>OY482675.1:18722381-18724881 GCA_960531455.1 Urophora cardui | reverse complement strand
ATAGTGGCTTGAAATGCCTCGATACTCTACATGGAACGTTAAAGTATAACTCACTTAGAAGGCATGGGCTATTTATAAGTCCAGTGATTAATTTAACCATAAAAACTATACCAAGCATCTCTCTACGACTAGAAAGTGAAGGCAAATTAATGAGTTTTAAACGAGAAGTGTAAGGTGGAAGAATGTAATCTGAGTCCCAACGAAAGTTCCGCAAAGCAAAAAGCAGGAACTGCTTTTGGACAGATTCTATTTTATCTGAAAAACACTGGTAGTGGGGATTCCAAATAATAGATGCGTATTCCAAGATAGGTCTAACTAAGCTTGTAAATAGAGCTTTTGTGACGTAAGGATCATTGAACTCCTTAGACCATCGCTTTATAAATGCAAAGACAGCTTTAGCTTTGTTGACAGTGGAGTTTATATGGAGGTTAAAGGTGAGTTTGGAGTCCATTGTGACGCCAAGATCGATAAAATTAGTTACCTGATCTAGATTATGCTGTGATATTTTATAAGAAGCTGGTTGTACTGTTCTACGAGAAAAGCACATAACTTTACATTTTTTTAAGTTTAGCGGCATGTAGTTTGCTTTACACCAATGAACAAGGTTGTTAAGATCTGCTTGTAAGAAAGATCTATCTTCTATAGAGGAAAATGATTTAAATAGTTTTACATCATCAGCATATAATAAGATCTTAGAATGTTTTATTACAGACGAAATATCATCAATGAATAGCAGGAACAGAATTGGCCCAAGGTGGCTTCCTTGGGGAACGCCCGAAGGAACGAAAATGACATCGGAAGAACAATTTTTGAAAATAACTTTTTGAGTTCTACCATGTAGGTATGAAGATATCCATCGAATAAAACTGGGTTGAAGACCTATTAGACCTAGTTTACGGATGAGCAATGAATGACATACTTTGTCAAAAGCTTTACTAAAATCCGTTATTATTATTATTATTATTATTATTATTATTATTATTATTATTATTATTATTATTATTATTATTATTATTATTATTATTATTATTATTATTATTATTATTATTATTATTATTATTATTATTATTATTATTATTATTATTATTATTATTATTATTATTATTATTATTATTATTATTATTATTATTATTATTATTATTATTATTATTATTATTATTATTATTATTATTATTATTATTATTATTATTATTATTATTATTATTATTATTATTATTATTATTATTATTATTATTATTATTATTATTATTATTATTATTATTATTATTATTATTATTATTATTATTATTATTATTATTATTATTATTATTATTATTATTATTATTATTATTATTATTATTATTATTATTATTATTATTATTATTATTATTATTATTATTATTATTATTATTATTATTATTATTATTATTATTATTATTATTATTATTATTATTATTATTATTATTATTATTATTATTATTATTATTATTATTATTATTATTATTATTATTATTATTATTATTATTATTATTATTATTATTATTATTATTATTATTATTATTATTATTATTATTATTATTATTATTATTATTATTATTATTATTATTATTATTATTATTATTATTATTATTATTATTATTATTATTATTATTATTATTATTATTATTATTATTATTATTATTATTATTATTATTATTATTATTATTATTATTATTATTATTATTATTATTATTATTATTATTATTATTATTATTATTATTATTATTATTATTATTATTATTATTATTATTATTATTATTATTATTATTATTATTATTATTATTATTATTATTATTATTATTATTATTATTATTATTATTATTATTATTATTATTATTATTATTATTATTATTATTATTATTATTATTATTATTATTATTATTATTATTATTATTATTATTATTATTATTATTATTATTATTATTATTATTATTATTATTATTATTATTATTATTATTATTATTATTATTATTATTATTATTATTATTATTATTATTATTATTATTATTATTATTATTATTATTATTATTATTATTATTATTATTATTATTATTATTATTATTATTATTATTATTATTATTATTATTATTATTATTATTATTATTATTATTATTATTATTATTATTATTATTATTATTATTATTATTATTATTATTATTATTATTATTATTATTATTATTATTATTATTATTATTATTATTATTATTATTATTATTATTATTATTATTATTATTATTATTATTATTATTATTATTATTATTATTATTATTATTATTATTATTATTATTATTATTATTATTATTATTATTATTATTATTATTATTATTATTATTATTATTATTATTATTATTATTATTATTATTATTATTATTATTATTATTATTATTATTATTATTATTATTATTATTATTATTATTATTATTATTATTATTATTATTATTATTATTATTATTATTATTATTATTATTATTATTATTATTAT
>OY482675.1:18718850-18722181 GCA_960531455.1 Urophora cardui | reverse complement strand
ACTCTGTGCCCTTCTGTTCCAGTTGTGACACTATGGTTTTGTAAGCATCCAGGGATGATGCTTGTACTTTTACTTGATCCTTGCCTGTGAGCTTTAGATCATAGGAGTTTGGAGCAACTTCTTGTAGTAAACTCATTAGGGGGGGAATGTTTAGAACTTTGTCTATAAATATTGGCGGCGGCTTGGGTATTTTTTCAGTTGGTTGGTTAGTTTCCTCAACTTCAAGGGAGGCAAATCTGTTTTCGTTTTCATTTTCATTTGGTTGGCGGCTTCCAAGCCAGTAATAATTATCAAGTTTAGCCTGTTTTTTAGAGGCAGTATTTTTACTTGGGCTTTCGCGTTGGCGTTTGGGATTGACGATCTTCCATTGGTCGGTTGGGGTAGCAGTTGTCAAGTTTCCTGCAGTTTGGGGTTTCTGGGCTTGTTGTTGTTGGGCATAGAGAATTTCCAGTTGCCTTTGGAGGGTTTCGATCTGCTGTTGTACGTTTGGTACGTTGGTACTAGGCAGGCGGGATGGGGTTAGATGTTGGGACATTTGTTGGGGTGTACCTAGGGATCTCGGTGTTTGGTGCTGTAGTTGCACTTGGGCTTGTTGGGCATCTCGCACTTCGACTTGTTGGGAACCTCCTACTTTAGGAGGAGTATGGTTGGGGGGCATCTCGCTGGTGCAAACGAATATTTTAGTCTATATTCATTTGCACCCGGCTGCGCTTGTAATATGTACAACTTTTTATGATTGTAATACAATGTGGTTGCAGCTTTTTACAGCTCTGATACTTATGTATAAACTTTACACGAATGGTTTGTGTCCACACTAATTCACCACTTAGTGGTGAAAAAGAGGTTTGTGGTGGAGTTTTGTGTGTGGGAGCTTTTGCTATTGTGCGATCAATGCAACAACAATATGCACCATCACTCAGCAATAACACTTAATTTACGCTTTAGAGTTTAAATAAAGCAGTTTTATATTAATTTGATAGCACACTAAATTGCGACACTTTTTCCGACACTTTTTCACAATATTATTGAGTTAAATTGATCAATTATATATTTTTTTTAGCACAAAAGTACGAAGGAAAAAATTTTTGACAACTTCACAGCGCGACCAGTGTGACCAGGATTATTATTATTATTATTAGGGCAACAGAAGATATGCAAATGCATATTTTTCTGTTGCAGTCCTATTTACTTATGATAAATATATATCGGCGTTTTAGCTCAAGACGAAGAGAATAAGCCTAACTTGTTAGGGCATATTCTCGCATGTTTAGGTCAAAAGGCTTATTTTTGCATATTTTGACTTATTTGCATATTTTTGGCATATTTTGCTATAAATTCATATTTTAGCATAGTATTTCCTCATAGTTTTCTATCTCGCTCTTAAAATTGTTTTTATTTACATTTTTTACTCTGGCAACTTTTTTTTGTATATGCGCATACTATTTGCTATTCCTCTTTGTCTGACAAGTTCAAGACGAATTTAATAATTTTCGCAATGCTTCATTCAAATGTGCTTCACGAATCAGCTGTGTATTAGATGAGTTTTTTTTTAGATATTCTCTCCGGCACCGGAATATGAAAATAGGATGTTTTAGAGTGAGTAAACTGAAAAAAAAATTTCACTTTTCCAAAAACTGGATGGAGCTACACCGAAAACCGCGCAAATTCCCAGAATTTCAAGGTATGTTTAGATTTATGTCTGAAAAAAGTTAGGATTTTGCACAAGAAAAAAAATTGATACCCACCCATACGAAGAATTAATAGCTAAATCGAATGGCATATTCAGTTTTTTGGTACACTACCCAGGGAAGGTAATAACGCGGCCTAAAGTGACCATTTTCTTTTTTTTTCTCATGAATCTTCAACTTCTTGCCCTATACTCTTCCCGAAAGCGAACGTTATTTTTTAACTAAATCACACGGTAGGCTGCGTTATTTAATGCGCTTTCCAGAAATGTATAGCTATTAAAAATCGAATAAAATTTGGATGAGTTCATCAAGTTTAAGTGAAGTAAAGTCGGGTATAAAAGGGTAACATACCTTAAAATTTCTCAATTTTTTTTTAAATTTTGCTCTTGAAGACGGTTTTTTGGGTTATTAGTGATTGTTTTATTTTGTTGGATAACTCCACAAATGTAAAAAAAAATTTGGAAGATCGAGACCGTGGATAGCGGAAAAAACCGTGGCCCCGGATGGCGCCAAAATATTATTGGGCAATATTGGTATCAAATTAAAGGTCTTAACTAGGGCTTGCATATGGAACTTATTACATGCCAATTTCTTAGCCAATTTCTGATATACTGGCGAATAAGTGGTCCAGGATGACTACAGAATATTTTAAAGGATATCGGCGACATTTGAGTCTAATTTTTGACTTATATGTGTCGAAACGGTGGACACAGTAAAATGGATTGACTTTACATTAAAGTCCTAGGTAAAATCTTTATTTTGATACCCATATTGCCCACAAATGTTTTGGCACCATCCGGCTCAACTTTTTGTCCGTTATCCGCGGTCTCGGCCTTTCTATTTTTTTTGCATTTGTGGAGTTATCCATCCACATAAAACTATCACTTAAAACCCAAAAAAACCGTCTTCAAGAGCAAAATTGTTAAAAAAAATTAAGAAATTTTAAGATATGTTACCCTTTTATACCCGACTTTACTTCATTTAAACTTGATGAACTCATCCAAATTTTATTCGATTTTTAATAGCTATACATTTCTGGAAAGCGCATTAAATAACGCAGCCTACCGCGTGATTTAGTTAAAAAATAACGTTCGCTTTCGGGAAGAGTATAGGGCAAGAAATTGAAGATTCATGAGAAAAAAAGAAAATGGTCACTTTAGGCCGCGTTATTACCTTCCCTGGGTAGTGTACCAAAAAACTGAATATGCCATTCGATTTAGTGGTTAATTCTTCGTATGGGTGGGTATCAATTTTTTTTCTTGTGCAAAATCCTAACTTTTTTCAGACATAAATCTAAATAAACATACCTTGAAATTCTGGGAATTTTCGCGGTTTTCGGTGTAGCTCCATCCAGTTTTTGGAAAAGTGAAATTTTTTTTTCAGTTTACTTACTCTAAAACATCCTATTTTCATATTCCGGTGCCGGAGGGAGGATCTGAGAAGGTTTAAAGAATCCCATACAAAAAAAAACTCATCTACTGTGTATCTACATATGTGCATAGGCATACGTCAGACGGTCAATATATATTGATGAAATCCGTGGATCGCGATTCATATTGACAGTGTAGCATTGAGTATTAATGGATCGCGATTCTGGATCGCAAAATGTTTAGAAATTTTGAAATCCGCGATTCGGATAGCAA
>OY482675.1:18311350-18708850 GCA_960531455.1 Urophora cardui | reverse complement strand
TTATTATTATTATTATTATTATTATTATTATTATTATTATTATTATTATTATTATTATTATTATTATTATTATTATTATTATTATTATTATTATTATTATTATTATTATTATTATTATTATTATTATTATTATTATTATTATTATTATTATTATTATTATTATTATTATTATTATTATTATTATTATTATTATTATTATTATTATTATTATTATTATTATTATTATTATTATTATTATTATTATTATTATTATTATTATTATTATTATTATTATTATTATTATTATTATTATTATTATTATTATTATTATTATTATTATTATTATTATTATTATTATTATTATTATTATTATTATTATTATTATTATTATTATTATTATTATTATTATTATTATTATTATTATTATTATTATTATTATTATTATTATTATTATTATTATTATTATTATTATTATTATTATTATTATTATTATTATTATTATTATTATTATTATTATTATTATTATTATTATTATTATTATTATTATTATTATTATTATTATTATTATTGTTATTATTATTATTATTATTATTATTATTATTATTATTATTATTATTATTATTATTATTATTATTATTATTATTATTATTATTATTATTATTATTATTATTATTATTATTATTATTATTATTATTATTATTATATTATTATTATTATTATTATTATTATTATTATTATTATTATTATTATTATTATTATTATTATTATTATTATTATTATTATTATTATTATTATTATTATTATTATTATTATTATTATTATTATTATTATTATTATTATTATTATTATTATTATTATTATTATTATTATTATTATTATTATTATTATTATTATTATTATTATTATTATTATTATTATTATTATTATTATTATTATTATTATTATTATTATTATTATTATTATTATTATTATTATTATTATTATTATTATTATTATTATTATTATTATTATTATTATTATTATTATTATTATTATTATTATTATTATTATTATTATTATTATTATTATTATTATTATTATTATTATTATTATTATTATTATTATTATTATTATTATTATTATTATTATTATTATTATTATTATTATTATTATTATTATTATTATTATTATTATTATTATTATTATTATTATTATTATTATTATTATTATTATTATTATTATTATTATTATTATTATTATTATTATATTATTATTATTATTATTATTATTATTATTATTATTATTATTATTATTATTATTATTATTATTATTATTATTATTATTATTATTATTATTATTATTATTATTATTATTATTATTATTATTATTATTATTATTATTATTATTATTATTATTATTATTATTATTATTATTATTATTATTATTATTATTATTATTATTATTATTATTATTATTATTATTATTATTATTATTATTATTATTATTATTATTATTATTATTATTATTATTATTATTATTATTATTATTATTATTATTATTATTATTATTATTATTATTATTATTATTATTATTATTATTATTATTATTATTATTATTATTATTATTATTATTATTATTATTATTATTATTATTATTATTATTATTATTATTATTATTATTATTATTATTATTATTATTATTATTATTATTATTATTATTATTATTATTATTATTATTATTATTATTATTATTATTATTATTATTATTATTATTATTATTATTATTATTATTATTATTATTATTATTATTATTATTATTATTATTATTATTATTATTATTATTATTATTATTATTATTATTATTATTATACTCAGCTGTACTAGTACACAGAGTATTATAGTTTTAATCACATAACGGTGGATTGTAACAGAATGAAATAATCGAGATAGATATAGACTTATATATATCAAAATGATCAGGGTGAAAAGAGAAATCGATTGAGCCATGTCCGTCCGTCCGTCCGTCCGTCCGTCCGTCTGTCCGTCTGTCCGTCCGTCCGTCTGTAAACACTCTAACTCGCGCAAAAATTGAGATATTTTGATGAAATTTGAAATGCAAGTTGGTATCGACACTGGGACGGTTGGTATTGAAAATGGGCGAAATCGGACCATGACCACGCCCACTTTTCCCATATAGAAAAAATCGGAAATTTGGTATCTCAGCCACTAATATAGCTAGAGTGATGAAATTTTACCCACATGTTAAGCTCAGGCCCCTAAGAAGAAATTTGATAGAATTTTGGAAAATGGGCGGTGCCACGCCCACTTATTAAGGAGCAAACATTGAAAGCTTTATGAGCCATAACTCAGAAACTGTATAAGATATATCGATGAAATTTGGTACGCGTGATATACTTACTTAGGCAAATATTTGGACGAAAAATTGTCAAAATCGGTTGACGGCCACGCCCACTTTTATATATGGGTATTATAAAGTGACCTAATAAAAACATTTTAAGCGATATCTCTGTCAAATATAAAGATATATCATTGAAATTTTATATCAGGAGTCCACCTGCGGACATACAACGAAAAACACAAAAATTTTGGAAAATGGGCGTGGCACCGCCTCTTTTTAGAAGCTGGAATATACGAGATTTCTGAGCCCATAACTCGACAAATAATTGATATATAATGACGAAACTTGCTGTGTACACTTTTATTACTTGCGGTAATACATGTTGAAAATTTTAGCGAAATCGGTTGACGGCCACGTCCACTTTTATATATGGGTATTATAAAGTGACCTAATAAAAACATTTTAAGCGATATCTTTGTCAAATATAAAGATATATCATTGAAATTTTATATCAGGAGTCCAACTGCGGACATAAAACGTAAAGCATAAAAATTTTGGAAAATGGGCGTGGCACCGCCTCTTTTAAGAAGCAGGAATATACGAGATTTCTGAGCCCATAACTCGACAAATAATTGAGATATTATAACGAAACTTGGTTTATACACTCTTATAACTTGTGTTAATAGACACGCAAAAATTTATTGAAATCGGTTTATGACCACGCCTACTTTTTAACAAAGATATTTCTAGAACACCCTTTGGGAATTTGTAACGTGACATCTTTGTAACTAGCAGTCATAAAGGAATGAAATTTTGCACAAAGAATAATATTCATATGCTTAGTTGGATGACTGATAAAAATTTTGAAAATGGGCGCGGCTACGCCCACTTTATGCAGCACTTGCTTTATATAAAGTACCTACACCGTGTTTCCATCAAACGCAAACAAACAATGAAAGCATACAGCTGAGTATCTAATGTTCGATTCCACTCGAACTTAGGCTTCCTTACTTGTTATTATTATTATTATTATTATTATTATTATTATTATTATTATTATTATTATTATTATTATTATTATTATTATTATTATTATTATTATTATTATTATTATTATTATTATTATTATTATTATTATTATTATTATTATTATTATTATTATTATTATTATTATTATTATTATTATTATTATTATTATTATTATTATTATTATTATTATTATTATTATTATTATTATTATTATTATTATTATTATTATTATTATTATTATTATTATTATTATTATTATTATTATTATTATTATTATTATTATTATTATTATTATTATTATTATTATTATTATTATTATTATTATTATTATTATTATTATTATTATTATTATTATTATTATTATTATTATTATTATTATTATTATTATTATTATTATTATTATTATTACTATTATTATTATTATTATTATTATTATTATTATTATTATTATTATTATTATTATTATTATTATTATTATTATTATTATTATTATTATTATTATTATTATTATTATTATTATTATTATTATTATTATTATTGTTATTATTATTATTATTATTGTTATTATTATTATTATTATTATTATTATTATTATTATTATTATTATTATTATGTATCGAGGTATTCGCTGCCTTTATTAGAATAATCCAAAGTACATTTTGTAAGTGAATTTAAAGTTATTGTTAGGTGAATACATGTGACATTGTGGTGAGTATAATAAAAGCTCTTGTATGATGAATGAGATAATAAGGTAGGTGCGATAGTTACCATGCATGATAAGTAAGGGTGGGTCGTTAAGTATAAATAATTCACAATATCCAACAAGCCCCCCTTTAGGTTTGTTTACACATAATAGCATGTAATGATATGTTTGTATATATATACATATATACATAGGTATATAAATGTATACATAGGTATATACATATATACTTTTTTTTTTTGTCTTAATCTATTTTAAGTGTTTATTTATTTTTTTTATTTCTAGGTCGTAAACGATTAATGTAATTTTCATTGGTTATATTACCATCTGTATTTAATTCATT
The DNA here is from genome assembly GCA_960531455.1 of Urophora cardui. Taxonomy (NCBI): domain Eukaryota; kingdom Metazoa; phylum Arthropoda; class Insecta; order Diptera; family Tephritidae; genus Urophora; species Urophora cardui. The sequence continues at coordinate 18,704,459 of OY482675.1, read as the reverse complement.
TTCAGATTTATCAACGTTTGTTTCAATGCATTCTTGTTCCGTATCCAAACCTCTTGATTGTGATGATCCAACTGTTTCATTTTTATTTGATTGAGATGAAGTGACTTCCAGTGGTAATTGTTCATCACTAATTTCAAGCAGTGATGTGATACGTAGGGAAAATTCCCTACATGTAGGGACATTAGTAGGAAAAAAGTGACCGTGGGGAAAAAAGGACAGATTTTTATAAAATAGGTAAATGTAGGGATTTTTTGGCAAAACTGTCGATCTGAATAATGAAAACGCTGTGAAGACGAGTTAATCGCGAATCCTTTAATGGCGTAATTGGAGACAAGCTGCCGTATCGTGAAGACAAGCTTTGAGATCTTTTATTGAACTATCGGATAACACGATACTTTTTATCTGTGCATCGGAGCAAAAGATTTTTTTATTATACATATTACAGAACTGTTAAATTGCAAAAATTTTATGAAAATGGTGCAGGTACACTTGAAGAAATGGAGTCTTTATATCCCGAAACTTTCGTAAATCCTTCATTTACTGCCATGCATTTAATTCATTGTTATAACATGGAAATAACAAAAAAAAAGTGTAGGGAATTTCGTTGGGAAAAATTGAAACAGGCGTAGGGAAAAGTAGGGTTTTTTTTCTTGCTTTGTGGGGAATTTCCAAAAAAGTGTCTACCATCACTGATTTCAAGGTTGTCTACGCCTGACCTAATCTGATCAGTATGTCGTTTAATGGTTCTTTGATTTGATAATAAACAATGGTAAGATCGTGAGCCAACTTTCTCACTTATAATGGCTGGTGTCCAAGATTGTTTATTAGGATTGGTGTAATCCCGTATAAACACATTTTGTCCTTTTTTGAACTCGACTGATCTTTTACCTTTGTAATTACATATGCTCTTTTCCTGTTTTTCTAAAATGTTTTCTTCAATGAGAGGAGGTCTTACAAAGTCTAGCCTATTTCTAATCGATCTTCCTAGAAACATCTGAGCCGGGCTCTCCTCCGTTGTGGAGTGCTTTGTGTTTCTGTAATCCATCAGAAACCTATTTAAAATTACATCAAAGTTTTCATTATTGTTTGAGTTTACGTTTGCTAGAATAGATTTCTTAACTAGCTTAACAAAAATCTCTGCCTGGCCATTGGTTGCAGGATGACCTGGGGCAGTAAGAATATGATTGATCCTATTATTTTTTACAAATGATTTAAATTCTTCTGAGACAAATTGTCTTCCATTATCGCTTACTATAACACGCGGAATGCCAAAGCGAGAAAATGTCTCCCTTAGTTTCGTTACGACAAAATTTGTGGTTATGTCCTTCGTTTTGAAGACTTCAGCCCATTTGGAATATGAATCCACGACAACAAATAGATAATTATTTTTTATGGGACCTGCAAAATCTATATGTATCCTATGCCAAACCGAGTTTGTTGGCTTCCATGGAATAAGCGGACTTTTCTCTGGGCTAGATAGAAGTTGCTGACACGGTACGCATGACTTGATCAAAATTTCGATATCTTTGTCAAGCTTGGGCCACCACACAAACGATCGAGCCAGAGCCTTTGTCTTGACTATTCCCAATTGAGACTCGTGAAGCAATTGAAGTATGTACTTCTGAAGTTTAAAAGGAATTATGGTCCTATATCCCCATAATAGGCAACCTTGGTCTACAGACAGCTCGACATCTTTCGATATATATGCCTCAAATTCTTTACCTTTTAAATTTGTTATGTTGCTTTGTCTAACAGCTTCACAGACTTTTGATAAAACAGGGTCGCGTCGTGTTTCACGAGCAACGTCTTTGAAATCAATACTCAAAATATTGTTTTGTTCAACAAAATGAACAAATGTATTGTCGATGGTGCTTTCATTGGTTTCTATTTGTGGAATTCGAGAGAGATTATCAGCTTCATTTGATAAGCCTTTAACGTATTCAATTTTATAATTGAAGCCTGACAAAATAAACGCCCATCTTTGTAGGCGTGCAGCTGCCATGACGGGAATACCCTTATTTTCGCCAAAAATAGACAGTAGGGGTTTATGGTCAGTTTTCAATATAAAGGTGTTACCAATTAGGTATTGCTTCAATTTATTAACACTAAATATTATTGCAAGCTCCTCTTTTTCGTGCGTACTATACTTTTGTTCTGCTTTCGACAGAGAGCGAGAGACGAATGCAACTGGTTTAAGTTCTTTATTTGGGAATTGATGCGAAAGAACACCAGCAATGGCGTTGTTAGATGCATCTGTCGTTAAATATATTGGGAGTTTCGGATTGAAGTGTACCAAAACTTTGTCTGACGTGATGTCTTTTTTGATTTGCTCATATGCTGTTTGACAATCTAATGACCACCGAAAAGGTACATTTTTTTGTAAAAGTTTATACATGGGAGTCAATTTGTCTGCGAATTTGTCAATAAACTTGGCATAATAATTAACCATTCCTAAGAAAGCACGTACTTCAGAAATATTCTTTGGCACTGGTGCCTTCACTATAGAATCTATTCTGTCTTTATTTTTGTATAACCCATTTTTATCGATAGTAAATCCCAGATATGAAATTTTATCTTTAAAAAATTCACATTTCGATAAGTTCAACTTTAAGCCCGCTTGTTGTAATTTACTCAATACTAATTTCAAATTAATAATGTGTTGTGAGATGTCTTTTCCAGATACCGTTATATCGTCTTGATACACGACCACAAATGGAATATTTCGTAATAAATTTTCCATCGTTTTTTGAAAAATTGCTGCTGCTGGTTTTACACCAAATGGTAAACGTTTCATTTTTAGTGTGCCTATGTGTGTCGACCATGTGCAAAGAAGTTGAGACTTTTCATCAAGAATGAGTTGGTTGTAAGCGTTGGATAAATCAAGTTTAGAAAATAGCTCTCCCCCTTGAAGTGAAGCGAATATTTCATCTATCAATGGGAGTGGGTATTTGAAGTCAGACAAAAATTTATTTATGGTGACTTTGTAGTCGCCGCAAATCCTAAGCTCACCATTAGGTTTTAAAATTGGTACTAGCGGTGTGCCCCATTCTGAATGGTTAACCGGCTCTAAAACATCTCTTTCGATTAAATCCCTAAGATTTTTCTCAATCTTGGTTTTCCATGCCAGCGGTACCGGACGTGGTTTACAGAATATTGGCTTTGATCCATCATCTATTGGTAGTGATATTTTTCCAAGTTTATAACTTCCTAACCCGCCATCAAAAACATCAGAGAATTCATTCTTTAGTTGCTCAATGATTATGGAGGTCTGAGTAGAAATGCTGACTGAATTTACCTGAACAAGTTGGAATTTAAATGTTCTTAAAAAATTTCTGCCAAATAAGGGACTATTATTGTTGTTCGTAACTACGAGTTTGACCTTTTTCTTTGTACCATTATATTCAATAATTTCATAGTACTGACCCAACGCTTTAATTTTGTTACCATTATAATCGACATACGGATCATTGCAGGGATATAGAGTTACCTTTTTATTTAAATTTTGTATAAATGATTTTGATACCAAGCAGCATGGTGCACCAGAGTCACATATGACGTCAAAAGCTTTGCCATCTATTTTGATTGCTACACTATAAAGCTCAGTTGGTTCATCACAATCGTGATTAATGCTAAAAATAGAGAACTCATTACTATTATTTTCATCTAAGTGTCCATTACATGAGACTGATCTGTATACATAATTTACATTGTTTTTCTTTTCTCTACATACAGATGCTAGATGCCCTAACTTTCCACAATGATGGCATTTGCTGTTTCTGTAACGACAATCTTTTGATGTGTGATTTCTCCAACCACAGTGCGAACAAGCTTCTTTTGATTCGTTAGATTTTTCGTTAGCAGACGTACCATTCTGCGAGTGAGTCTTATTGCCGCTTTTGTGCCCTTTGTTTTTTGTACCACCAAATCTGCTGTTGTTGTTGTTGTTGACGCTTTTGCCTTTTTTAGCATTGCTGCCTTTGACGTAGTTTACGTGTGAATTGTTTTCTATCTTTGTGGACGCTATTTTCATCTCCATGATGAGTGCTTTGCGCAAAGCTTCTTCGATTGTTAATTTGTTATCTTCCTCACATAATCGTTCAAATATTTTATTATGTATACCCATTATGAAGCGATCCAAGATAAAAGCTGACAAATTTTCGCCAAACTTGCAAGAGAGTGCGAGCTTTTTGACTCGCGCATGCCATTCAGAGACAGTTTCATTTTCGCCCTGCACTGCCGAATGAAAGCTTTTTCGCTCACGGAATATTATTGTTGGTGGTGTATAGTGAGTTTTGAGCAGATCACAAAGCTCTTTGTACGTCTTGGATACAGGTGATTCTGGGCTGCACAAATTGTGCAACGCCTCATACGGTGCCGGTCCGATTGCTTTTAGGAGAGTAACTTTTTTGGAATTTTCTTCAGTGCAGTTTATTTCTACGAAGTGTATTTCCAGCTTTTCTTTCCAGAGAGTCCATGACTCACTGGTTGGACTAAATTGCGGAACATTACTGGAATGGTATACCCTCACCGTGCCACTTCCATTATCTAAAGTGCCTTGACTTCCCGTCATTTTTTTTTTTTTTTGTTTGTGTTGCGACAGTTATTTTCTTGAGTTAACCGTTTCTATATGTCTATATATATGTACATATAACATGTGCTTTTTATATAATTTTGAAATATATGTAATATATATGTCTTTATGCAGATTAAAATTGATTTTATAGTTTTTATGCGTATTTACACATTACTTTTGTATATGCACCGACGTATTAATGTCACTACATATGTTTGCACATTACTTTTTTTTTTGTATGCACCAACGTATTAATGTCATTATATACATATGTATGTATATGCATATATTTTTTTTTTTTTTTTTTTTTTGTTCGTTCATTTACACATTACTTTTATGCATGCACTGATTTTATTAACTGCACTATGTATATAAATTTGGTTGATTTGTGTATTTACACATTGTGTGTTTTTCAATCTATCATTTTATTTTGTAAGAACAAATAAAATTTTCATCCTCGTCGCCAGTTATTATGTATCGAGGTATTCGCTGCCTTTATTAGAATAATCCAAAGTACATTTTGTAAGTGAATTTAAAGTTATTGTTAGGTGAATACATGTGACATTGTGGTGAGTATAATAAAAGCTCTTGTATGATGAATGAGATAATAAGGTAGGTGCGATAGTTACCATGCATGATAAGTAAGGGTGGGTCGTTAAGTATAAATAATTCACAATATCCAACAATTATTATTATTATTATTATTATTATTATTATTATTATTATTATTATTATTATTATTATTATTATTATTATTATTATTATTATTATTATTATTATTATTATTGTTATTATTATTATTATTATTATTATTATTATTATTATTATTATTATTATTATTATTATTATTATTATTATTATTATTATTATTATTATTATTATTATTATTATTATTATTATTATTATTATTATTATTATTATTATTATTATTATTATTATTATTATTATTATACTCAGCTGTACTAGTAAACAGAGTATTATAGTCTTAATCACATAACTGTGGATTGTAACAGAATGAAATAATCAAGATAGATATAGACTTATATATATCAAAATGATCAGGGTGAAAAGAGAAATCGATTGGGCCATGTCCGTCCGTCTGTAAACACTCTAACTCGCGCAAAAATTGAGATATTTTGATGAAATTTGAAATGCGAGTTGGTATCGAGACTGGGACGGTTGGTATTGAAAATTGACGAAATTGGACCATGACCACGCCCACTTTTCCTATATAGAAAAAATCGGAAATTTGGTATCTCAGTCACTATTATAGCTACAGTGATGAAATTTTACCCAAGTGTTGAGCTCAGGCCCCTAAGATGAAATTTGATAAAATTTTGGAAAATGGGCGGTGCCACGCCCACTTATTAAGGGTCAAACATGGAAAGTTTTATATGTCATAACTCAGAAACCATTGAAGATATATCGATAAAATTTGGTACGCGTGATACACTTTCTTAGGCAAATGTTTGAACTAAAAATTGCCAAAATCGATTGATGACCACGCCCACTTTTATATATGGGTATTATAAAGTGGTTTAATAAAAACATTTTAAGCGATATCTCTGTCAAATATAAAGATAATTCATTGAAATTTTATGGCAGGAGTCCAACTGCGAGCATAAAACTAAAAACGCAAACATTTTGAAAAATGGGCGTGGCACCGCCTCTTTTTAGAAGCAGGAATATACGAGATTTCTGAGCCCATAACTCGACAAATAACTGAGATATTATGACCAAACTTGGTGTGTACACTTTTATTACTTTTGGTAATACATGTTCAAAATTTAAGTGAAATCGGTTGACGACCACGCCCACTTTTATATATGGGTATTATAAAGTGGCCTAATAAAAACATTTTAACCGATATCTCTGTCAAATATAAAGATAATTCATTGAAATTTTGTGGCATGAGTTCCACAATAGACTGGAAACAAAAAAAAGAAAAATTTTGGAAAATGGGCGTGGCACCGCCTCTTTTTAGACAAAGGAATATACGAGATTTCTTAGCCTATAACACGACAAATAATTGAGATATTATGACGAAACCTGGTTTATACACTTTTATAACTTGTGTTAAGAGACACGTAAATATTTATTCAAATCGGTTTAAGTATAACCACGCCTACTTTTTAACAAAGATATTTCTGGAACACCCTTTGGGAATTTTTAACGTGACATCTTTGTAACTAGAAGTCATAAAGGAATGAAATGTTGCACAAAGAATAATATTCATATGCTTAGTTGGATGACTGATAAAAATGTTGAAAATGGGTACGGCTACGCCCACTTTATCCAGCACTCGCTTTATATAAAATACACCGTGTTTCCATCAAACGCAAACAAACAATGAACGCGTACAGCTGAGTATCTAATGTTCGATTCCACTCGAACTTAGGCTTCCTTACTTGTTGAATAAAGGATTAACAACATAAACTGTATTTTATTACCTAGTACTAAAAATTGCCAACAGTTTTTCTGCTGATCATTAATCGCCCTGTATAAAGCTCTTTTCTATTGCATTCCTATTGGGTTCTGAATTCTTGAATTCAATTGATACAATTACTTTATAGTTGGTACCTCAAAATCAGCGCCATCAATTCTTCAGGTAAGTTCATAATCTGACTTTACTGATTGCTAAGCTAAAACAAATTCTCTGATCACCGTACCTGTTCACGACTGTGTTCACAAAAACGGAATATTGAAATTTATATGCATTCGAAAACGTTCGCAGATGTTGCATGGTATAATATCTGCATTGACTTGTCCCGTTATTCGAATCATAATTGGATGATACTTTTATTATCTTCAGAATCTTCACAACTTTCAGCAAAAAATTTCTATTATACATATTTTCATACATGGGGGTAGTGCATTAATGGTCCAGTCCCAGCACCAGGGAGGGCTAATGAACTATTCTTGCACTACCATATTATATTTAGTGCTAGTGCAAGTCCTATCAGCCGCACTCGGCAGTAATGGTAATGAGGCGGCATTAATGGCGCTGGTAGTGCTGCACTACCAGCCTCACTCGATCAATTGAAATACAGACATCTTTGAATTTTTGTATTTGTTCAAACAAAACAAAGCTACCCAGTAGGGCAGGGAAATACATAACATAAATGTAATTTTTTTTTCACAAATATTTCAAATCATGCATATAATGTATATGTAATTAATTCACTGTGTATTTAATTCAGTAAGGCATAATGCACACGAAGCGTATCGTCATAACTACGGAATTTTAGCAATTATTTGCTTTTAGTAACACAAGCTTCTCGAAATATGAGTCGCTTGTCTTTTTCCTTCGAGGCGTATCAATCATTCCACTTAAGGAAAACAAGCGTTCGACTGAAGCAGAAGACGGCAAAGGTGTGTTGAATTTCAAAAACATTTGTCTTATTAGTGGATATTTCGCCAGACTCGACATACTACACAGAGAAAAAAGTACAATGGTTTTTTCAACCAACTTCTTGGTTAATGTTTTATTGGTTGATTTATTCATGCCAAAAGGAAAAAATGTAATATGTACATTTTCATTGTACCATTAACCAATATTTTGGTAACAATCAATATCAAACAAAAAGTTGGTTTTCCCAACGTTTATATTTGTTATATTAACGAAAATATTGGTTAATTCATATCTGAAAAAAAGTAAAAATATTTCCGAAGCTTTATGGCTTCGGCTCTGTTGTTCCCATCGCCTTCAACACCGTTTGTGCTTGACGAAGTTGAATGGCTGGACCCGAATTGCAGAGAGCGAGAGAGTGAGTATTTGGAATTTTCTTTGGTATTCAGTTAACATATTAACACTCTCTTATAGATCATACGTAACAGTGCTGCCACTGGCATAAAAATATAACCAACAAATTGTTTAATAGTAACAAAAAATTGGTTGAAGATTTCAACGAACATTTTGTTATATCAACAAATATCATGGTTAATATAACCAAAAACATGGTCAAAAAATCAAACAATATCATGTTTAATATAACCAACAAATTGTTTAATAGTAAAAACAAATCGGTTAGAGATATCAACTAACATTTTGTTATATCAACAAATATCATGGTTAATATAACCAGAAACACTGTCTAATATATCAACAATGGTAATATTAAACAAAATTCACGTTGATTCCATTTCAAGTGTGAAATTAGTACTATTAACCAAATCAAAAATAATCATTATTTTTTGAGTTTTATTTTTTTTGATCAGAAATAAGACTTCCCATTAAACACTCAAACAGAAATTATCAAACGTTTGATAAAATATTGTTTCTAAAGTTGAGAATCAGCATATGGGTGTTTCCGAAAATGGGTCAACCAAAAAGAAAAATTTTAAAATGAACCTAGGCCAAACGTTTTGATACCATTATATAGGTACGTATTTCCTTTATCACGCCACAAAATTTGATGGACATTGGAGCACCACTACTTACAAAAATTACGTCTTTCAGACTACCATATAATTTTTTTTTAGCTAAGTGTATATGACTTCCGAAATACATCCGCGAATTTGCAACAAACGTGCCGGTAGAAAAATGGTGTTTGGAAGTACTTAGCCCAAGGTCAGACCTGGGAATATCAACATAGATACATTTACAAAATACTTCAAATCTTGTATAAAGTGAATTCTAATGTAGTGCTTTTTTTCAAGCGTTCGGACGCAAAATATACTTTGCAGTAAAAATAAACTTACTTACCTTTGTGATATTTTTCAAATTTTTTCTGACAAAACACAGTTTTGGGTGCTCTTTCGGTTAGCGTTCATTTTTTTCCCAAAATCAAAAGGATTCCTGAGTGTAAGTATATTAAACATTGGAACGTCCGAACGTACATATACATTTTTTTTCTTGAGATAATTGTGTTTTTTTTTTTTGTTCCTTATAAAGCTATCTAGCAATGAATTCCGCTCAAAGGGCTATGAGGTGGAGGTTAAACCTCATGAAAGATGGTCAGAAATGGAAGGATTACAAATATAAAGAAAGAGAGAGAAAAAAGATTTATAGGAAAAACATAAAAAAAGACCCTTTGAAGGTAAGAATGATCCGAGCTGCGGCTTCTATTCGGAAGAAGGCGTTCACTGAAAAATCCAAACGCGAAAAAAGATGTGTAGGATTGGAAGCGTATGCATCTAAACAGTCATTTTGTAAGGCCCTTAACAAAGCAGAAAAAGGCCTGCCTAAATCACTTGATCGTAAGAAAGCAATTTTGAGGGCGTTATGCAGTAAATATCTTGTAGGAAAAGAGATTAATAGCGGAAAAGACCAAAATCCTGGAAAGGAATTAATGCAGATCCTGGAAAATTTTTTTAGGCGGGACGATATCTCCGTTCAATCGTCTGGGAGAAAAGACACGATTTTGCTCAAAAGTGGAACTCCGGCAGCCAAGCGCTATATGATCCTTACTGTGTTACGCTGTGAAGCGTATGAAATATTTAAAAAAGAATGTAAAAATCACACAATTAGCAAAACAAACTTTTACGAATCCCGACCAAAAGATGTTTTGCTTTCCAGGGATACGCCCCATTATATGTGTGTTTGCCAATATCACGCAAATATGGCGTTTATATTAGAAGCCTTGCACGGTGTAATTGCAGAAATACCAAGAACAATCGAACCATTTTTATCAAAAATTTGCTGCGATACGAATAACGAAAATTGCATGACCAGTGCATGTAATAGATGCATAATTAATATAAAAGACGATTTAATAACACTGAATATGTATGAAAAGTTAAGTGACATTATACGCTGGAGGCAATGGGCGAAATTCGAAAACCGTGTCATTTTAAATCAAAGCGAGGGTTCCTTAGATGTTTTGCTATCGGAGTCAAGTCGGAGATGTTGTAATGCAAGTTGATTTTGCTGAGAATTATAGACTAAGCTTACAAAATGAAGTTCAGTCAGCGCATTTCTGTTATAACCAAGTAACGCTCTTTACTTGCGTTATATGGATGCATGAAAAAACAGTCATTTGCTATAGTTACTGATAAACTTTCTCATAACAAAGATGATACTTATTACTTCCTGGCTCAAATAGTACAACACTTAAAACAAAAGTTTGTTGTTAACAATTTAGTGCTATTTTCTGACGGCTGTACCAGCCAATTTAAAAATAAATTTATTTTAAGAAGTATTCCAAACTTAATTCAAGAACTAAATATAAGGACATTTGAATGGAACTTTTTTGCCTCGTCGCATGGCAAGGGCGCGGTTGATGGAGTAGGTGCAGTGGTAAAAAGGAAAGTGTGGGAAATAGTACGTACGCAAAATATAATATTAAAAAGCGCATTCGATTTTTATACTTGTGCCAAAAATAACATAAAAGGAATTAATATACTTCACGAGAATTCAAAAGACATCGATGAGTTTTCAAAATCCTTGCAAGAGCGATGGCGTAAAGTAAAACAAATACCAGCCCTTCAAACATTACACAGTTTCTCATGCGAAAATGGACATCATATTACTGCCGGACGTACGGCGACATCTAAGCAACGCGATATTTAAGATACCTTTGTTTATTCTTATTAAATTTTGTTAGTACTTACACCAGTTTTTTTTATGTTCATCGCCACTATTAATTATTAAGTATCGTTTTAGTGCTCAGAATATGCAAGTAATGTAAATTTTGAATTAATGAGTTAATTGCAATAAAACATGTGCTCAACACTTGTTTTGTTATGAAAAAGTTATGTTTTCCTTCATAGAAAAATTTGGAACGTCCGAACGGGAACGTCCGAACAAAATTAAAACCGATAGTTCTCCAATAAAAAACATCTATAGAAATATAACTTTAATGCAGTGACAGTCCTTGTATGTATATTCCTCTGTTAGTCGTATATATATCATTTTTTGTAGCATCAACCAATTCGCAGAATTTTAACGAAATCACATATAGAAATCATTACGATTAGAAAAATTAAGTAATCTAATCATTAGATTTTTTTTGATTCTTTATATTTTGATTACTAATTGATTAGATTAGAGCTAATCAAAAATCTAATGGCGATTAGCGACGATTAGCAAATCTAATCAAAACTAATCAAAACTAATAAAAATAAAAATCAATTGGATTTCTCGATTAGTTTTGATTAAATTTGATTAGATCAACTGTTTTGAAATATATTTTTTTGGTCATTTAATTCATAAAGTATAATATATAATACAATGGCGCTATTATAACTCTGACGAGTTTTATGGCCGAGCTTTTCTCCCAATTCGAGGTGTGCTACTTTTTGTTTTTCTTACTAATTGGGTGGACCTACAGTTTTATGCCGGCTCCGAACGGCGAATGAATTTTTTGTGAGAAGCTTTTTCATGGCAGAAATACACTCGGAGGGTATGCCGCCCACTGCCGAGAGGTGACCGCTGCTCTTAAAAAGCCCTCAGGAGCCAATGTAAAATATGGTTTAAACCGTTCTCTCAATTGATGTTCTAATTGTACTGCTGTTGAGCTAACATTGCTCAAAACTTCGGGTTTTCTGGATAATTTTAGCGGTTTATTACTCAAAGAAAATAACGCAGGATTAATACAACCATATTTCACATTGGCTTCACCTTGGAGAAAGTCCAAAGTTTGGGCAATAGGCTCCATTAGCAGCTTGTACGACTCCAAATATTGAAAATCACTTGATGTAAAAGGAGACAGATTCAGCTCATCGGAAAGCTTATTCAATTTCTCTTTGTACTGTAGTAACTTCACGATTGCAAATATTTCAAAATAGTTGATCTAATCAAATCTAATCAAAACTAGTCGAGAAATCTAATCGATTTTATTTTTGATTAGTTTTGATTAGATATGCCAATTGTCAATAATCGTGATTAGATTTTTGATTAGTTCTAATCTAATCAAAAAGTAGTCGATTAGAATAGCCATCTAATCCTAATTAATCAATTAGGATTAAAAAAAAAAGTTTCTAATCCGATTAGTAATCAAGTATCTGATCCAAAGCCTACTGTAGGTTTTATACTGAAAATAATGTGCCAGCAGGGAACGTCCGTAACGCTGGAAACACCCATATATATCATTCGAAAATATATATATTTTCAAGTGTTCATCAAACATTGTTTATCAATTTTAGATTAACTTACAACACATTTAAAAAAAAAAACTTCTTTCGTATTTTGTAATACTTCACGAATTTCAACTTGTGAAGGTTTGAGGAACGAAGAAATTTTGTGTGTTTGCAAATGTAATAGTCCAGTTAGTCGAGAACGTAAACCCGTGTACCGTGTCAGCTGATCCAACCTATTTAATGGGATTTGTATGTAACCGATTATTCAACCACGGACGACACAGATGCCCGTACCGCAGAAATCAGAATCATTTTGATTTTTTACGTAAAAACGTGTCAGCTGATCGCTCGCATGGTTGCAAGGTAGAAGGGTTGCCGGTTGAACATTTTTAGTTATTAAATATTTAAACAGTAATTTTCACAGCTTTATACTACTAACTCAACAAGATTGTAAAATGTTATCGAATATACATATATGTGTTCACATGGAAAAAATAGTATGTCTACTTAAACGAACCATTTATTATTACATTAATTTTTAAAAAGAAAGGAAAGAAAACGTTTATAAATTTTTTTTAAATCCCAAACAAAATGTAAATATATATGTATATAAATCAGAGACCAACTTTAACAGTTAACACTTATTTTCATTCCATTTCAGTTTGACGGAAACACAAAAATGGTGAGCGCAAAGTGTTTCCCACTGACTGAAACAGAAAACTCTTTCACTCAAAGTGTTTCTCACAGTGGGCAACCTCTCTCAACGATCTTTTTAACACGCTTTTATTAGCTTCACCTGTATGTATGTATGTATGTATGTAACTTCATCCCATCCTAAAAGTTGTAACATTTAACTAAATTAACTAAATTATTATATCTTTCAAACATTCACTTTTATTGTGTTCTCTCTATTATTTCTATTCTCCTCCGGATTCGAAACATGACATCAACAGCTCAACGGCATCATATAGTAGGACATTCAACATTATACTTCATGCTTCATTCCGGCTTTTAAGTTACCTTTCCTCAAAATAGCCTCTATGAATTTCAATTCACTCCCGTATATAAGCCAATAAGTAACAAGCTTTCAGGGTAAGGAAAAACTCACTCACGAACGCTCAAAAATACATTCTTCTCAAATCACAAACAAATGTTCAAAGAACAAGTAAGGAAGGCTAAGTTCGAGTGGAATCGAACATTAGATACTCAGCTGTATGCTTTCATTGTTTGTTTGCGTTTGGTGAAAACACGGTGTATTTTATATAAAGCGAGTGCTGCATAAAGTAGGCGTAGCCACGCCCATTTTCAACATTTTTATCAGTCATCCAACTAAGCATATGAATATTATTCTTTGTGCAAAATTTCATTCCTTTATGACTTCTAATTACAAAGATGTCACGTTACAAATTCCCAAAGGGTGTTCCAGAAATATCTCTGTTAAAAAGTAGGCGTGGTCATAAACCGATTTGAATAAATTTTTGCGTGTCTATTAGCACAAGTTATAAAAGTGTATAAACCAAGTTTCGTCTTAATGTCTCAATTATTTGTCGAGTTATGGGCTCCGTAATTTCGTATATTCCTTTGTCTATATAAAAGTGGGCGTGGTCGCCAACCGATTTCGCCAAAATTTTGAACATGTATTACCACAACTAATAAAAGTGTACACACCAAGTTTCGTCATTATATTTAAATTATTTGTCGAGTTATGGGCTCAGAAATCTCGTATATTCCTGCTTCTAAAAAGAGGCGGTGCCACGCCCATTTTCCAAAATTTTTATGCTTTTCGTTTTATATCCGCAGTTGAACTCCTGCCATAAAATTTCAATGACATACCTTTATATTTGACAGAGATATCGCTTAAAATGTTTTTATTAGGCCACTTTATAATACCCATATATAAAAGTGGGCGTGGTAGTTAACCGATTTTGGCAATCTTTCGTCCAAACATTTGCCTAAGTAAGTGTATCACGCCTACCAAATTTCATCGATATATCTTCAACAGTTTCTGAGTTATGACATATAAAACTTTCAATGTTTGGCCCTTAATAAGTGGGCGTCGCACAGCCCATTTTTCAAAATCTCACCAAATTTCTTCATAAGGGCCTGAGCTCCACACGTGGGTGAAATTTTATCACTCTAGCTCTATTAGTGACTGAGATACAAAATTTCCGATTTTTACTATATAGGGGAAGTGGGCGTGGTCATGGTCCGATTTCGACCATTTTCAATACCATCCGTTCCAGTCTTGATACCAACTTGCATTCCAAATTTCATCAAAATATTTAAATTTTTGCGCGAGTTATCGTGCGTACAGACAGACAGACGGACAGACGGACGGACATGGCTCAATCGATTTCTTTTTTCACCCTGATCAATTTGATATGTATAAGTCAATATCTATCTCGATTATTTTATGGTGTTACAATCCACCGTTATGTGATTAAAACTATAATACTCTGTGTACTAGTACAGCTAAGTATAAAAACGTATAACCACTCAAATAGCGAGCGAACTAACGCACAACAGCCAGCGATCGCTCATAGCGATAAACTCAATGCATAAATTCACTAAAAAAAAATGAAGCTTGTAGCTTTCTGTTTTGGGTTTGTTGTATTTGCAATGAAATCAGCCGCATGTACATACATACTTATGCAAAGCAAGAACTGGTTTTGTTTGTAATTCATTTAATAGTAAGTGCTGAATCAACGAAAAGGAACCCTAATTCTATAATTGCATTTCACGTTTGGAAAGCAATTTTTATACAAGGTGAAAAAAATTTCTCTAAAAATAAAAAAAATAAAAAAAAAATGCGCCACTCGGGACTCGAACCTGAGCTCCTTGGTCCGTAGGCAGCATACCTCACCATTACGCTACAATCGTATTCGGAACTTTGTTGTCTAAATTCGAATTTATTCAATCAGGTTTCTTTTTTTTTGTTCTTTTCAAATGCTTCACCTCAACTTCTCTCACTTTCTGATTGTAAAATATAACAAAACGTTTGGGAAATTTTGTATTTCGAAACTAGTTTGGAAAACCTTGAATAAAAGGGTTTGGAAAATATTGCATAATAAGCTAGTTTACTTCACTGCATATTGGGATTTTTGGTAGAAGTTATAAATACATATGTATGTAGATCTATTTCGGAGATCACCACATTCCTTCATCAGACTTATTTTTACTTTTATTCTTGCGTCCGCATAAAACACCCTTTAATGAAAAATTTCACTAAAAAGTTAAAAATAAATAATAGTAAAAAAACTAAAAAACACGCTTTAATCTTAAAAATCGTACTAACAAGTAAGGAAGCCTAAGTTCGAGTAGAATCGAACATTAGATACTCAGCTGTATGCTTTCATTGTTTGTTTGCGTTTGTTCGATATAGGGTGTATTTTATATGACACGAGTGCTGCATAAACAGGGCGCAGCCACGCCCATTTTCAAAATTTGTATCAATCATCCAAATAAGCATATAAATATTATTGTTAGTGCAAAATTGCATCCCTCTATGACTTTTAGTTACCCGAGCTTCTCTCCCAATTCGAGGTGTGCTCCTTTTTGTTTTTTCCTACTAATTGGGTGGACCTACAGTTTTATGCCGGCTCCGAACGGCGAATGCATTTTTTGTGAGAAGCTTTTTCATGGCAGAAATACTCTCGGAGGGTATGCCGCCCACTGCCGAGAGGTGACCGCTGCTCTTAAAAAACCCAATAATTGGATTTTTACTAATTAGAAAAATTTTTTTGGCTCGGACC
Organism: Urophora cardui; assembly: GCA_960531455.1. Classification (NCBI taxonomy): domain Eukaryota; kingdom Metazoa; phylum Arthropoda; class Insecta; order Diptera; family Tephritidae; genus Urophora; species Urophora cardui. The sequence continues at coordinate 18,688,115 of OY482675.1, read as the reverse complement.
GTGGTTTGAACCCGAGACCTCTGGCATAGCAGGCGAGCACTCTACCCACTGCACCACAGCGGCCAACTAACACATGTTATAAAAGTGTATAAACCAAGTTTCGTCATAATATCTCAGTTATTTGTCGAGTAATAGGCACGTAGATTCCTTTGTATAAAAAGAGGCGGTGCCACGCCCATTTTCCAAACTTTTTTATTTTTTGTTTCCGGTCTATTGTAGAACTCATGTCACAAAATTTCAGTGATAGATCTTTATATTTGACAGAGATATCGCTTAAAATGTTTTTATTAGGTCACTTTATAATACCCATATATAAAAGTGGGCGTGGTCGTCAACCGATTTTGGTAATCTTTCGTCCACACATTTGGCTAAGTAAATATATCACGCGTACCAAATTTCATCGATATATCTTTAACGGTTTCTGAGTTATGGCTTATAAAACTTTCAATATTTGCCCCTTAATAAGTGGGCGTGGCACCGCCCATTTTCCAAAATTTTTATAATTTTTGTTTTATTTCCCTAGTTGGTCTCCTGCCACAAAATTTCAGTGATAGATCTTTATATTTGACAGAGATATCGCTTAAAATGTTTTTATTAGGCCCCTTTATAGTTCCCATATATAAAAGTGGGCGTGGCCGTCAACCGATTTTGATAATTTTTCGCCAAAACATTTGTCTAGGTAAGCAAATTACGCATACCAAATTTCATCGATATATCTTCAACGGTTTCTGAGTTATGACATATAAAACTTTCAATGTTTGACCCTTAATAAGTGGGCGTGGCACCGCCCATTTTCCAAAACTTCAACAAATTTCTTCATAAGGGCCTGAGCTCAATACGTGGGTAAAATTTTATCACTCTAGCTATATTAGTGGCTGAGATACCAAATTTCCGATTTTTTCTATATAGGAAAAGTGGGCGTGGTCATGGTCCGATTTCGCCCATTTTCAATACCAACCGTCCCAGTCTCGATACCAACTTGCATTTCAAATTTCATCAAAATATCTCAATTTTTACGCGAGTTATCCTGCGTACGGACGGACGGACGGACGGACGGACGGACGGACGGACGGACGGACGGACGGACGGACGGACGGACGGACATGGCTCAATCGATTTCTCTTTTCACCCTGATCATTTTGATATATATAAGTCCATATCTATCTCGATTATTTCATTATGTTACAATCCACCGTTATGAAATCAAAATTATAATACTCTGTGTACTAGTACAGCTGAGTATAAAAATTGAGAAATAATTTAATTAGAAACAAAATGATGAACGAAAATATAAGTACTTAAGGAAAAGCGTGGGAGTGCTCAATAATATTTGAACATGAAAATATTCGATTCGTACAACTAGTTCAAAAATATACCTAGTTGCGAAATTAAAGAGTACGATATATGAGATCTCAAAAAAGTCAAAATAAAATTATTAGTAAAAAAACGATTTTAAATATTTTTTGACATACTGAGCACCCCACGCTTTTCCTTAAATACTTATATTTTCGTTCATCATTTTGTTTCTAATTAACTTATTTCTAAATTTTTAGTACGATTTTTAAGATTAAAGCGTGTTTTTTAGTTTTTTTACTATTATTTTTTCTGTTGCCATTTAAGAGTTATTTTTCAACACTCAAAAATATCCCTCAGCAAGTGACGGTTTCAATGAGACTTTTATTTTTTTCCGTCCTTTGATAACATTTAAAAACAGAGGGATAAAGAAAAGTGTTGCTGAAAAATATGTTTGCATATGTAGATATGCATGTACGTTCATGCGCATACGCATGTGTACAAATGGAAGAAAATTTGTGTTCGTAGTATGACTGTATTTAAAATAACCAATTTTGTAACTCAGCAGGTATGGACAGGAATTTTATTTTGAATTATTTAGTTAATACATAATATGTATATGTATTAAAATATACTTTGATGTTAGATTCGTTACTTACATATTTATGTACATATTAATATAGGTATTTAATTATAAAGGCATGTATCTGATTTTTTTTACATACTCTGCAGGAAGTTAATAAGTAACTAGAGAACAGAATTTCTGGTTCAGAACTAGCGAAAATGTGTCAAAGAGACACCAGTTCATTTGCCGTCGGTTTTGCATATTTCTGCAATTCTTATACATGCATACATATGAACATACCCTTCAGGGAACTCAATAACTAGTGAGCAAAATTTCTAGTTCCGAACTAGCGAAAAGGTATCAAAAGGGAACTAGATCAATTGCAGTTAGACCCTCACTAGTTCAGAAGGAGTGAATTCAGTGACCATTATAAGACACACTTTGATTTGTATGCAATTTCGAAGTGACAAAAATTCTATGAAAATTTTTCGTTCGTTCAATTGCCGTCGGCTTTGTATATTTTTGCAATTCTCAGATATTGAGTGAAGCATTTTATATAAAGAGCTTTCTATTTGCATCTTTTATGAAATGATATGTTCCCCTAATTATGCTTTTCCGATCCCTCAGGTTTATTTTTAATTTTATTACTTTTTAAATATTATTGTAAATTTTTATTAAATAAATAAATAAAAAATATTAGTTAAAAAAAAATTAAAAAAAAAAATTATCATCCACCTTGACACCGACAGGATTCGAACCCGCGCCCCTCGGATTGAAAGGCACATGCGTTAGCCAGTCGGCCATCGCGCCATTTGCATGAAGTGTGTCAAAGGCTGCACTTAAGCGGCAGATGTAAAATAAACGAACTAGTGTATACTGTAGAATTTAGTACTAGTTCGCAACTATCGAAAATGTAGTGCAGAGGGTGACAATTGACACCGCCTAGGACATCGCCGTGTTAAATTCGGCAGTTGATAACATGCAAAAGAGATTTAGCTCGCACTAGTAGTGGCGAAAAATGCACTAGAAGCGACCTAGTTCGGAACTAGAGATTTTCCCTACAGGGTATGTATGTATGTACTTACATACATATTAACATATCATAGTTAATCTTAGTAGTACGCAGGTACCTGCCTATGTCCATAACTATTTTATATTATTATTTTTAATACTTAGAGTTCGGCTTTATTAAAAATAACGAATTTATTGTTTTGGTATTAAGATTGTACAGCCTCTCACTTAAAATTAAATAAAAGGCGACTACCTAATATATTTTAGAATTTAGTATTTATTTATTTAAAAAAAATTGGTATATAAAAAGAAGTCGTTACATGTGTACATATGTATATGCAAAAAAATGTTAAACAAAAGATTCAATAATGTATAATAAACATGGAAAATTGCAATACCTGCTTTCCATTCCACCAGATCGCAGACATACCGGCGTACCATTTAGTAAAATTACATACCTACATGCATACATACATATCCCATTAAACACTGAAAAAGAAATTATCAAACGTTTGAGAAAATATTGTTTCTAAAGTTGAGAATCAGCATATATATCATTTGAAAATAAACATATTTTCAAGTGTTCATCAAATATTGTTTATCAATTTTAAAATAACTTACAACACATATGAAAAAAAAAAAACTTGTTTCGAATTTTGTACCATTTCACGAATTTCAACATGTCAAGGCTTGAAGGAACGAAGAAATTTTGTGTGCTTGCTAATTTCAGTCAGCATTCGTTGTTCTACTCGAGCAGTCTTTTAACGGTTGAAATGATGATGGTTGAAAATGACTGTGTGTAATAATGATTCTGTATATCTTACTCTTATTTTGTTTGTTTGTGGCTTTTTGTGAAGTTACACAAAATTTAATAAAAACAGTTTGTTTCTCACATGTGTGTATGCATTAGACATATACGCCGCCGATTGACGCCGCCGCCGCCGCGCCGATTACCTTCATAATCGGCCGCCGCCGCCATAATCCGTGAAATCGGCGTATCGGCGCGGCGGCGTGCGCTGGCGCGCCATAACCATATGGAGCGAGATGTGTACATAATTTCCTAGTTTTGCTAACTGCTAAAGTTCTTCAAAGTTAAAAAAAAAGGAACCAATCGACGTGTTTTGACCTCAGGAACACGACGCTGAATGCGAAAATATTTTATTTTTTGCCGGTTAAAAGTTATTAACAAAAACTTTGGCTGTTCCCTACTTTACTAGCCTCAGTCCTAAGGAATTTAAGCTACTGGAAAATTTCAGTTCGTTGGCTTACATAATTTTTTCTCAGATACGGAACTTTTCTGGGATCTCTTCCATTTAGTCCTACTTCTCGAGGTCTGTTGCTAATTGTTCTACTCAAAACTGCACCATTTCAACCCTCCTTGATATCATTAGATGCCGAAAATTATCCCAAACATGCCTCCAGAATCGAAAACTCATAGTTTGAACGTAAGAAAGTTGCTGTTTTTGAGTAGCCCTCACAGTTGTCGAACCTCAGCCCTATAGGGAATATTAAAGAAGACAATGGGGAATCAAAAATGGAAAAATAAGCTAGAGTTATGGAAAAAAAATTAAAGAAGCTTGGTACTTAATACCAGTTGCAAATTGCGCTGATTTGGTCAACCCTATGCCACGAAGAAGTAAGGAAGTTATAAAAAATAAAGGAGCTTCAACTAAACATTAGTTTAAATCTAGCTGCAGCAGTAATATTGTAGTTTATTTGAAAAAACAATCGAACTTAAAGTTTGTCCCTATTATTATATCAAAATTAAATTATACATTTCATTATTTTTATTCATAACAAGCAGTGGCGCACACAGAAAAATATTTTGGGGGGGGTTTCAATATCCAAGGGAAAATTAAAAAAAAATACTTAAAACTCGTCCAGACATTTTTTACTTAAATTTATGTTTGGGGAGTGGACCAACGTATGCACACATTAAACAAAGGCACCTTCTAAATCTCAATTCATTGCATTTTTTCTTTATTTAAACTAAAACAAACAAGTAAGGAAGCCTAAGTTCGAGTGGAATCGAACATTAGTTACTCAGCTGTATGCGCTCATTGTTTGTTTGCGTTTGTTCGATTAGGGTGTATTTTATATGAATCGAGTGCCGCATAAAGTGGGCGCAGCCACGCCCATTTTCAAAATTTTTATAAGTCATCCAACTAAGCATATGAATATTATTCTTTGTGCAAAATTTCATTCCTTTATGACTTCTAGTTACAAAGATGCCACGTCACAAATTCCCAAAGGGTGTTCCAGAAATACCTTTGTTAAAAAGTAGGCGTGGTCATAAACCGATTTCAATAAGTTTTTGCGTGTCTATTAACACAAGTTGTAAAAGTGTATAAACCAAGTTTCGTCATAATATCTCAATTATTTGCCGAGTTATAGGCTAAGAAATCTCGTAAATTCCTTTGTCTAAAAAGAGGCGGTGCCACGCCCATTTTCCAAAATTTTTCTATTTTTTGTTTTCGGTCTATTGTGGAACTCATGCCACAAAATTTCAATGAATTATATTTATATTTGACAAAGATATCGCTTAAAATGTTTTTATTAGGCCCCTTTATAGTTCCCATATATAAAAGTGGGCGTGGTCGTCAACCGATTTTGCTAAAATTTTGAACATGTATTATCACAAGTAATAAAAGTCTACACACCAAGTTTCGTCATAATATCTCATTTACTTGTCGAGTTATGGGCTCAGAAATCTCGTATATTCCTGCTTCTAAAAAGAGGCGGTGCCACGCCCATTTTCCCAAAATTTTTGTGGTTTTAGTTTTATGTCCGCAGTTGGACTCCTGCCATAAAATTTCAATGATATATCTTTATATTTGACAGAGATATAGCTTAAAATGTTTTTATTGGGACACTTTATAATACCCATATATAAAAGTGGGCGTGGTCGTCAACAGATTTTGGCAATTTTTAGTCCAAACATTTGCCTAAGTAAGTATATTACGCATACCGAATATTATCGATATATCTTCAACGGTTTCTGAGTTATGACTCATTAAACTCAAATGTTTACCCCTTAATAAGTGGGTGTGGCACCGCCCATTTTCCAAAGTTTTTGTGTTTTTCGTTTTATGTCCATAGTTGGACTCCTGCCACAAAATTTAAGTGATAGATCTTTATATTTGACAGAGATATCGCTTAAAATGTTTTTATTAGGCCCCTTTATAGTTCACATATATAAAAGTGGGCGTGGCCGTCAACCGATTCTGACAATTTTCCGTCAAAACGTTTGCCTAAGTAAGTAAATAACGCGTACCAAATTTCATCGATATGTCTTCAACGGTCTCTGAGTTATGACTCATAAAACTTTCAATGTTTGACCCTTAATAAGTGGGCGTGGCACCGCCCATTTTCCAAAATTTCATCAAATTTCTTCTTAGGGGCCTGAGCTCAACACGTGGGTAAAATTTGATCGTTCTAGCTTTAATAGTGACTGAGATACCAAATTTCCGATTTTTTCTATATAGGAAAAGTGGGCGTGGTCATGGTCCGATTTCGCCCATTTTCAATACCAACCGTCCCAGTCTCGATACCAACTCGCATTTCAAATTTCATCAAAATTCATCAAAAAAATCATCGCGAGTTAGAGTGTTTACAGACGGACGGACGGACGGACGGACATGGCTCAATCGATTTCTCTTTTCACCCTGATCATTTTGATATATATAAGTCTATATCTATCTCGATTATTTCATTCTGTTACAATCCACCGTTATGTGATTAAAACTATAATACCCTGTGTACTAGTACAGCTGAGTATAAAAATTAAATTATTATACAAAAACCACCTCAGAGTCATTGAAGCATGTCCTCTCCGTGTAAGCATCAATATATGGTAATTATTATTTAGTCTTAAAATGAAATAAATGGAGAATTGCAAAATTTTGTCCCTATTATTTTTTCCAACACTGTATATACATATATTTATTTTAAAGTGTCTTATATATATATAAATATGTACATATGTAAATATATGTATGCATGTTTATTATCATACAAAATAAGCAAATGAATTTAAATTTACCCTTACATATGGATTTGTGTATATTCTTTAATATTTATTTTCTTTATTTTATATTTTAGTTTATGTAACAATTGTTTTTTGCTGTTAATAAAAAAGGTTCAACTATTTAAGGTGGAAATTAGTTTATTTATTCCATTCAGCCAGCGATATTAAGGTAACTAAATAAAATTAATATTTGAATAAGGATTGTGATTTGTAGATTTGCGGCAGGCGCGCCGGCGCGAAAAAGCACGCCGCCGAAATGTTTTTGGAATAGCGCCGCCGCCGCCGCCGGAATCACTGTCGGCGTATATGTCTAGTATGCTTATTAAAAAAGATATTAACATACTCATGTAACTGTACAAAAGGTACCGGCAAAATTCACCCGCACGGGTAAATGAAAAACATCACATCAGAGTACAAATATGTACGAGTAATATATATGTACATACATTTATTTATTCCATTCCACTTCTGCGCTCAAAACACAAACTCTCTCACTATCCCTCAATTTTTCTGTACTCTAGAGTACAAGTATGTAATACATACATACAGCTATTGATTGCATTCCATTTCGTACCACCTTTGAAATAGGTTTGAGAAAATGAAATGAATCAAATTGAGAATCAGCCCAAATTCCCATACTAAAAATGAGCCGTTTTGTTTGAGAACGCTATCAAGGGAAATTTGAGGTGCATTTGATAACAAACGTTTGATATTTGACAATAGGGTTACTTCTCAAATGAACCTCAAATTGAAAATGAAGAAAAATGTGTATTGGGTATGTATTTCATACCCTGCAGGGAACTCAATAACTAGTGAGCAAAATTTCTAGTTCCGAACTAGCGAAAAGGTGTCAAAAGGGAACTAGATTAATTGTAGCTAGACCCTCACCAGTTCAGAAGGAGTGAATTGAGTGACCATTATTAGCACACTTTGATTTGTATGCAAGTGACAAAAATTCTACGAAAATTTTTCGTTCGTTCAATTACCGTCGGCTTTGTATATTTTTGCAATTCTCAGATGTTTAATGAAGCATTTTATATAAAGAGTTTTCTATTTGCATCTCTTATGAAATGAAATGTTCCCCTAATTATGCTTTTCCGATCCCTCAGGCTTATTTTTAATTTTTTTTTATTTTATTACTTTTTAAATATTATTGTAAATTTTTATAAAATAAATAAAAAAAAAATATTAGTTAAAAAAAAAGATTGAAAAAAAATTATCATCCACCTTTACACCGACAGGATTCGAACCCGCGACCCTCAGATTGAAAGGCACATGCGTTAGCCAGTCGGCCATCGCGCCACTTGCAAGAAGTGTGTCAAAGGTTGCACTTAAGCGCAGATGTAAAACTGTAGAATTTGTAGGTACTTGTAGCTAGTTCAGAACTATCGAAAATGTGCCAATAAACGAACTAGTGTAAACTGTAGAATTTAGTTCTAGTTCGGAACTATCGAAAATGTAGTGCAGAGAGTGACAATCGACACCGCCTAGGACATCGCCGTGCTAAATTCGCCAGTTGATAACGTGCAAAAGAGATTTAGCTCGCACTAGTAGTGTCGAAAAATGCACTAGAAGCGACCTAATTCGGAACTAGAGATTTTCCCTACAGGGTATGTTCATCCTCAACGGAGTGACACATGTACGTGCGTACGACACATACATGCACAAAAGACTTTTATTTTTTCTCTGCCCGAAATATCCGTCCTTTCGCGACAGAAATTTTTCGCTGCTCAATGATAACCGTCACTGTCCAACAGTGACGGAAAAAAAATTGAAAATAAAAGTTTCCCACTGACGGAAACAGCTAGTCTGTAAACAATAAGTGTTATCGGCGTTGCTGAACTGTTATTATTTTGTGTTTACATTAAACTGTTATTTTAGGACACTTAGAAAAAACTTAACAGTTATGTTGGTCTCTGGATAAAATTATAATTTTTTCGCAAACTGCAAATTTTTTCAAGAAAAAAGATATCAGGTTCAATATATTAATTAACCATCTAAACGCGTGTTCAATTTCACTTAAATGTACCAGTAAAAAACAGTGAAAAAAAAACAAAAAAAAAATGCTCTCCTAAAAGAACTTAACTCGACCTCTGTTCAAATCCAAAAATATCTTAAGTGAAGTTAAAAAATGTGTATTTGCTTAATTAATCAAGCTTTATTACATTTCTGTCAATCTATCATTTCGCGCAGCCAATTATAGTCCGAAACAAGTTTCTAATAGGTATTAGCTAATAAAGCAAATTATAAGGGTTTTTTTTTAATTTCGCCTTAGTAAATTTTGACATATTTTCCTAACTCCAGTTGAGTTAAAAAACAAAAAGGAAACGTGAGTAAGGAGTACTCATGAACATTGATGTGTAATCAGTTTCGAAATAGGACTTTTATTCCCTTTCCCTTATTCCTTTTTTCACTGGTTTTCTATCGATTAAAATGCGACTATAGTTTTTATAATTTTTTGTTGCCATTGTCACTGTTACATTTTGTTGTTTTTGTTTGTTTTGGTGTTTGGTTTTTGATTTTTAATTTTTGATTTTTGACTTCTGATTTTGATTTGTTTTGTTTTGTTTTGTTTTGTTTTGCTCAGAAACATGCAAGATCATTCGGATCCACGTTTGACCCATATCTCGGGGCTCCGTGTAGAAGTCCTGCTTAAAACCTTTCATTTGATACCAACATTGCTCAGAAATATTCAAGGATCATCCGGGTCCTCGTTTTGACCCATATCTCGCGACCCGACCTAGGAATCATAAAGAATAGGGATCCCTGTAGAAGCCCTGCCAAAACTTTTCATTAGATACGCGTAAACTTTACCTGTTTTTCGAAATTACTCGTAGCTACAGCAAAGATGTTTACACATCAAAATGCCACAGGTATACATATATATATTATATACCTAAAAATAATAAGTCCATCCTAATGTACGCCAAATAGTATTATAATAATTTTTATAGTTTTGCCACTGAGAAACAAAATTAATTTCACTTGAAAGAGTTTTTAGTGCTTAGCACGAAATTTTTATTTTAATTCAATTTTTAATTGTTGGGGTAAGTGGAAAAAAATTCAACAACTATTTACAGCGAAGGTTGAGTGTATAGCTATTTCACGAAAAACCATTTTCGATCATCAGCACTCTTTTCGGAAGTGGATGCACCGGGGATTGAACCTGAGTCCATTCCATCTTCAGCCGCAATGACCCAACGCATAAACACACTCGGCCATTGAGACTCTGTGCAAGCTGTTGGATTTTCCCCACTTTTGCCTTTTTCATTTTCAACATTAACGTTAGTGTGTATATGCTTTTGCATATATTCTCCACAAACGTGCTGAATTTTTGTTGTAGGCAGTTCGCAATGAACATTTGTTCAGCACGTTTGTGGAGAATATATGCAAAAGCATATACACACTAACGTTAATGTTGAAAATAAAAAAGGCAAAAGTGGGGAAAATCCAACAGCTTGCACAGAGTCTCAATGGCCGAGTGTGTTTATGCGTTGGGTCATTGCGGCTGAAGATGGAATGGACTCGGGTTCAATCCCCGGTGCATCCACTTCCGAAAAGAGTGCTGATGATCGAAAATGGTTTTTCGTGAAATAGCTATACACTCAACCTTCGCTGTAAATAGTTGTTGAATTTTTTTCCACTTACCTCAAAATTAATTTCGTTTCTGGTTTTGTTTTTTTTTGCAAGGAACACAATTAATATTGTTTCTGATACTGAGAAACAAAATTAATTTAGTTTCGTTACGGATTTTGTTACAAGGAACAAAATTAATTTAGTTTCGTTACAGGTTTTGTTTCTGCTGGAAACGTTTCGGAGTTTTGTTACGACTTTTGTTACAAAGGAGTTTTGTTTCTGTTTCTGTTACAAGGAACAAAATTAATTTAGTTTCGTTACAGGTTTTGTTACTTATTGAAACGTTACAATCTTTTGGTTTCGAATTTAGTTTCTATCCTTTAATGTTACTTGGAACAGAAACGCCAGAAACGAGAGTTTCGTTTCGTTACGAGTTTTGTTAGAAGTCCCTGAAAAATACGGAAAATCTTTGTATAGAAAATCTAGGTCCACCGAAAATAAAAATAAAAAGTAACTATGAAGGCATATCAAAAAATTTTCTAATGTGGCATTAAGTGGTCTTTCACCCTCAAATTGTTGCACAGTGTAATTGAAAGCCACAGCATCGCGTGGCCGGGTTTACTAGTAATCATTATTGTGTAAGTTTTATTTTTTTGATCAGAAATAACACTTATTCCTTGAGTGATATATTTATCGTTCAGAAATAATCATTATTGTGTGAGTTTTATTTATTTTGATTAACCTTACGATTACCAGAGATTTTTATGTACGAGGTTTACCAATACCCACCCGGGTGACCCATATACATTTTCTAGCATTCCGGGCGCTTTCGCGTGCTTTAACTTTTTATTGCCCAAACATATTTATTACTATTGTAAAATCTTATACCATGTCTCCACATAACGTGTTTCGCTCTTTTTTTCTGCATTTTCTCTCTTAATCTTGTTTCGACACGGAAACCAGTGCCGAAACTCGCCAATTTCCATACAAATTTCTGAGAGCGAGTGAAGATTGAAACACTGGGTGAGTTTCTAAGACTGACTGACTGTTGTGCAACTGTTGAGTGTTTGTCTTAGAAACGCACTGTTGAGTAATTCCGCTCAGCTCAACAGTTGGCAACTTTTCGCCATTTTTTGCATCACAAATTTTCTTCGCTACTTGAGCTCAACATGTTGTGTAAAGCCAAACAGCTGATAAATTCATCAAACCGTTTCTAAGACGTAGCTGTTTAACTCAACTGCTACACAACTGTTGGCAACTGTTCAGCTCAAAAAGCTTTTTCTTAGAAACTCACCCACTGTTTCATTCTGAATCATCTTGCCAACCTCGATGATATCGATGTCTTCTCTAATTTTGTATCGAAAATCTATCGAAATCTCACACAGACCAAAACAAAAACGCAAAATATAAGCAAACATACAAACATTTAAGAAGAGCAAGAAAGAGAAATGTTAAACTGAATCACGATCAGCCACGTGGAGACGGGTTATTTAGCGAGATGTTTTGCTAGATGTTTTGTTGGTGAAACAAGTTATGTGGAGACGGGCTTTAAGCCTGTGAATGATTAAAAATATTTAATTTAACTATATTTGGTGAAATTAAGCCAACAAAAACCACAAACACCCCGTAATGGGTGTATATAAAGTAAAAAATTCAAAATTTTGAATCCTAAGGCAAAGGTTGAGTGAATAATACGATTACGACACATTAATTATCTACTTGAATTTGGCGTTGAAGCATTCAAATCCAAATTACCATTATTCAAACAAAAAAAAAACGATCAAAACAAAGCGAGCGAGTTGTGAAGGACTTTGTTGGCCCGTAAAAGGATTCCTGTAGAAATATCGCCATATATATTTTTATTCAAATTATCATTAGCCAAAGATTAGTGGGATGATGTTTATGGTAGGAAGAATAAACAAAAATAAAATATGTGTATGTATATATTATATTCTAAATGAATTAAACCCGTCGGGAGCATGAGAGGAGAATTTCTCTGGCTTTGGCATTATCTTTTATTGCTCTAGATCAGGCATCGGCACTTTGGTCCATACAAGTAAATAAAAAACATCACACATATTTTAACCAATGTAGCGGAAACCGCTCTGTGCTCCTCAACACAATATCTTTCACAATTTAGCCGACCTTGCTTCTAGAAGTAGCAACACTTGCTGCATTTATAATATACGGAGGAAATCAACCAGGTAATGTCAAGGTTCTTCAGTCACAGGCTTTCTCAGAAAGCTTTGTCATATCTAAATTATGCTGAAGTTCACTAGACATAATATTACTTGAAGATTCTACAATTCGGCAATTGTATGTATCTTATGAACTATTTGCTAGAAAGAATGAATTAATCAATGTCCTTCCTTATTTCTAATAAAAAGGACAACCTTCCAGCAGGTTGATGAGAGTAAAGATGAAAGGAAAATGTTATAAGTGTTTTGATATGAAAATTAAACCAAACACTAGCCAATTATGCATAAAATGCAATAAACCCATATGCGATGAACGAAGTATCAGCCAAAGAAAATACATAAATTGTTGTATAGATCCTTCGGCATTTCGCTTGGCTTGAAATAAATTTTTATTCTATAAATTTTCTATAAACTTTATAAAAACAATCAAAATGAAAGAAAAGTTCAAACTTGTTATTATCTGAAAGAACTCGAAAAATTGATCAGTGAGTAAAAAGCATTTTAAAATCGGTCCAATAGCTGCTGAGTAATCGCAAAAAGAAAACGCAAAAGGTCACCCGGGTGGGTAAACCTAAGGTTAAAAATATCACTCATTCACGAGGTTATATCGATGGGAATTTTTTGGTAATTATGTTCCAGAGCACTTCAGAGAAAATTTGAGTTTTTCGACCTAAGCAAAAAAATAAAACTCAAAGAATAATTTTTATTTCTGAGCGATAAATATATCACTCAAGGAATAAGTTTTATTTTTGATCAAAAAAATAAAACTCAAAAAATAATGATTATTTTTGATTTTTTATGGATATCGCTCAAAATTTTTCGATCATAGTGGATTCGGTTAGTGCTCTTTCGGACATTCACACACAAACTCAATACTCTTCTACGATGGTATTTGATTTTTTTCTCTGAAAATATAACGAATAATGATTACTAGTAAACCCGGCCACGCGATGCTGTGGCTTTCAATTACACTGTGCGACAATTTGAGGGTGGAAGAACGCTTATTGCCACATTTGAAAATTTTCATAGCTCCTGGTTATTTTTATTTTCTGTAGACCTAGATTTTTTATACATAGATTTTGACCAAGGAGCCCCATAGTGAAGTTTTGTGCCGAATATTTTTCTAGACTATGGTAACCTTAAAGCGACCTACAAAAGGCCATTTGGCGCGCTCCTCCTTTTCTTTCTAGTTCTCTTTCTCTTCCCCTTTCCCCTTTATTTGCGCTTTATTTTCCCTTTATCCATTTTATTTTTCATATTTCCTCTCCTTCCTGTCCTTCGCCATATCCGTCCCTTTCATTTTCCTCTTCCCTTTCCTTTTATTACCCATCTTCAGTGCTAGGCCTTGCATGACACTTCAAATTTAAAAATGAGATAAACTGTAGCGTAAAAATGGATTTTTGAACAGGTGGCACCCTTTTTGTAAATATTTTAATAAATTACTCATTTCCTTGCCAAGCCCTTTCACATTACACATCAAATTTAAAAATCAAACAAACTATAACGTAAAACTTAATTTTTGAGCAGGTGGCAACCTGTAGCATTACATAAACACATCGCCCTTTTACTTTAATTGTCATGTGCACACAAATAATGTATAAACAAACATGAATGTACACAAACAACATTCTACCCAAATTAGTTACATTGAACTCAGCGGGAGTTTATACAAAGACTGCACACGCCGCACATAGTGAGGATCTTGTTACACTTATGCGGACGGTCAAAGACACCGCCAAAGACAGTCGCAATGCCCAACTGATCCACAACGTCAGTTTGTCAATGCGACTAACATATTTTATATTTATTGCAACCATATGTTGACTCAGCATATATTTTAGAATTACACATTATTGTTTGTATGTATTTACGTAGATATACATTTTAGTCTGTAAATAATTTGTAAGTATTAGTGTAAGAATTTAGTATAAAAGAAAGCAAATTCAATAAAGAAATTCAATTGCTAATCGAACCTTGGAGTAACCTCATTCATTATTTATTTGTGGCTATATGGCGATCCCGCCAGGCTTTTAAATAAATAAAATAGTACTTAACTCGATTGTACTAAGCAGTATCGCCAGCCATAGTTAAATAACTTATATGGCTCATAGAAATACCGACACCGCTAGAGGATCCCGCAAATGACAATCAGGTATAGAATCGGTATTTCATCGTATCCTTCCAAAGAGACCAGTTGGCGAAAACGCGTCAAATAGATTTATAAAGGTTTCCGTGCCACATTATCCTTGCCCAGATGCATTTGGCGTTGAACCGTATTGTGAAGCGTACCCGGCACCATATACTATCAGACAACGACGGCGCAGTGGAATACTAGCATATTGGAATGGCAGCAAAAGAGTAAATAAGCGCGCAAAAGAAGTGGAATACTATCAGACAACGACGGCGCAGTGGAATACTAGCATATTGGAATGGCAGCGAAAGAGTAAATAAGCGCGCAAAAGAAGTGGAATACTATCAGACAACGACGGCGCAGCGGCATACTAGCATATTGGAATGGCAGCGTAAGCATAAGATAGAACACAAAGGAAGCGAAAGGACTGGCAGCAAAAACAAAAAAAAAAAGAGGCAGCGTAAGGTAGATTTAAGTAATCGAAAAAAAAAAAAAAAAAAAACAATTCTTTTTCTTACTTAGAAAACTTTGGCACACCTTATGGTCGCCATCCAAATAGCAGTAATTTGCTTAGGGGTAAAATTTAAATAACAAGCGAATTTTTATATAATGAGTAAGATTCCGACTCAAGAGGAATCTGATAAAAAAAATTCAAAGAAGAAGTTGACAAACTTTTTCAAAAGTGCATAGACACATTTCTTAAAGCTACAAATCAGATCCTCGAGAGTCGTGAATCCGAAAAAGTTGGACCTAGACCGATTACCATCGAAGAGTATCGGAAAAGGAACAGAGTAAATAGGGTAAATAAAACGGAAGAAATTCCACAAATTCCTGTCACACAAATTGTAAATAAAAGAAAAAGAGCAGGAAGAAAAGTAAAAAGACGAGTAGAATTAGCAAAGTTACACCAACAACTTAACTTTGCTAATAACTCGGAGAAAAGGTTAAAAATACAGGAAAAAATTGAAATATTAAGACGTCAAAAATAAAAATAATGATTGAGTAAATTCGACTTGCGTAAATATTACTTTAAATAATTTTTTTTTTGTCATGGATAATGCATTACCCGATGACCTTGATTACGAAAAAATAAATTATACCATTGACAATTTAGAGCGTGAAAACGCATTTGAAATACGTAGGTCAAGGTCTCGTGAAAATGGCAGCGATAGGAGATAGTTAAATTGGTTAAGACAGCTTTGGCAGATTATAGGAATGGGTAGAGAACCCACTATGAGAGACGCGCTATACCCTACCACGATAGAGGAAGAAATAATAAAAATGCTTAATTTTGTATCCCCAAATAGGCATTAAACAAATAATGTAAAATCGAAATACAATTTTTTATAAATAAATGCAAAAATACATAAACTAAAAGAAAAAATTGTTTTAAAATGGCATGGTGGAAAACCGCATTGAACGGTATTTTAGTAGCTATAGCAGGATATGAGGTAGGAAAAGAAACCTCTGAAGATAAAAATAATGAGAACAAAATAGCCAAATTCGAACCCCATCCAATTATAGAGGATAAATCAGAAATCTCTGATAAATGGTTAGTAATTTTTATGTGCGTAAGTACATTTTTAATTGTTGCGATTACAATTTTAATAAAAAATTATATAAAGAACAAACTGAGACAATTTAATAATGCACAACAACGTGTTTAAGCAACAATTTGAGATAGCAAGACATGAGTCAATGGAAGGATATCTACGACACATTAAATGAAGAGAAATTAAAAGCTAGCAAATCGTATAAATGCATAAATAAAAATATCCCTATTACAACTGAAACAATATTAAAACACTTAAATACCATTTTGGAAGCCCTAAATAACATAATACAAGTAATTAAATCAGTAAAACTTACCATAGAACATCAAAAAGAAGCTTATTTAATTTTCGCTACCGTACGAGATAAATTAGTAGCTTCTTTAGCTAGATATAATATAGAAATAACAATACCAACCACCATAGAGGAGGAAATTCAAATAGATTTTTCATCACTTCTATCTGATCGTGTTCCTAGCCGAACCCCCTCACCTTCATTAAGTCAAGCCACATCGGTGGAAGAAACTAAAATAGACATCCGAGAAATAAACGTCACAATGCCACAGACCGTAGTAGAATTTATCAAAACTGCTTCGTCAGTACTACCAGAGTTTGATGGTAAACCAGAAAATCTACATAGTTTCCTAGATGCACTCGATATTCTTGAGCAAATCAAGGAGACACACGAGGCATTGGCCATTACCATGATAAAGACAAAGCTGAAAGGTACGGCAAGAAACTTTATCAGTAATGAGACCACAATTGCACAGATTAAAATTAAACTAAAAACTGCTATAAAGGGTGAATCAGTAGAAGTTTTAACCGCTAAACTCCTGAACATTCAACAACGTAGCAAAACTGCCAATCAATATACCGCAGAAATAGAAAAAAACACCAGGTCATTAGTAGGAGCGTACATCTCGGATGGGCTAGACCCGGACTTAGCAACGAGATATGCAACACAGGCAGCAGTCAAAGCCATGTGTAAAAACTGCTCTAATGACAAGGTCAAAATGATCATGCAAGCAGGAACGTTCACAACAATGAGTGAAGCAATTTCTAAATTTACCAACAGCTGTACCGAAATAACGGACAGCTCAAACACAATTTTGAACGTACAACAGCAGAGTCAGTACCAGAGTAATTTCTGTGGAGATTACCAAAATGGAAGATACATACCACAGCCAAGTCACAACGACAATTCTAGGTCTTACAATGAAGCTCAAGTTGAGACACCGACCGAGTGGCGTAATTTCAGCGGAGTGAACCCGTTGCCGAACGAGCTGGTACGAGCCATAAAGGTACGACTGGGCCAGAGTGGCAAGACGAGACAGACCTTCCGCCACATGACAGCAGCAACATGGTTCAAGGTGCGAGTCACAAGAGCCGGAGTGGTTACTATCACAATTCTAGAGAGAAATAAGAGGGGGATATGAAGACGCCCACGCTTGAAGTTTAGGGCCCTCATAAATTGACCATACGTAAATAAATCGAATTGAATACGGCTGACGTGCAAACGCTGCCTAGAGAGAAAAATAGGAATAAGGCTGATGTGCAAACACTGCCAATAGAGAAAACAGGTATACGGCTGATGTGAAAACACTGCCAAGGCTGATGTGAAAACACTGCCAATAGAGAAACAGGTATACGGCTGATGTGAAAACACTGCCAAGGCTGATGTGAAAACACTGCCAATAGAAAGAAATTGGAATATGGCTGATGTGAAAACACTGCCAATAGAGAAGAAATAGGAATACGGCTGATGTGAAAACACTGCCAAGGCTGATGTGAAAACACTGCCAATAGAGAAACAGGTATACGGCTGATGTGAAAACACTGCCAAGGCTGATGTGAAAACACTGCCAATAGAAAGAAATAGGAATATGGTTGATGTGAAAACACTGCCAATAGAGAAACAGGTATACGGCTGATGTGAGAACACTGCCAAGGCTGATGTGAAAACACTGCCAAGAGAGAAAGGTAGAAACTAAAGACCAATTACGACAAAAATAATTACAGTAAGGAAATTAGGAGATTTAATTTTAGTTAGAGAAGAGGCCTCCCATAAGTTAGAGAATAGATATACAGGACACTATAAAGTTAAAACTATTGATAAGAACAACAACTATACTTTAATTCCACATAGCATAGGAGATAGCAATAAAAACAAAAAGGAAATCGTAATTCATAAAAATAGGCTTAAACCAATTTAAACCCTTTAAAAATAAGCATAGCACTTTATCCATTATAATTTATTAATACAAAAAAAAAACAAGCACTCCAATTTACTCAATCTTATATACGGCACCAGCCAAAAGAAAACAAAATCAAATGTCAGACAAATATACAAATAAACAAAAGAAATATGAAAAAAAAAAAAAAAAAAAAAAACAAAAGAAAAACATGTAACAAAATAATGGTAACAAGATCCTAAAACAATTAAAATTTTGTCAACCCAAACAAATATCAAACGGTTCATTAAATCAGTCAAATAGATATATATAGTTGACTACAAATATATATATCTATTTTTTTTTAAGAGGGAAGGTGTAGCATTACATAAACACATCGCCCTTTTACTTTAATTGTCATGTGCACACAAATAATGTATAAACAAACATGAATGTACACAAACAACATTCTACCCAAATTAGTTACATTGAACTCAGCGGGAGTTTATACAAAGACTGCACACGCCGCACATAGTGAGGATCTTGTTACACTTATGCGGACGGTCAAAGACACCGCCAAAGACAGTCGCAATGCCCAACTGATCCACAACGTCAGTTTGTCAATGCGACTAACATATTTTATATTTATTGCAACCATATGTTGACTCAGCATATATTTTAGAATTACACATTATTGTTTGTATGTATTTACGTAGATATACATTTTAGTCTGTAAATAATTTGTAAGTATTAGTGTAAGAATTTAGTATAAAAGAAAGCAAATTCAATAAAGAAATTCAATTGCTAATCGAACCTTGGAGTAACCTCATTCATTATTTATTTGTGGCTATAAACCCTTTATGTAAATTTTTTATTAAATTACTCAAAATCAGGTCAAGTCTTTCATATGGCACCAAAAATTTTAAAATCAAACAAACTGTACAGTAAAATTTAATTTTCAAACATCTGGCAACCCTTTTCAAAAAAATTAAACCTTCCTGTACATCTACAGGTCAAGCTCTTTCATCTGACACCACATTTTCGAAAATCGGTATAACGGTGTAAAAGTTGTGGTGCTTACAAAAAATCGTTTAGCGTAATATATATAAAGATGAGATAAACTGTAGGGTAAAAATGGATTTTTGAACAGGTGGTACCCTTTTTGTAAAAATTTTAATAAATTGCTCATTTCCATGCCAAGTCCTTTCATATGACACCTCAAATTTAAAAATCAAACAAACTATAGCGTAAAACTGAATTTTCGAAAAGGTGGCAACCCTTTTTGAAAGATTTTTATTAAATTGCTCAATATCAGGTCAAGCCCCTTCATATGGTACCAAACATTTTAAAATCAAACAAACTATACAGTAAAATTAAATTTTCAGACATCTGGCAACCCTTTTCAAAAAAATTGAACCTTCCTGCACATCTACAGGTCAAGCCATTTCATCTGACACCACACTTTCTAAAATCGGTATAACGGTGTAAAAGTTATGGTGCTTACAAAAATCGCTTAGCGTAATATATATAAAGATAAGATAAACTGTAGGGTAAAAATGGATTTTTGAACAGGTGGTACCCTTTTTGTAAAAATTTTAATAAATTACTCATTTCCATGCCAAGTCCTTTCATACGACACCTCAAATTTAAAAATCAAACAAACTATAGCGTAAAACTGAATTTTTGAACAGGTGGCAACCCTTTTTGAAAAATTTTTATTAAATAGCTCAATATCAGGTCAAGCCCCTTCATATGGTACCAAAAATTTTAAAATCAAACAAACTATTCAGTAAAATTAAATTTTCAGACATCTGGCAACCCTTTTCAAAAAAATTAAACCTTCCTGCACATCTACAGGTCAAGCTCTTTCATCTGACACCACATTTTCTAAAAGCGGTATAACGGTGTAAAAGTTATGGTGTTTACAAAATATCTCTTAGCGTAATATATATAAAGATAAGATAAACTGTAGGGTAAAAATGGATTTTTAAACAGATGGTACCCTTTTTGTAAAAATTTTAATAAATTACTCATTTCCATGCCAAGTCCTTTCATATGACACCTCAAATTTAAAGATCAAACAAACTATAGCGTAAAACTGAATTTTTGAACAGGTGGCAACCCTTTTTGAATTTTTTTTATTAAATTGCTCAATATCAGGTCAAGCCCCTTCATATGGTACCAAAAATTTTAAAATCAAACAAACTATACAGTAAAATTAAATTTTCAAACATCTGGCAACCCTTTTCAAAAAAATGAAACCTTCCTGGAGATCTACAGGTCAAGCCCTTTCATCTGACACCACATTTTCGAAAATCGGTATAACGGTGTAAAAGTTAGATATGGTGCTTACAAAAAATCGCTTAGCGTAATATATATAAAGATAAGATAAACTGTAGGGTAAAAATGGATTTTTGAATAGGTGGTACCCTTTTTGTAAAAGTTTTAATAAATTACTCATTTCCATGCCAAGTCCTTTCATATGACACCTCAAATTTAAAAATCAAACATACTATAGCGTAAAACTGAATTTTTGAACAGGTGGCAACCCTTTTTGAAAGATTTTTATTAAATTGCTCAATATCAGGTCAAGCCCCTTCATATTGTACCAAAAATTTTAAAATCAAACAAATTATACAGTAAAATGAAATTTTCAGACATCTGGCAACCCTTTTCAAAAAAATTAAACCTTCCTGCACATCTACAGGTCAAGCCCTTTCATCTGACACCACATTTTCTAAAATCGGTATAACGGTGTAAAAGTTATGGTGTTTACAAAAAATCGCTTAGCGTAATATATATAAAGATTATGGGTCCCTGATTAAAATTTTCGACATATCGTACCAGACCTACGCTGAAGGGTGTACTATGCAGAAGAACATCACCGTGGCGGTAGCCACGGTTAGGACACACGTCTGGACGGATGGCGTAGCCCAGGGTTATTGTCCAGCATTTTCTTTGTTTTTAAAATTTTTTTATTGTCATATGTTTAAAAAAACTAAAAAAAATTTTTTTAAGTTAAATTCTTATGAAAATTCTTGAAAGATGGTCGCAAAAATTGTGTTCTCCGCCTCCTTTCCATAAAAAAAAATTAGCCACATGTGCAAAATTTTACTACCTATAATATTCAGAAGTCAAAAAAAATGGATCGCAATAGGGAAAAAATTAGTAATTTTTTATATGAAAGTGAAATATGAAAATCTCTTCATTTAAACGCTTACAACTCTTGAACCGTGGTACGGAATCGCACGACATTAAGTACGCTTATTTACTATAATACCGTGAAGCCGTAAGACATAATCTAGCCATCATATGAAAAGTGGAAGTGGCACCTCCCATACTAACTAATGCTTTCAATTCATGTAAATCTTTCAATATTTTTCATAAAACAGTGGCGATAGATAGATAAGTAAAGTAGATGTTGAATACATACAAAAACACTGGAACTTGTTATTTTATTGCGAATAAAAATAAATGTACATAGGTATCACATATTTTTAGTTCTCGATCTTGCATGGGAATATACGAGATTTCTTAGCCTATAACTCGACAAATAATTGAGATATTCATGCCTATTACGGTATCCGGCGGATGCCTTTCGCAGGGAATGCGAATCGTTTTGATAAAATTTGATATTCTCATAACCGATCGTCAATGCAGTCCGGGAATAAAAAACATGTTGATAAAGCAGTTCGAGGATTCACCGCATTCCTATAACCGCAATCGAAACGCAGTAGCTGTAATTTCTTTTGATTTCGATTCGTCATAAAATTGGTGCGGATTCAATAGAAATTTAAAAAATTGAATTTTCATTGCGTACACAGTAAAAATTTTAGTTTAATTTTAATTCCATTTTGGTATTTATATATAACAATGCCAAAAAGCATAAAATTAAAACCATTCTGGTTTAAAAAAAAAGAAGAGAATATTGAGAGACTGAAATTCTTCTTGGTGTCAAATTAATACTTTTTTGGAATTAAATCAAAATCAAATTTTCATTATTTTTAGAATATTTCTGGTATTAAAAATAGTTAAAATGGTATAAGATCAATCCAAAATTGGAATAAATTCTATGGAATTAAATCAAAACCAAATTTTGATTATTTTTTTATACTCAGCTGTACTAGTACACAGAGTATTATAGTTTTAATCACATAACGGTGGATTGTAACAGAATGAAATAATCGAGATAGATATAGACTTATATATATCAAAATGATCAGGGTGAAAAGAGAAATCGATTGAGCCATGTCCGTCCGTCCGTCCGTCCGTCCGTCCGTCCGTCCGTCCGTCCGTCTGTCCGTCCGTCCGTCCGTCCGTCCGTCTGTAAACACTCTAACTCGCGCAAAAATTGAGATATTTTGATGAAATTTGGAACGCAAGTTGGTATCGAGACTGGGACGGTTGGTATTGAAAATGGGCGAAATCGGACCATGACCACGCCCACTTTTCCTATATAGAAAAAATCGGAAATTTGGTATCTCAGCCACTAATATAGCTAGAGTTTTAAAATTTTACCCACGTATTGAGCTCGGGCCCTTATGAAGAAATTTGATGAAGTTTTGGAAAATGGGCGGTGCCACGCCCACTTATTAAGGGTCAAACATTGAAAGTTTTATATGTCATAACTCAGAAACCGTTGAAGATATATCGATGAAATTTGGTACGCGTAATTTGCTTACATAGACAAATGTTTTGACGAAAAATTATCAAAATCGGTTTACGGCCACGCCCACTTTTATATATGTGTATTATAAAGTGACCTAATAAAACCATTTTAAGCGATATCTCTGTCAAATATAAAGATCTATCATTGAAATTTTGTCGCATGAGTCCAACTATGGACATAAAACAAAAAACACAAAAATTTTGGAATATGGGCGGTGCCACGCCCACTTATTAAGGGGCAGACATTGAAAGTTTTATGAGTCATAACTCAGAAACCGTTGAAGATATATCGATGAAATTCGGTACGCGTAATATAATTACTTAGTCAAATGTTTTGGCGAAAAATTATCAAAATCGGTTGACGGCCACGCCCACTTTTATATATAGGAAATATAAGGGGGCCTAATAAAAACATTTTAAGCGATATCTCTGTCAAATATAAAGATCAATCACTGAGATTTTGTGGCAGGAGTCCAACTATGGACATAAAACAAAAACTACAAAAATTTTGGAAAATGGGCGGTGCCACGCCCACTTATTAAGGAGCGAATATTGAAAGTTTAATAAGCCATAACTCAGAAACCGTTAAAGATATATCGATGAAATCTGGTACGCGTGATATATTTACTTAGCCAAATGTGTGGACGAAAAATTACCAAAATCGGTTGACGACCGCGCCCACTTTTATATATGTGTATTATAAAGTGACCTAATAAAACCATTTTAAGCGATATCTATGTGAAATATAAAGATAATTCATTGAAATTTTGTGACATGAGTTTTACAATAGACCGGAAACAAAAAATAAAAAAGTTTGGAAAATGGGCGTGGCACCGCCTCTTTTTAGACAAAGGGATATATGAGATTTCTTAGCCTTTAACTCGACAAATAATTGAGATATTATGACGAAACTTGGTTTATACACTTTTATAACATGTGTTAATAGACACGCAAAAATGTATTGAAATCGGTTTATGACCACGCCTACTTTTTAACAAAGATATTTCTGGAACACCCTTTTGGAATTTGTAACGTGAAGTCTTTGTAACTAAAAGTCATAGAGGGATGAAATTTTGCACTAACAATAATATTTGTATGCTTATTTGGATGATTGATATAAATTTTGAAAATGGGCGTGGCTGCGCCCTGTTTATGCAGCACTCGTTTCATATAAAATACACCCTATATCGAACAAACGCAAACAAACAATGAAAGCATACAGCTGAGTATCTAATGTTCGATTGCACTCGAACTTAGGCTTCCTTACTTGTTTTAATTTGTTTTGCATACAGTTTGTATGCAGCCTTGAATCTTATTTAGTCTCTAACTTCGAAACTGCACATTTCACAGCTATGAAATTTTGGGAGTTGATGCATGTGATAGTAAATTGTTGATTTCCATAAAAAAGCTGAAATCGATCATTTTGTTGGATACACTTTTATGGCGGTTAGGTCTCGATATATATACATAGGCTATGTTCAGAAACGCAGCATGAAGCGCAACAGCGGTAGTAATTATTTTTTTGATGATTGTGATGAGCGACGCTTCATGCAAAATTTACTTTTATGAATGCTCTGCTTCTACTACAAAAGCAGGTTGCGCTTCAAACTGAGTTTCTGAACAAAGCCATATTTTCACTTTTATACTAATATTTTGGAGATGTCCAGGGAAATTTCGGCACCGTCGCGGTTCCTGCAGTGATATTGAAAGAGGGACCCTCAACTGCCTTATGACTGAAAAAATAAAGCAAAATTTACCCTCATGATATTTAATTAATCTCCTGCATTACTTACTTGTTACAATTATCCGATTCGGGCCATTTATTTGAGTAGATTTAATTACTCCTCCGGATTGCAGTTTTAGAAACATTTTGTTCGCTTTTTTTTTTGTTTTTACTTTTTTCTAATAATTTTTTTTAATACTTTTTTTGGTTTTGATTCAAACCAAAAATACTTTGATGGTAATATAATTGAGAAAGAGAAAGTTTTTTATACTTTTCAGGATTTGTTTTTAAACCATAAATGATTAAACTTCTTTAGAGAGGATTTTAATACTTTTTGAGGCTTTATTTTGAAACTATTTTGGAATAAATAAAATTGTAAAACTTCTCATAGTATAAAAATAAGACTTTTTGGTATTAAAATTCAAATTTAATTCCAAGAATGATTAAATTAAGTACCAAATGATATTAGAAATAAACTATAATTTTTTACTGTGTAGTAAATTACAAGGAAATTTAACGAATAACAAAATAATTCATACATATATTTTAAGTAAATATACATATATGAGTTAATTTTATTTTTAAATGGAATTCGTACGAAAAACGTGGGCAGTTTTCCTTTTTGATTGAGCGGAAGAAGCTTAACGAAAACATCGCAAAATAACATGAGCAAGCAGTCTCCAGAAGTTGATCTGAGTTTTGGACAACATTAAGCACGGATTTGAATGCTTTGGGACCAACATCAAAATTACTTGGTCTGAATCCAAATCCTGTATTAAGATCAAGCTAACAAATAACCGCTTCCAAATGCAAGTTACAGGTGGAGGACAAAACGCAGAAGTTCACTGGAAGACATTTTGGTAGGCTCTGTAGCGCGATGATCAAAATATAAGCGTTGATTGCGAACCATCCGTTAATAATTCGAGGCCAAATGCAGAAGTACAAAATTTAGCGAGTACTTCGTAAGAAATTGGAACAGCTTCAAGTCCGCAAACACAACAAAGAGTACTTCCATTTGCAAAAAAAAATCAATTTTTCTTCAATTTATTCAATTATATTCTTTCAAAATGCAAATAAATCACAACTGACAATGTAGTAAAATGTAAAAAAGCTTTTGACATAATACGCAGGGTGAATCGATAAAGCAGTAATCCGACGGTTATGGTAATAGCGTGAAATTTGACCGGCGAGGGGAGTGCGAATCGGATGGCATTCGCGGGAGTGGCATCCGTCGGATACCGTAATAGGCATGATTATGACGAAACTTGGTTTATACACTTTTATAACGTGTTAATGGACACGCAAAAATTTATTGAAATCGGTTTATGACCACGCCTACTTTTTAACAAATATATTTCTGGAACACCGTTTGGGAATTAGTAACGTGACATCTTTGTAACTAGTCATAAAGGAGTGAAATTTTGCACAAAGAATAATTATCATATGCTTAGTTGGATGACTGATAAAAATGTTGAAAATGGACGTGGCTACGCCCACTTTATGCAGCACTCGCTTTATATAAAGTACACCGTGTTTCCATCAATCGCAAACAAACAATGAAAGCATACAGCTGAGTATTTAATGTTCGGTTCCACTCGAACTTAGGCTTCCTTACTTGTTTTGTTTCATCTTACCAAAGATACCTATTAAACTTTCGAGTTCCTTTCCCTTACTATTCGGCGTGAGCGTATTAGACAATTGTTGACTTGATCAGCGTTGCAAAACTAAACTTTCCGAAAACGAATATCGTGACATCACTTAGCCAGCCCATGTTACAACATAGCACGCATCGTCAACGTTTGCAGCTAAGCTGGACTTAAATATATACTATGTAAATGTATCAATGACACTTTACACTAACCACAGATAACCCTATAACATTTATTTTTATTCGCAATAAAATAAACAAGTTCCAGTGTTTTTGTATGTATTCAACATCCACTTTACTTATCTATCTATCGCCACTGTTTTATGAAAAATATTGAAAGATTTACATGAATTGAAAGCATTAGTTAGTATGGGAGGTACCACTCCCACTTTTCCGATGATGGCTAGATTATGTCTTACGGCTTAATGGTATTATAGTAAATAAGCGTACTTAATGTGGTGCGATTCCGTACCACGGTTCAAGGGTCGTAAGCGTTTAAATGAACAGATTTTCATATTTCAGTTTCATATAAAAAATTACTAATTTTTTCCCTATTGTGATCCATTTCTGAATATTAAAGGTAGTAAAATTTTGCACATGCGGCTAATTTTTTTTTATGGAAAGGAGGCGGAGAACACAATTTTTGCGACCATCTTTCAAGAATTTTCATAAGAATTTAACTTAAAAAAAAATTTTATTTTGTTTTAAAAATATGACAATAAAAAACTTTTAAAAACAAAGAAAATGCTGGTTTAATTGTCAAAATCGGTTAGGTAGATCGTCTGCAATCGCGTTTTAAAAAAAAAAGGTCAAAAAAATGTTATTGCTTATATATAACAAAAAAAAATTTTGTCGCCAAAACAACATCAGGTGTTTATTTGTGTCACAAAGAGCTTTCCAAAAACGCGACTGCCGACCAAAACGGAAATATTTTATGTTTTGGGTGGCCCGTTTCAGAAATTCTTACCCATTTAGAAAATAGAAAGCAAAGAGTAAAACTAAATAATTTTTACAGTTCACTTATCTCAGTACATTCAGGTGTTCCGCAGGGGTCTGTGTTGGGTCCGGTCTTGTTTCTAACCTATATAAACTCCCTATTTTCTCAAAACTTTGTTAGTTAAATTGTAGCTTTTGCAGATGATATGGCTTGTACATTTGAAGCAGATAGTACTCTAGATTTAACAGGTAATATAAATAATGACCTAAACATACTTAGACACTGGTTTGCGGCGCATAAGTTAGCCATGAGTGATAAAACTAAAATTATGAAATTTAGTACTGGGGGAATAGATATAAATTTTGGAAATCATTTCACTTTCCATGGTTCGAACTGTGAAATACACTTAGTGGGCGCTCATATATGTCCTTCGGTTCGTTGTATCGATACATTCAATGACAGCTTATCGTGTACCTCGAAATGCTTTCATATAGAGTGTGTAAAAAGCTTTAAATACCTTGGCTTGACTTTGGAAAGAACATGCTGATACATTAAAGCGCTATTCTCTTTGTGTGATAAGGCAGCTATATCTTCTAAAAGACATCTGCTCTAAAAAATTATTAACCACTCTTTATTATGCACTTTTTGATTCGAGAATTCGTTATGGAATTGTATGTTGGGGTGGAACTTATAAAAAAAAGTCGAGCCCTTGCTTATTGCGCAAAAGCATTTAGTGTGATTAATTTGCAACAAAAAGAAGTCGGAAAGTAGTTTTGAGCTATTCAGTGATTTAAAGATCTTACCCCTGAAACATTTGTACTTCTATAAAGTTCTAACTGTCTTCTTCATTAATTGTGGTCATATAGCTTGTGGAAATTATGATCTAAGAGCTAATAGTCAAAATGTAGCTATTGTACCGGCACACAACCTACAGCTCTTTCTCTATTTCTATACTTCCGTTGATCCGAGATTGTACAACAAATTACCCGAGCACTTACGTCGTATTCGCGTTAAACCGGTTAGTCATGGCTGTTTAAACATAATTATATAGAATTGGAGTCGCAGTTAAAATTATCAAAATAAATTTATTTAATACTTTGTATATTGTTATGGCCCCATAGGAAAAAAAAACAAAAAAAAAACCTGCATTCGACTCTAGCTTATATAAGCTATAGAATGCGGTTATTATTGAACAAGGACCGTGTAATTACCTTGTTATGTTTATTTTAGTATGTGAATCTGTATTTATTGTACTCTTGCCCAATAATATAAACAAAGTCATAACTCATAACTCGTTAACATAGATGGCTATATGTTTTATAATACTAAGCACCCCGAAGGAAAAGCTAGAGGTGGGACCGGGATACTTATAAAAAAGAGGATTAAGCACCACGTGCTAGAAGAATATTGTAAAGATTATATACACTCAACATCAGTGCACGTAGGATGGCTTGGTGTGTAGAAGGCCACGTAAGTGGGGAAAACTTCTGACTGCCATCCACCTGGGGGTGGCCAGAGCGATTTTTTTACATGCGAAGCAAGCAGCTCACGACTTCCTCGCATTGTCCTTTGGATAGCCACCGAACACCCGTTTGGTGGTGAACTAAAGTGAGAAGCCGACAACTCGACAAGGCCACTACGTCGTATACGGTTTAAGGGTTTGTTGAGGGGAATAATTGCAGCGTCTGATCACCAGAAGGTGCGGCTGCGAGCGGGCGTCTGTCTTGGAGCAAGCGGCTCGCTATATAAACGTGTAACAGTAAACAACTCTTGCAGTGCAGGTTGTGCGTCGGGCTTGGGACCCACCACGTAAAAATCCTATCCAATGAAAAATCCAAAAATGCCTCGGATGAGACCACCTCTTTTTAATGACGACCATGGCAAACGTTTAAACGACTATGATTTGAGGGTATGCACCTGGAACGTCCGGACCCTTAATAGGGAAGGTGCCGCTACCCATCTGGTTGATGTCCTCGAAAAAGTAAAAGCAGATATCACCGCTATTCAGGAAGTGCGATGGACGGGGCATGACTAAAAAAAAAAATCGGGTCTTGCGTCATATACCACAGTGGCCATGCAGAGGAGCACATATTTGGTGTTGGTTTTGTGGTGGGAAAGAAACTCACCCACCGAGTACTGTCTTTCACGCCAGTGAACGAGCGTCTAGCCGCCATCCGCATCAAAGCGAAGCATTTCAACATATCGCTCATCTGTGCCCACGCGTGGAAAATAATGAGGAGTTTCGGATTAAAAATCTGTAACTTTTTTGTTAATGTAGATAGAGTTTTCAACTTTTCGCATATATATAAAGCAAAACGTGGTGCTTCTTGTCCATGAAAAGAAATCGTATACAACAACAAAAATAAATAAAAATGAAAAAGATAAATGTTGAATTCAGTTTTTTTATACATTTTACTTTAAATGTAAGAATAATATTTAAAGACAGTGCATTTATATACAATATACTAGCAAATACAAGTCAAGTCAAGTCAAATCAAGTCAAGTCAAGTCAAGTCAAGTCAAGTCATTTTCCATACAATCAATTTTATATAATTAGTATAGATAACAGGCACTCTCATACAAACGAAAAATAAACTATAAATTAGCAACATAAATTATAAATTAGTTAACATTCAGTATCAGCAGTGTGTCTTCATCAAGTTCCTGCACATTTCTATTAAACGATTTCCTAATGCTACTGATGTAGGGATCGGAAGTATTCAGAAGAGTGTGAAACACATCTTCATTGGTAGCTAATCGAGAGCATTTTCTGGCATGACATAAGCGAAACTTTTGTAATCCTTATTACGAGATTCCTGCGCATCCTCGGAAAGTTGGCCGATAGGAAGTACTGCAAAATGCTTTATGATACTCTCTCCGTGTATTAAGATTTTATGTACTGAAGATGGCATGTAGTACCAGTCATAATTTCTCATGTAGACTCGTGCAGTTTCCAGCGCATACTTTCCAAAACTGTCAGCATTAGTCGTTGCTCCAGAAGAGAGGGCTACCGCCACGGTGATGTCCTTCTGTTATTTATATAACAGTTATTTTCTCATTCTCAATTCTCATTCTCTCAATTCTCATAAGTTCTCGCGTAGAATAATAAAGGGGGTATTGCACATTTCAAAAAAGGCCTAATTGCGTTTTAAATGTGAAATAAAACCTTTTTTTGAAAGTGACAAAATAAAGGCTTTATCTCACATTGGTTGCGATATAAGGCCTTACTGGCCTTAATTCAAAAGGCCTTATTACACCCCGTCGCATTTGACACCGTGGATCATAAAAAAATTGTACAAATGCGGATTAAGAGGTTCTATCTTTAATTGGTTTAAGTCATATTTAGAAAATAGAAAGCAAAGAGTAAAACTAAATAATGTTTACAGTTCACTTGTCTCAGTATTTTCAGGTGTTCCGCAGGGGTCTGTGTTGGGTCCGGTCTTGTTTCTAACCTATATAAACTTCCTATTTTCTCAAAACTTTGTTAGTAAAATAGTAGCTTTTACAGATGATATGGCTTGTACATTTGAAGCAGATAGTACTCTAGATTTGTGGCCGCTGTGGTGCAGTGGGTAGAGTGCTCGCCTGCTATGCCAGAGGTCTCGGGTTCAAACCACGGTCCGAGCAAAACACCAAACAATTTTTCTAATTAGTAAAAATCCAATTATTGGGTTTTTTAAGAGCAGCGGTCACCTCTCGGCATTGGGCGGCATACCCTCCGAGAGTATTTCTGCCATGAAAAAGCTTCTCACAAAAAATGCATTCGCCGTTCGGAGCCGGCATAAAACTGTAGGTCCAACCAATTAGTAGGAAAAACAAAAAGGAGCACACCTCGAATTGGGAGAGAAGCTCGGCCATAAAACTCGTCAGAGTTATAATAGCGCCATTGTATTATATTATATTATTAGTACTCTAGATTTAACAGGTAATATAAATAATGACTTAAACATACTTAGACACTGGTTTGCGGCGCATAAGTTAGCCATGAGTGATAAAACTAAAATTATGAAATTTAGTACTGGGGGAATAGATATAAATTTTGGAAATCATTTCACTTTCCATGGTTCGAACTGTGAAAGACACTTAGCGGGCGCTCATATATGTCCTTCGGTTCGTTGTATCGATACATTCAATGACAGCTTATCGTGTACCTCGAAATGCTTTCATATAGAGTGTGTAAAAAGCTTTAAATACCTTGGCTTGACTTTGGAAAGAACATGCTGATACATTAAAGCGCTATTCTCTTTGTGTGATAAGGCAGCTATATTTTCTAAAAGACATCTGCTCTAAAAAATTATTAACCACTCTTTATTATGCACTTTTTGATTCGAGAATTCGTTATGGAATTGTATGTTGGGGTGGAACTTATAAAAAAAAGTCGAGCCCTTGCTTATTGCGCAAAAGCATTTAGTGCGATTAATTTGCAATAAAAAGAAGTCGGAAAGTAGTTTTGAGCTATTCAGTGATTTAAAGATCTTACCCCTGAAGCATTTGTACTTCTATAAAGTTCTAACTGTCTTCTTCATTAATTGTGGTCATATAGCTTGTGGAAATTATGATCTAAGAGCTAATAGTCAAAATGTAGCTATTGTACCGGCACACAACCTACAGCTCTTTCTCTATTTCTATACTTCCGTTGATCCGAGATTGTACAACAAATTACCCGAGCACTTACGTCGTATTCGCGTTAAACCGGTTTTCGTCAGAAAGGTAAAGTCATGGCTGTTTAAACATAATTATATAGAATTGGAGTCGCAGTTAAAATTATCAAAATAAATTTATTTAATACTTTGTATATTGTTATGGCCCCATAGGAAAAAAAAAACAAAAAAAAAAACTGCATTCGACTCTAGCTTATATAAGCTATAGAATGCGGTTATTATTGAACAAGGACCGTGTAATTACCTTGTTATGTTTATTTTAGTATGCGAATCTGTATTTATTGTACTCTTGCCCAATAATATAAATAAACTCATAACTCATAACTCGTTAACATAGATGGCTATATGTTTTATAATACTAAGCACCCCGAAGGAAAAGCTAGAGGTGGGACCGGGATACTTATAAAAAAGAGGATTAAGCACCACGTGCTAGAAGAATATTGTAAAGATTATATACACTCAACATCAGTGCACGTAGGATGGCTTCGTGTGTAGAAGGCCACGTAAGTGGGGAAAACTTCTGACTGCTATCCACCTGGGGGTGGCCAGAGCGATTCTTTTACATGCGAAGCAAGCAGCTCACGACTTCCTCGCATTGTCCTTTGGATAGCCACCGAACACCCGTTTGGTGGTGAAGTAAAGTGAGAAGGCGACAACTCGACAAGGCCACTACGTCGTATAGGGTTTAAGGGTTTGTTGAGGGGAATAATTGCAGCGTCTGATCACCAGAAGGTGCGGCTGCGAGAGGGCGTCTGTCTTGGAGCAAGCGGCTCGCTATATAAACGTGTAACAGTAAACAACTCTTGCAGTGCAGGTTGTGCGTCGGGCTTGGGACCCACCACGTAAAAATCCTATCCAATGAAAAATCCAAAAATGCCTCGGATGAGACCATCTCTTTTTAATGACGACCATGACAAACGTTTAAAGGACTATGATTTGTGGGTATGCACCTGGAACGTCCGGACCCTTAATAGGGAAGGTGCCGCTACCCATCTGGTTGATGTCCTCGAAAAAGTAAAAGCAGATATCACCGCTATTCAGGAAGTGCGATGGACGGGGCATGACTAAAAAAAAAAATCGGGTCTTGCGTCATATACGCGTCATATCGCGTATACAACAACAAAAATAAATAAAAATGAAAAAGATAAATGTTGAATTCAGTTTTTTTTATACATTTTACTTTAAATGTAAGAATAATATTTAAAGACAGTGCATTTATATACAATATACTAGCAAATACAAGTCAAGTCAAGTCAAGTCAAGTCATTTTCCATACAATCAATTTTATATAATTAGTATAGATAACAGGCACTCTCATACAAACGAAAAATAAACTATAAATTAGCAACATAAATTATAAATTAGTTAACTTTCAGTAGCAGCAGTGTGTCTTCATCAAGTTCCTGCACATTTCTATTAAACGATTTCCTAATGCTACTGATGTAGGGATCGGAAGTATACAGAAGAGTGTGAAACACATCTTCATTGGTAGCTAATCGAGAGCATTTTCGGGCATGACATAAGCGAAACTTTTTGTAATCCTTATTACGAGATTCCTGCGCATCCTCGGAAAGTTGGCCGATAGGAAGTACTGCGAAATGCTTTATGATACTCTCTCCGTGTATTAAGATTTTATGTACTGAAGATGGCATGTAGTACCAGTCATAATTTCTCATGTAGACTCGTGCAGTTTCCAGCGCATACTTTCCAAAACTGTCAGCAGGCTTAAGTGCAGAATACCGACCGTTTAGCTAGAAAAAAACAAAAAAGTGGACGTGGTCCGCCTTTTTTTCCTGATTTCAATGGTATTATTTTTTTTTGGGGCTCGGTGACATGAGAGGAGTTAGAGGGGGTTGAAGGTAAAATTTTCGAAATTTTGAAATGCGAATATCTCGAAAAGTTCTTTACCGATTTTAAAATGCAAAGCACTGTTGGAAAGGTAATTAAAAACACTTTTTTATGATATGTATATTTATATGCTTATAGTAAATATTTTGTTAGAAAATTGAGAAAATAAAAAAAAATTAAGTTTTTTTGTAAAAAACAAATTTTATTTAAAAAAAAATATTATATACATATATTTTTGTTACTGAAATCAAAAAGAGAATTCTATTACCTTTAATTTGATATATAAAATGTTATATAAATGTGTATAATTAATAAGAAAATTTGTGTGAATTGGAAAGCCAATGCAGAAAAGTGTTTGACAATTTTTATTTAAAAATACCAAAACTTAATAAAAATGGCGCGGTGTACTACGCAGAAGGACATCACCGTGGCGGTAGCCACGGTTAGGTTGTATATCCGGACTTTGGTGGCGTAGCCCAGGGTTATTTTAAATAAGCGCGGCCGAAGGCCGCCAACGCAGAAAAGTGTTTGACAATTTTTATTTAAATTTGGTTACACCATTTTTTTCCCCAAACGGCAACACCCAACCCAACACCCAACGGCAATCTTGGCGAGTGTTCGGTGAAATTTGTATTGGAAATATCGGAACTTTAACGACGTATATCTCGGGAACCATAGGCCTCCGAAGGGTGGGGTTTTCAGTTTCGTGATCCCCTCCGCCCCCCCTACCCCCTAAAAAAACGTTTTTTTCTAGCCGGGGTATCGTCGTCTAAAATTTTACCGTGAAATATACCATTTTTTCCATATGCCGTTCGTATGAGCATATACGTGGTTTCCAATTCACACATTCACACACATTCTTATTAATTATACACATTTATATAACATTTTATATATCAAATTAAAGGTAATAGAATTCTCTTTTTGATTTCAGTAACAAAAATATATGTTTATAACATTTTTTTTTTAATAAAATTTGTTTTTTACAAAAAAACTTTATTTTTTTTTTATTTTCTCAATTTTCTAACAAAATATTTACTATAAGCATATATATATACATATCATAAAAAAGTGTTTTTAATTACCTTTCCAACAGTGCTTTGCATTTTAAAATCGGTAAAGAACTTTTCGAGATATTCGCATTTCAAAATTTCGAAAATTTTACCTTCAACCCCATCTAACTCCTCTCAAATCACCGAGCACCAAAAAAAAATTATACCATTGAAATCAGGAAAAAAAGGCGGACCACGTCCACTTTTTTGTTTTTTTCTAGCTAAACGGTCGGTATTCTGCACTTGTTCCCTGTCAGCATTAATCGTTGCTCCAGAAGAGAGGGCTTGTAGAATTGTATAAAGTCGTTTTATCAAATTAACATCCACGCCAGTTATTTCTGCAGAAACGCTTGCATTATAAAAAAAACCTTCTAGCTGTATTGCCGTCATTGGTATTACCACGTCCTTGTTTTGGTTTGTCTATAATAAGTCCAATCTCTTCACGAAAACGTTTCTGCACAATTGACCTTTTTTCTTGCTTCATTCGTTTTTTTTTTTTTCGTTTGAAGCGGACCATTTTTTGAATGAAAGGTTGTAGGAAATGTGTAATATCATCTCCATACAACGAATCCAAGCATGTAATGTAGATAGTCCATATTGAAACGTGTCTTCATTTTCAGGTCTAGCAGCCACTTTACTCAAGTCGTTCATTTGTCGTGGAGTAGCTCCACATATTGTACATGTAGACCCGGAAGGCGTATCCGTTAATACCTGAGCCACTTTGCCATCTACCATTGTTAAAAAAAGTTCATGTTTTACTTGTACATCTGTACTATTTTTATTAATTATTGATGGCCGCAATGTATTTATTTGCCTCTTTATTTCATCAACAACAGGTTTGGTTTTTTCGGGGGTCTCCTTGCAAAGTTCAATGGATATAGGTCGACAATAACGGACAGACGATGGTGTCGGATTTTGCCAAAGTACGGCACCACTTCATACATCAATCAATTTGATAGGTACTAGGGAAGTTATAAATAAATTTGTATCAGAAACCGATTCACATTCTTCCGCAAGCCTCTGTTTATATTAGCTTTGTCCAGAGGAACCATCACAACCCCATTTACTGTACAAAAGTAAATGGGTGAACTCGTTAGTGCGCACGAAATCTATGGTTAATATCCTAGTGACCGTGTGATCCAATAAGTCCTGAATATTCAAAATTTTTGCATGTGTATTCGTTATTTCTATTGCAGAAGATGGCGGGTAACAGGTCTGCTTAATTTTTTGCAATTTATAATAAGGTGGGAATATGAAAATGTCTCGTTCATTTGTCAACTTTCGCAAATATTGTTCTTTTGTTAAATCCAAATCAATAAATGCGCTGAATGCTTCTTCAATTCTTATAATACTTAACTTTGCATGGTATTTTTTAGATTATTTAAAAGTAATGTCTTTTTCTTTTTATCAGATTTCCTTATTGCTTCCACAAGTTTAGCTTCTGTACCTTCTCCCCTAGCACGTAAAGCTTGAAGATATGCATCATAAATATGGTCAAATCCATATTCATCCAGAAGAATAGTATTTTTCCTTTTCTTGTTAGATTCTGATGCATCTACATATGAAAAACATGGTCTTCCGCGTTTTCCAGAAGAAGCAGAAGAGCTGGCTGTTTCAACTTCCATATCTGGTAAAGATACACAGTATTCCGAGTCCAACCAAGTACAGTTCTTATCTAAAAACGTTTTAATTTTTCGCGACGCTTGAGCCCATCTTGCATTAAATGACGGAATAATCTGCTTTTGTAGATGATTAACGATGAAACACACGTTTTCTTCAGAAACTTCGTATTTATAATTGTATATAGTGCCTCAACTTTTCTTCCTTCCTCAATATAGGGAAGTATTAATTCACGTTTCGAACACCTGAACGCTGCCATTTCGACAACAAACTTAAGTAAAATCAATAATAATTAAAACTGAAAACTTTGTGTTTGATTTCCTCGGTGACTATGTTTTTATTTTTGAAATAGTACGAGTGTAACGAGTTTTCGTTTTCCGGTTCTGGTTCTTCTTTCCCCAATAACTTCAAAAACCGCAAATATCCGCAGCCAATTTTTTTTACACGATTTTAAGAAATACCTGGGCTACAAATACGTATAAAATTTAATGCATAGGGAAGCGTAGCTAACTTTCAAAAGTCTCGGTGAACTTGGAATTTATTTATGTTTTATGTTATTATTTAAAAACGTAAATTACTAATAAACTTGAACATAATTTGAAATGTTTAAACGTTATTTATTATCTGCATAAAATTACCTTTTCATATACCCTCTATAGCAATTTTCTATAGAAACTTAACTTTTAAAGTGATGAAGCGAATCAGTTTGATTTGAATTTTTTTAGATATAGTGCACGGAAGTGTCCCAAAAACCTTCTTTTTACATGAAATTCCAGGAAAATTTTGTACTTTCAGATAGAATAGACATTTGACCATTGTGTACGGAGTACAGTGAAATGACTCTGAGATGTGTTTAAAACAGGTCGAACAGCTGTGCTCAGCTGATTTTAAGAGTTGATTATTTGGTATCAAGGGTCACAATTTCTGGCTGAGTTGCATTCGATAGTAGCTTTGTTCAACAACCTTAGGCACTCTGCACACGAGGCGTATCGTCATAGACGCGTACGAGACATTTCATGTAGCATCGATTTCTCTACGCCTTAAGATCTGCACACGAAGCGACATGAAACTTCGCTGCACAAAACAAACAAAGAAATTAATAATACGGTATTTGCTTTAAATTTCGAAGCTTTAAATAGAAAAGATGAAAAATTTTACGGAATCTTCCATTTTCTTTCATTATACACTCATTTTTTCCGATTTTTTACACAAATTTTACTGCTTTCATAAATTCCACCAAGTGGAAAAATGTAAACAAACATCTTCTTCTTCCTGTTTTCTAAGCGTAGTACGCCTAGCTACCAGCACTGCTTTACGACAAGCGACATGTAGCCAGCATACTTTGACGAATGCATGAAGCTGACGACTCGTGTGCAGCCCTCAATTGAAATATACGTGCGCGACATCAAAGCGTACAGCTTTCGTCTGTAGTATCTAATACGCGTCTAAAGCAGTACGCTCCGTGTGCAGAGTGCCTTACTTGCAACAAGAGTACCAGTGACAAATTAAGAGTAAAAACGAGTAAAAGAGAAAATTATCAACCAAAGTTATTGAACACAAAATCGTAAACATTTGCAAGTAAACAGCTGATGCGCTGTTTTCACAATTTTATTTTTAGGTTAGGTTGTAATTGAAATGTTTGAAATTGAAAATGAATGTAAATAACTGAATTAGGAAGACGAAAATCTACTTTGGATATTCCACAACATCGTCAAGATTCCTTTTTGCGCTAATTTATTTAGTATGCAATTAGAAATTTGCGATTAAAATGTTGGCATATTTCCAATTGCAATTTTTGTGATCATATGTTTTTGACGCGTCTATTTTTTTTAAAGCTGCAAGTAGTTGCAAGTGAAAATTTAGCTTTGTTCAATAACTCAAAATTTTTAATTGCTTTTACAAATAGTTACGAATTTTATGTTCAATAACCCAAAAAATTTGCAAAAGATAGCCAACTTGGGAGAGTAAGACTTCGAGAGAGTTGAAAATAGTTGCAAGTAAAATTTTTACTTGCAACTACTTGCAGCTTTAAAAAAAATAGAAGCGTCAAAAACATATGATCACAAAAATTTCAATTGGAAATGTGCAAACATTTTAATCGCAAATTTCTAATTGTATACTAAATAAATTAGCGCAAAAAGCAATCTTGACGATGTTGTGGAATATCCAAAGTAGATTTTCTTCTTCTTAATTCAGTTATTTACATTCATTTTCAATTTCAAAGATTTCAATTACAACCTAACCTAAAAATCAAATTGTGAAAACAGCGCATCAGCTGTTTACTTGCAAATGTTTACGATTTTTTGTTCAATAACTTTGGTTGATAATTTTCTCTTTTTCTCGTTTTTACTCTTAATTTGTCACTGACGCTCTTCTTGCAAGTAAAGTTGTTGAACAAAGCTATTTACTTGCAACTATTTTCAACTCTCTCGAAGTCTTACTCTCCCAATTTGGGTCTCTTTTGCAAATTTTTTGGGTTATCGAACATAAAATTCGTAACTATTTGTAAAAGCAATTAAAAACTTTGAGTTATTGAACAAAGCTAGTGTCACAAAATTTAGAATTAAATAGTATCATTAACAAAAAAAAAAGTTGCATAAAAAATACCTTTTCATTGACTATTATTAAATAAAACCATATTTCTAGTAATAAGAGTTTGTTTTGTGTACAGGTTTCTATTTATTTTGCGAAAATTTAGTAAACAAAATAATAGTTTTAAAAGTTTTTAAAAAGTACATCGAAATGCAACCGTGTGCTAAAATATGCAACCTTGCAAGCATCTTTTGGTTTTATTTCGCCATTTTGTATAAAAATAAAAATATCAATTATTGCGCTGCTGCTTAAAATATTCGCAAATTCAGTAATTTATTGGTAATATTCCTCTTTCCCAATTTGGACTGAACGACATGGCTTTCCACATAAACTATCTGCCTTTGCATACAATCCCATTTCCAAATTGATGGCAATTGGAACCACAACTGCCGCCATTAAAGTATTTGGTCAACCGGGTGTTGGATTTTATGGTCAACACATACTTGAAAGTAATTCAGCTACTCGAATGGGTTTATGGCACTGGAAGTGTACTCTCGGTAACTGCATCAAATAATATAATATTATGGGAACCTGACGGCGCCACACTAGTGCCCACAAAAATATTACAATTCGATGGCAAATTAAAAAAAGTCATCGCTATACTGTTCATTGGAAAAGTATATTGTTTGGATTGGCACCGAAGGTGAAAATATCTATCAATTTGATTTGGCTGCGTTCGTGAACCCGCAATACATCACGATATTGTACTGGAGCAAGTAATCGCCACATATAAACTAGATCCGGGTGCCATTGAATCCATTAAAGAATTGTCAACGGTAGGTCATGCTTATATAGCACCGGGGCATGGCCAGAGAGTTGGTTTGTTTGAATGAAGCAGGTACGCAATTTACATGGTATCATGCGGATGGGTATTATTCCACATGGAATTTGTTCAATGGCGAAGCACCAAAAAATATCAATTACGTTTCATATCGACCTTACGTGCAATTATTTAGCATCGGAAGTTAGTCAAAGTGTTTATGAAAAAATTATGCATGCCGGCGATGAACAGGATGCTGATTGTAGCATTATTGAATGGCCAATAAATGGTGGCGTTTTTGAAGACGAAGAAGAAGCAAATGATGGTGATGTGGATAGTAGGGGAAAATTGTATGAAATATTGCTGACTGGTCATGAGGATGGTTGAGTGAAATTCTGGGATTGTGCTGGTGTTGTGTTGCGGCCACTTTACATATTCAGAACTGTCCCTTTGGGTAGTATTGTTCGTGTTGAAGTTACAGGGATAGTGTAAGTGTAACCGCAGGCAAGCATAACAGTCATAGGCTTTGTTCGGAAACTCAGTTTGAAGCACAATCTGCCTTTGTAGTACAAGCAGAGCGTTCATAAACGTAAATTTTTCATCACAATCAGCAAAAAATTTTGTACTGCCGCTGTTGCGTTTCATGCTGCGTTTCTGAACATACCCATAGCTTTGGAGGCGAATTGTCAAACTACCCCATCCGGAGTCCTCGTTCATTGAACAATCAAAATTGGCCGGAGAAAGCAGAAAAGATGGGTCGGCTTTCCATTATTACAGCACGCCCTGAGGAAAATGACTTATACAGGGGTGTAGAGGGGCTCTCACAGTTCCCAAATCTTAAAACCAATCTAGCCGGAGGCTTGTAATTTCCGAGATATTTGTTGTTAAAGTTGCTAATTTTACTATGTATAAACACTATACGCACACAAACGTGCGCAAAAGGTGTTATATACAAAACCACTGTGGTCCATGGATTTTAATCCAGAAAGAGAATTCTGCCGGCTGAGGGTTATTTTTTTTTGAAGCGCGGCCGAATGCCGCCAACGCAAAAAGGTGTTCCGGCAAGTTTGGTTTTCACATTTGGGATCTGTGAGAGCCCTCTTACACCCCTGTATAAGTCATTTTTCTCGAGGCGTGCTGGAATAATGGAAAGTTTCCCTTTTTGAGTACTTAAAGTGAATTAATATCTGAGATTTATTTTTTAATATTAAATACATTGAATGTACGTACACACGTAATTAATATATGAATGCAATTCTAGTGCAAGATAAATATGTTAATGAACGATACGACATTGTACCTTAGTTTTAAAATTTTATATATATTACTTTCTAATTAGTTTTAAGATTTAATAAAAAATTGTTACTTTCTAATTAATTTAATGATACAATAAAATCTATATCTTAAATCTATATTCTAAAAATGTAGTTGGACAAAAAAGTAGATTTTTCTGTTCTCAGGCTACTTTAAGGGCACGTACATTAGACGGTCACGCCTTATATGGAACGAAAAAAGTCCCCCACCCCCTTTATTTTGTCTTTTTGCAAATGAGTTTATAATGAGTCCAGGGGCGGATTTACCTCTAGAAGCGCCCTGGGCAAACAAATAAAGCCGCGCCCCAATATTTCCAAAAAAAAAACCGTACTTGCCTTCGTGTGGTGACATTTCATTACTGATATATTTTACGGATTGAAAAAATTTGATTCGATTCTTATATAGGTACCACATTTTTTCCATTTTCTAACCTTCAAAATGATCTGATCTTAAACCCTAATTATTAGGTGGCACAGATTTCGCAATATCGTTAAATTGCAGTTCATCATACGAATCTGAAAAACAATTTTATAGTGAAAATGTTTCGTCCTGAAACTAAACTCACTCTTTTCGAGGAGTTTGAAAAAAAAAACAATCAAGTTTAGGGATTTTCGACAGTTTTTTTTTTTTGAAAAATCTTTCATTCTTGTAATATTGAAAAAAAAAACATTTTTTAGTAAATAAAAAAATTTTTTCTCTTAGTTTTGGCGCCCCTATTGAAACGGCGCCCTGGGCAGCTGCCCAAGTTGCCCCTATGTAAATCCGCTCCTGAATGAGTCTATATCAAAATCGCCTAAGTTCACGCACCGAATTAAATTTTACCGAATTAATAGCTAATTTTCTTTTATTTTTCTACCAAAAATAAAATTTACTAGTCTCAAGCAACGAGGTTTGTGGGAAAGTGACATTTGCTCTCAATGAGTTATGTTAGCAAAAAGTAAGGATACACGAAGTTATCAAAATTTGCTGGTTTTCCATGTTTTTGGGATAAATTGGATTACTACTTCCATTTTCACCTTTTTTTTAATAAAAGCATATAGCTAATTTGATTTACGTTTACTTTTTTGTTTGACATATTTTTGTTTTGTTCTTATTATCGCTAGTAAAATTTGCTAGTTGAAATTTGTTCAACAAAAATTAGCAAGGAGAGTTAGTGGAACTGTAATTT
The DNA here is from genome assembly GCA_960531455.1 of Urophora cardui. Taxonomy (NCBI): domain Eukaryota; kingdom Metazoa; phylum Arthropoda; class Insecta; order Diptera; family Tephritidae; genus Urophora; species Urophora cardui. The sequence goes on along the minus strand of OY482675.1, from coordinate 18,645,602 downwards.
TTGCTCTCTCTAAATTTTCTGACATTTCGCTTTCTTTGACCAGTTAGTGTATAAAGAAATGGACCTATTAATAACTTTTATTTTCTGAGGGAAAAATAAAACTAATAATAATAATAATAATACCCAACGGTTTACCCTCCATATCCCGCCCGACCGACGCGAGGGGCGCCAATCCGCATGACGCACGGATTTGTTTTTTTTTTTGTTTTTTTTTTTTTTTTGTGCCGAGTCGTACAGGAAGGGGTTTGTTAGGTGTCGAGATCTAAAACTATTCAGCTACAGAACAAAATTCATCAGCTGATTGTATATCATTTATTAAGTGAGGCTAGAACTATTTTTTTTATAATAAAAAGCGAGTCTGAAGTGTCAAACGTGCTGGAGTGATTATTAAAGTCATGGCATAAGCGGCGGAATGGTTCATTTAATTCGAAATTTGTTTTGCAAGGTTTCACAAATAGTGGCTTGAAATGCCTCGATACTCTACATGGAAGTTAAAATATAACTCACTTAGAAGGCATGGGCTATTTATAAGTCCAGTGATTAATTTAACCATAAAAACTATACCAAGCATCTCTCTACGACTAGAAAGTGAAGGCAAATTAATGAGTTTTAAACGAGAAGTGTAAGGTGGAAGAATGTAATCTGAGTCCCAACGAAAGTTCCGCAAAGCAAAAAGCAGGAACTGCTTTTGGACAGATTCTATTTTATATGAAAAACACTGGTAGTGGGGATTCCAAATAATAGATGCGTATTCCAAGATAGGTCTAACTAAGCTTGTAAATAGAGCTTTTGTGACGTAAGGATCATTGAACTCCTTAGACCATCGCTTTATAAATGCAAAGACAGCTTTAGCTTTGTTGACAGTGGAGTTTATATGGAGGTTAAAGGTGAGTTTGGAGTCCATTGTGACGCCAAGATCGATAAAATTAGTTACCTGATCTAGATTATGCTGTGATATTTTATAAGAAGCTGGTTGTACTGTTCTACGAGAAAAGCACATAACTTTACATTTTTTTAAGTTTAGCGGCATGTAGTTTGCTTTACACCAATGAACAAGGTTGTTAAGATCTGCTTGTAAGAAAGATCTATCTTCTATAGAGGAAAATGATTTAAATAGTTTTACATCATCAGCATATAATAAGATCTTAGAATGTTTTATTACAGACGAAATATCATCAATGAATAGCAGGAACAGAATTGGCCCAAGGTGGCTTCCTTGGGGAACGCCCGAAGGAACGAAAATGACATCGGAAGAACAATTTTTGAAAATAACTTTTTGAGTTCTACCATGTAGGTATGAAGATATCCATCGAATAAAACTGGGTTGAAGACCTATTAGACCTAGTTTACGGATGAGCAATGAATGACATACTTTGTCAAAAGCTTTACTAAAATCCGTGTAAATTACATCTGTGTGAGCATTTTCTCTAAATCCATTTGAAACATAAGTTGTGAACTGCAATAAATTAGTTGTGGTAGATTTTCCAGTAGAAAACCCATGTTGAGATGGCGATATTGATGAGGAAATAGAGTACTTCAGATAATTAACAATGATTGCTTCAAATAATTTTGGAACCGCTGACAGCTTGGCTATGCCTCGATAATTTTCAATAGAAGACCTACTGCCATTTTTGTGTAGTGGTATTATAAAAGATTCCTTCCAAACTAATGGGAAAACACCTTTTTTTAGACAAGTTAAATAAGGATGTTAGGGGCTTGTAAATATTCACAGCACACTTTTTAAGAAAGCAAGCCGGAATGAAATCCGGTCCAGATCTAAATGAATCTTTTAAGGTTTTTAATGAATTTAAGAAAAATAACTTTTATTTTCAGAAAATAAAACTCAGAAAATAATGATTAAAAAACAACTTTTTGGATATAACTCATAACCGTTACAGTCCCTGCATGAAATTCATTAGAAAAATAATTTGGTAATAAAAACAGTTTGTATTCAAGCAAAGCTTGTGGCGTTTTGATATTAAAAGCAACTTGATTTATTTCAATATTTGTTCATATTGTAATACAATAATATGGAAAAAAAATTTGCGAAAGTTTTGAAACACGGTAACACTTCCTCAGATTTCATCAGGGTTTATGAGGTGCAGAATCTCCACGAAACCCTGAATTAGACAAAAACGAGAGCAGCAACCCTAAATTTTTGAGAAATATATATGTATTTTTACAACAACCACCTCCGGCCGCCATGCTGAACTGCCCTTCAAAAATTGATGCCATGCTGGTCTGCCCTTCAATGGCGATGGCACATCGACCATATATCGACTTTTTTAATCGATTTTCGATGAGCTAAGTCACTGTACGTTATACACTATGCATTTGACTATTAAATAAGATCAAATTGCTCTGTTACTAGCGACATTGAAAAATTGATTAAAAATATGCCCTTGTTCTAGCATTTTCCACTGTGCCACGCCCCGACGGAAGAGAAGGACGATGCGACCAAAGACTCCTTCTATGAGCTGTTAGAACAAATCTACGACCGCTGCCCCCGCCGCGATAAAAAGATCGTGCTTGGCGATTTTAATGCCAGGGTGCGCAAGGAAGGTATCTTTGGCGGCACAGTCGGAAAATTCAGTCTCCACGACGTAACTACCCCCAATGGGACGAGGCTGATCGCTTTCGCCGGGTCACGAAACATGGTCATTAGCAGTACCAGATTCCAGCACAAAAAAATACACCAAGCCACATGGCTGTTACCTGATCGAAAAACGCGAAATCAGATCGATCACGTCATGATCGACGGCAGACACAGCTCCAGCATCCTAGACGTGCGCACAATCCGTGGTCCCAATATCGACTCGGACCATTATCTTGTGGCGGCCAAGGTACGTATTCGCCTCTGTGCAGCAAAGAATGTGCCAACAGTGAAGCAAGGAAAGTTTGAAGTCGAAAGACTGCACATGACGCAGACAGCCAAAGAATGCTCCACCCGGCTCTCACTCCTGCTCTATGAGAGAAACCCTCCACCAAACTATGTATCCGAGGAATGGGAGCGCATCGCTCGTTCACTTCGTATCACCGCTGAGGAAACTATTGGACACCATTGAGCCCGCTGAGAAAACACCTGGTACGATAAGGAATGCGCCGATGCCTCGGAAAGAAAGAACGCCGCCTACAGGGCTACATTGCGTGCGGGCGCAACACGAAGCGTATGGGAGCACTATCGGACGGCTAAGAGGGAGGAGAGGCACCATTTTCGAATGAAGAAAAGGGAGGCCGAATGGCGCGAGTGTGAAGATCTTGAGATGCTGGCGGGTAGGAATGATGTTCGAAAATTTTATCAAAAAGTAAGGCGGATGACTGAAGGTTTCAAGACCGGGACAAATTCCTGCCGGAATGATAACGGCGATCTGGTAACTGATGTCCAGAGTGTACTTAAGTTGTGGAGGGATCACTTATCCTCCTTGCTAGATAACGGGGGCAGTGAAAGTGCGGAAGGAGAAGATGTTCGACCCGAATCCCCAATAGCAGATGATGGTAGGAATGTTTCACCACCCGATCATGACGAAGTGCGAATAGCAATGTCTCGGCTTAAAAATAACAAAGCCCCGGGCGCTGACGGCTTGCCAGCCGAGCTATTCAAACAGGGCGGCGAAGAGTTGATAAGGAGCATGCATCAACTCCTATGCAGAATATGGTCGGACGAGCGCATGCCCGACGATTGGAACTTAAGTATGCTCTGCCCAATCCATAAAAAAGGAGACTCCACAGTACGCGCCAATTATCGTGGGATAAGCCTTCTGAATATCGCATACAAGGTCTTAGCAAGTGTATTGTGCGAAAGACTGAAGCCCACCGTCAACAAGCTGATTGGACCTTGTCAGTGTGGCTTCAGACCTGGTAAGTCTACCATCGACCAGATTTTCACAATACGCCCAATCCTGGAAAAAACTCATGAAAAAGGAACCGACACGCACCATCTTTTTGTCGATTTTCTAGCCGCTTTTGATAGCGCGAATAGGAATTGCCTATATGCCGCAATGTCTGATTTTGGTTTCCCTGCTAAACTTATACGGCTATGCCAAATGACGTTGACTAACACCACCACCACCGTCAGAATTGGGAAGGACCTCTCCGAGCCGTTCGAGACCAAACGAGGTTTCAGACAAGGTGACTCCCTTTCATGTGACTTCTTCAACTTGATGCTGGAAAAGATAATACGAGCTGCAGAACTTCGCCGTGCAGGAAGCATCTTATACCACAAGAGTGTTCAACTGCTGGCGTACGCCGATGACATCGACATCATTGGCACTAACACGCGCGCCGTATGTTCTGCCTTCTCCAAGCTGGATAAAGAGGCTAAGAAAATGGGTTTGGCGGTAAACGAGGACAAGACCAAGTACCTCCTATCATCACACAAAGAAACAGCACGCCTTGGCAGCCACGTCAATGTTGATAGCTACAAATTCGAAACTCTTAAGGACTTCGTCTATTTGGGAACCAGCATTAACAGCAAAAATAAAGTCAGCACAGAAATCCAACGAAGAATCACTCTTGCCAATAAATGCTACTTTGGACTAAGTAGGCAATTGAAAAGTAAAGTCCTCAAAAGTCCTAAAAAATCATACTGAAGGAGAAACGCTAAACGCAAAAGAAGTACATAGATGTAATCACCGTAACGCAGACTACCTCTAGGTGCATTAACTTTTATTTTTTCGATTTTTATAAAAAAATTGATTTTTAATCGTTATTTTCTGAGTTTTATTTTTCCCTCAGCAAATAAAAGTTATTTTTTGATTTTTATATTTCGCTCAGAAAATAAAAGTTATTTTTTGAGTTTTATTTTTCCCTCAGAAAATAAAAGTTTTTTTCTGAGTTTTATTTTTCGATCAGAAAATAAAAGTTATTTTTTGAGTTTTATTTTTCCCTCAGAAAATAAAAGTTATTTTTTGAGTTTTATTTTTCGATCAGAAAATAAAAGTTATTTTTTGAGTTTTATTTTTCCCTCAGAAAATAAAAGTTATTTTTTGAGTTTTATTTTTCGATCAGAAAATAAAAGTTATTTTTTGAGTTTTATTTTTTTGCTCAGATAATAAGTTATTTTTTGAGTTTTATTTTTTTGCTCAGATAATAAAAGTTTATTTATAAATTTTACGTATTTATGTGACGCGAGCACATATATACTATTAAAAATGTAATTTTATGTATATATGTGATTAGGTACATAAATATGTATCATTTAGAAACTCTGTAGAAGGACAGAAATAAAGTTGTTGTATGTGAAGCATTTACTTAAATCTAATAACTTTAAACGAGCAATTCTTGTATATATATATGTGTGTATATATATATATATATATATATATATATATACATATATACATATATATATATATACAAGAATTGCTCGTTTAAAGTTATTACATTTAAGTAAATGCTTTACATACAACAACTTTATTTCTGTCCTACAGAGTTTCTAAATGCTACACATTTATGTACCTAATCACATGCATACATAAAATTACATTTTTAATAGTATATATGTGCTCGCGTCACATAAATACGTAAAATTTATAAATAAACTTTTATTGTCTGGGCAAAAAAATAAAACTCAAAAAATAAGTTTTATTATCTGAGCAATGGCGCATGGAGTATTCGAGAGGAAAGTTCTTCGGAGGATTTATGGACCTTTGCGTGTTGGCGAGGGCGAGTATCGATGGAGATTTAACAATAAGCTGTACGAGCTGTACGCAGACATCGACATTGTTCAGCGAATAAAGATCCAGAGGCTCCAATGGGCAGGTCATGTCTTGAGAATGGAAGAAGGTGCTCAGGCCAAGAAAGTATTTCTGTCGAAACCCGCTGAGCGCATAAGAAAGGGGAGACCTCCACTGCGTGGGAAGATCAGGTGGACAGTGATGCTGGCTCCCTAAGTATTCCCAAATGGCGCCACGCTGCACGAAACAGAAATGACTGGCGCGCTATGTTGGATTCGGCCAAAATCGTCTAGACGGTTACGCGCCAATTAAGTAAGTAAGTAGATGATAGCTCTGGCGGACTAACTGTATCTGCAATATACTGCCCTCCCCGTTTTAATATAACAGAGGACCAATTCACTGAATTCTTTTCCAAGCTAGGCACGAGATTTATAGCAGCAGGTGATTACAATGCTAAACATACTTTTTGGGGATCTAGGTTAATAACACCAAAAGGAAGAAATTTGTTCAAAGCAATCCAATGCAATATTCTCGACATTATATCAACAGGACAGCCAACATATTGGTCAAATGATTGGAGCAAAACTCCCGACCTCATAGATTTTGGGGTAACTCGCGGCCTCGATCGGGAAATACTTCAGATAGAATCACTTTTTGACCTATCATCTGATCACTCTCCTTGCGTCATATCCATTAGAACTAGTGATGGGCGAGTCCGAGATGTTTAGACAATCGAGAGAATCGCCATCGTTGCAAAATCACAATCGAGTCAAAAGTTGACTTGCTCCACGACTACACAATCGAGATGTGTTTGCGATTGTCCCGAGTCGGCGAGTCGGAGGTTGTTTCGATAACAACTTGACTACGCAAGTAGGATTTTTAATGGATTTTTAGTAGGATTTTTAATGGAAGTGAGGCAAATACATAAATAAATGAACCAAATTGAAAACAAGTAAGGAAGCCTAAGTTCGAGTGGAATCGAACATTAGATACTCAGCTGTATGTTTTCATAGTTTGTTTTGCGTTTGATGAAAACACGGTGTATTTTATATAAAGCGAGTGCTGCATAAAGTGGGCGTAGCCACGCCCATTTTCAAAATTTTTATTAGTCATCCAACTAAGCAAATGAATATTATTCTTTGTGCAAAATTTCATTCCTTTATGACTTCCAGTTACAAAGATGTCACGTTACAAATTTCCAAAGCGTGTTCCAGAAATATCTTTGCTAAAAAGTAGGCGTGGTCACAAACCGATTTCAATAAATTTTTGCGTGTCCATTAACACAAGTTATAAAAGTGTATAAACCAAGTTTCGTCATAATATCTCAATTATTTGTCGAGTTATAGGCTAAGAAATCTCGTATATTCCTTTGTTTAAAAATAGGCGGTGCCACGCCCATTTTCCAAAATTTTTCTATTTTTTGTTTTCGGTCTATTGTAGAAATCATACCACAAAATTTCAATGAATTATCTTTACATTTGACAAAGATATCGCTTAAAATGTTTTTATTAGGTCACTGTATAAGACCCATATATAAAAGTGGGCGTGGCCGTCAACCGATTTTAACAATTTTTCGTCCAAACATTTGCCTAAGTCAGGGCCGTGCGCAGGAATTAGCCTTGGGGGGGGTTATTAATTTTGGTTTGCATTCGCATACATTTTTCGCTAAGATAAACATATTTGCTGAAACAGATATCCAGACCCATACACCATAAATTTAAATGTTCTCTAACTTTTCTGAAACTCATTATGATTCTGAAACATATCATTATTATTCATCAAAACCTAGTTAACCAGGTCCTGAATAGTACTGTTTACAGTACAGTGCACTCGCGAAAACTCGAACACACGATAACTCGAACATTCGGAAACTTGAACTTTTTTTTCTCCATTGACTACTTTAAAACTCGAAAAATAATTTTCTTTTTTCCATGGAAAAACATGTGAGAAACTGTCGTTTTGCATGTGCTGTAACGGCCGATATTCAAATTTTTGTCATTACGTGCGTATTTTGTTTCATTATAAGGCGCCGCACTGGCTAGGTTTCTTGCTAATTACGGAACTTTTCTTTTAAATTGATTGATATTTGTCAGTGATACACGGGATTTTGCGCGGTAAAGATCAAATTTATTTGCGTTTTATAATAGGACGAAAACTAAATGTTTTGAGTTTAGCAAAAAAGGCTGAAATAATTAACGAGGCCAATAATGGCGTTAGTATCACAGCTCTATCCAAAAAATATAACACTGCAAGTCCTCAATTTGTGGAATTGTGAAAAATGAAAACAAAATTTTGGAATGCGTTAATAAAACGCTATCGGGCCCTGGAAACGTAAAACGCTTCGCGCTTCAGAATTGCCAAAAATGACAAAAAAAAAAAAAGCTTTACAAGTGGTTTTTATTACAACGCAGCAAGAATTATCCTATAAATCGATTAATTTTGAAAGAGAAAGCTAAGGAGTTACATGCCAAATATAGCGATGGATCGCTACAAAATTAAAAAAAACGGCATGGCATAGGATTGATTTCAATCTCAGGTGGAAATGAACAAGAACGCATAAGTTCATCCGAAGCCGTAACAATTTTCAACAAAGCTATAGCATGGGCAACTGCTGAAAAAATTAGCCCGAGAAAAGTTAAGTGCTACAATCACTGCGCGAAAAGGCTGTATTGAATGCGCTAGAAAATAAGAAACATCAAACCAAGATCACTGCTTTTTTTTCTAATAATTTGTAAGCAACATTCATATTTGATAACATTTTTTATTAAATAAACTGGCAATGAACTACAAAACATGAAAACAGAGAATATCTTTGATTAACTATGCCATAAAAATGGACAGGGTATGAAAACTGTTAAAACGAATACATACATACATACAAATATATTAAAAATACATAACGTTCGAAAACTCGAACATTTCGATAACTAGGACAGGGTTGGTTTTCATTAGTTCGAATTTTCGCGAGTGCACTGTACTTGTTAATTGAAACTGCTCACTGTTTTCACAAAATGAACATTTTTTGTTATCAGTAAAATTTTTTTAAAAATGCCAAACGAACATATGCTACACAACTTTGTAATTTCGGAAAGCTCCAAGTGCAATTCAAAGTGCCGAACTTATGTATTGGCCAACCTTATTTTTTGCAACTTTCACCAATTTCTTCTTCCGTAAAATTATTGTAACTAATTTTGTCAAAAATTATGAGTCAAGATTCAATGCAAAATTTATAAACTGTATTTTGAAAATTTTTGCAAAATCATTGCAACTTAGATTTGGTCATGGGGGGGGGGTTTAACCCCCAAAACCCCCCCGTGCGCACGGCCCTGGCCTAAGTAAGTATATCACGCGTACCAAATTTCATCGATATGTCTTCAATGGTTTCTGAGTTATGGCTTATAAAACCCTCAATGTTTGACCCTTAATAAGTGGGCATGGCACCGCCCATTTTCTAAAATTTCACCAAATTTCTTCATAGGGGCCTGAGCTCAACACGTGGGTAAAATTTCATCGCTCTAGCTATATTAGTGGCTGAGATACCAAATTTCCGATTTTTTCTATATAGGAAAAGTGGGCGTGGTCATGGTCCGACTTCGCCCATTTTCAATACCAACCGTCCGATCATCCGTCTGATCATTTTGATATATATAATTCTATATCTATCTCGATTATTTCATTCTGTTACAATCCACCGTTATGTGATTAAAACTATAATACTCTGTGTACTAGTACAGCTGAGTATAAAAATTTAATTAATTAGAAATCAGAAAAAGCGGTCACCTCTCGGCGGTGGGCGGCATACCCTCATAGGGTATTTCTGCCATGAAAATGCTTCCCACAAAGAATGCATTCCCCGTTCGGAGCTGGCATAAAACTGTAGGTCCACTCAATTAGTAGGAAAAAAACAAAAATTAAGGAATGCGCCTCAAATTAGGGAGATAAGCTCGTCCTTACAACTCGTTAGAGCTATTTCAGCGGCATTGTATTATACATACTATTATATTCTAGTCAGAGATATTATTAACAAACATTTTGTAACAATTCCTAAGTTTTCGGTTATGGAAGGAACCTAAAATTTACTCGAGCAATTCAAATTTGGACCGATACTTTGGTGTAAATAGAAATAAAATACAACAGTGATACCTGCCGGATTTTTGTTCATATGTATGTACACATGTTTTTGGTATTCTCTATCTCCATACTAATAACCTTAATGGAACCCAATGAGATATAACTACCAAATTAAATTAAAATGTTTCAGTAGTTTTAAATTTAAACGCGCACAAATATTGTGACATGATATTTGTATATATATGTATGTTTATTCCGCACAAGGAATGTTACATGAGATTTTTATATATATACTAGCTGACCCGGCAGACGTTGTTCTGCTAAAACTTATTCCTATGAAGCCTAAAGAAAAGTCTTAGAGTCCATCTTACTGACTGCGAATAACAAAAAATTGTCTATTCTGTGAATAAAAGTTATAGTTATATTCGCCGCGACAAACCTACTTCCCCCGATCCCTATCACTATCTCAATCTCTATCCCTATGCCTATGCCTATGCCTATGCCTATGCCTATGCCTATGCCTATGCCTATGCCTATGCCTATGCCTATGCCTATGCCTATGCCTATGCCTATGCCTATGCCTATGCCTATGCCTATGCCTATGCCTATGCCTATGCCTATGCCTATGCCTATGCCTATTCCTATGCCTATGCCTATGCCTGTGCCTATGCCTATGCCTATGCCTATGCCTATGCCTATGCCTATGCCTATGCCTATGCCTATGCCTATGCCTATGCCTATGCCTATGCCTATGCCTATGCCTATGCCTATGCCTATGCCTATGCCTATGCCTATGCCTATGCCTATGCCTATGCCTATGCCTATGCCTATGCCTATGCCTATGCCTATGCCTATGCCTATGCCTATGCCTATGCCTATGCCTATGCCTATGCCTATGCCTATGCCTATGCCTATGCCTATGCCTATGCCTATGCCTATGCCTATGCCTATGCCTATGCCTATGCCTATGCCTATGCCTATGCCTATGCCTATGCCTATGCCTATGCCTATGCCTATGCCTATGCCTATGCCTATGCCTATGCCTATGCCTATGCCTATGCCTATGCCTATGCCTATGCCTATGCCTATGCCTATGCCTATGCCTATGCCTATGCCTATGCCTATGCCTATGCCTATGCCTATGCCTATGCCTATGCCTATGCCTATGCCTATGCCTATGCCTATGCCTATGCCTATGCCTATGCCTATGCCTATGCCTATGCCTATGCCTATGCCTATGCCTATGCCTATGCCTATGCCTATGCCTATGCCTATGCCTATGCCTATGCCTATGCCTATGCCTATGCCTATGCCTATGCCTATGCCTATGCCTATGCCTATGCCTATGCCTATGCCTATGCCTATGCCTATGCCTATGCCTATGCCTATGCCTATGCCTATGCCTATGCCTATGCCTATGCCTACGCCTATGCCTATGCCTATGCCTATGCCTATGCCTATGCCTATGCCTATGCCTATGCCTATGCCTATGCCTATGCCTATCCCTATCCCTATCCCTATAGCTACCTACCTTTACCTTACCGGGACCGTCCATCACCATCCGGGCCCACTACTTTAGCCATATCTGGGAAACAGCCTTAGAAATCACAATGAAAATAGCTGTATGTGGAAGCCTGCTCAACGCTTTTCACTTTCTACCAATATCGCTCGAAAACATTCAGGGGTTATCCGGGTCCACGCTTTGACCCAAATCTTGGAACCCGGCCTAGGCATCACTATTTAAAAAGCTCTTTGATGAAGTCCTCCTCAACAGCTTTCATTTGATACCAATATCGCTCAGAAACTTTCCAGGGTCACTCGGTCCCACGTTTTAACCCATATCTGGGAACCCGGCCTAGGTATCGTAATAAAACTAACTTCATGTTGAAGGCCTGTTAAACACCTTTCATTTGATACCAATATTGCTCGAAGGCTTGGTGGATCGATCTGGGTCCTCATTTAGGCCTGTATTCCGGGAAGCTCCCAATTTTTCGAAATTCTATATACCCTACTATGTGCACTAACACCACATGAATCTACTGTGAAAATTTCATAAAGAACGGTTGGTTACTTTGGGAATTTATAGAGGACACACATCCACAGATGCACACATACGCACATACACACCGATTTTTCCAATTTTCGGACTTTTCCGGAGGGATTTTCCAAAATTTTCTTCCGTACGAACCATCTCCTCGAGAATACGAACAATTGACAAAAAGGTTTACAGAAATCGGCCCAGCCGTTCTCATCTGATGAGGTTAGTAACATTTTTTACACCATTTTTATATATATAGATGTACGCAGATAGAGATATGTATGAATCTAAGGCCAGAGCACTCCAGAGGTTTTGAGTATGAAAAATTCGGTTACAGATGTACGTAAATAGATAAAAATAGGTATATACATATCTGAGGTCAAATTTTAAAAATAATTTTTCAATTTTCATTTCTGTTGTAAAAGAAAAATGATTGTTCATAATATTAGGAAAATACTTACCTTTCCAGATATTGTAAATAAATTGAAAAATAGAGTGAAATTCAAAAAACCAAAACATTTTAATGTTAATCGAACCTACCATTTGCACGCAAAACGTTTATATCACTAGAGGTTACCCGCGGGTTTCACAACACGTGCTTTTAAAAATATTAGCATATTGAGTTAGTCCAAAAAAGTTACATAGAAAAATATCATTCTTGACGTCAAAGATAGTTTTCTTATTTTTTTTTGTCCGTTGAATACGTAATTACCTCATATGCCCAACGCCAATTTTCAGTACCCTACTATAAATATTTCAAGAGATTTTCGCTGTAAAAATTTCAGTCTGTATGGGAGGTGCCCATCCCTGCTTTACCAAGACCTAGCGTTTTTACCCGTTTAATACATAGTTATCTCACATGCCCTCACACCAGTTTTCAGAACCCTACTACAAATATTTCCAGAGATATTCGATGTGAAAATTTCAGTTTGTATGCGAGGTGCCATCCCTGCTTTACCAAGACCTAGTGTTTTTCCCGTTTAATATATAGTTATCTCACATGCCATCACACCATTTTTCAGTACCCTACTACAAATATTTCCAGAGATATTCGATGTGAAAATTTCAGTTTTTATGGGAGGTGCCCATCCCTGCTTTACCAAGACCTAGCGTTTTTACCCGTTTAATACATAGTTATCTCACATGCCCTCACACCAATTTTCAGTACCCTACTACAAATATTTCCAGAGATATTCGCTGTGAAAATTTAAGCTTGTATGCGAAGTGCCCATCCCTGCTTTACCAAGACCTAGTGTTTTTTCCGTTTAATATATAGTTATCTCACATGCCCTCACACCATTTTTAGTACCCTATTACAAATATTTCCAGAGATATTCGATGTGAAAATTTCAGTTTGTATGGGAGGTGCCCATCCCTGCTTTACCAAGACCTAGCAGTTTTGCCCGTTTAATACATAGTTATCTCACATGCCCTCACACCAGTTTTCAGTACCCTACTACAAATATATCCAGAGATATTCGCTGTGAAAGTTTCAGTTTGTATGGGAGGTGCCCATCCCTGCTTTACCAAGACCTATTGTTTTTCCCGTTTAATACAAAGTTATCTCACATGCCCTCACACCACTTTTGAGTACCCTACTACAAATATTTCCAGAGATATTCGATGTGAAAACTTCATTTTATATGTGAGGAGAGTGCCTGCTTTACCAAGACCTAAATTGTTTATCCGTTGAGTATATATTTTTGTATTATTCCTTCACAAAAATTTTCATTATTCTAGTACAAATATTTCAAGAGATATTACGAAAAAAAGGAAAATTTTGTATGGGAGGTGCCCATCCCTGACTTTTAATCAGATTAAAAATATGCCTATAGCAATTACCGGGTGAAAATACCTAGGTGTGCAAAGTTTCGTGAGGATCCGTTCAGCGGTTTTCTCGCCAATTGAGTTTAAACCAAGGCTGCTCAACAAAATAAACAAAAACAAGTAAGGAAGCCTAAGTTCGAGTGGAATCGAACATTAGATACTCAGCTGTATGCTTTCATTGTTTGTTTGCGCTTGATGGAAACACGGTGCACTTAATATAAAGCGAGTGCTGCATAAAGTGGGCGTAGCCACGCCCATTTTCTAAATTTTTATCAGTCATCCAACTAAGCATATGAATATTATTCTTTGTACAAAATTTCATCCCTTTATGACTTTTAGTTACAAAGATGTCACGTTACCAATTCCCAAAGGGTGTTCCAGAAATATCTTTGTTAAAAAGTAGGCGTGGTCATAAACCGATTTCAATAAATTTTTGCGTGTCTATTAACACAAGTTGTAAAAGTGTATAAACCAAGTTTCGTCATAATATATCAATTATTTGTCGAATTATAGGCTAAGAAATCTCGTATATTCCTGCTTCTAAAAAGAGGCGGTGCCACGCCCATTTTCCCAAAAATTTTATGTTTTTTGTTTTATGTCCATAGTTGGACACCTGCCTTAAAATTTCAATGACATATCTTTCTATTTGACAGAGATATCGCTTAAAATGTTTTATTAGGTCACTTTATAATACCCATATATAAAAGTGGGCGATTCTGGTAATTTTTCGTCCAAACATTTGCCTAAGTAAGTATATCACGCGTACCAAATTTCAGTATGACAACGTCACACTTATGTATGCTTGATAGTGATCTAAGTGACTCTAATTTCCAGCATATTTTCACATATATACGGAATATTTTTCCAAATGATTATGAAAATTAAAATTAATTGTGCCCTCGTATATGTAAGCAGAATTGCGCCAAAAGAAATAAAACGGGGATGGTAAACAGTAACAAGCGAAAAAATGTTATTTATCGATTATTCGATGACAATTGCGCTAAAGGTGTTATTGCGCCAGTACCGTGAGTTGGCGCCACGGTTGGCGCTGGCGTTATTGTATCAGCGCCAAAAAAATTGCGCCATTACCCATGGCTACATAAAACTTTCAATGTTTTCCCCTTAATAAGTGGGCGTAGCACCGCCCATTTTCCAAAATTTCACCATATTTCTTCATAGGGGCCTGAGCTCAATACGTGGGTGAAATTTTATCACTCCAGCTCTATAAGTTACTGAGATACAAAATTTCCGATTTTTACTATGGTTACGTGGTCATGGTCCATTTTCAATACCAACCGTCCCAGTCTTGATACCAACTTGCATTCCAAATTTCAAAAAAACTCAATTTTTGCGCGAGTTAGAGTGCGTACAGACGGATAGACGGACAGACGGACGGACATGGCTCAATCCATTTCCCTTTTCACCATGATAATTTTGATATACATATAAGTCTATATCTGTCTCGATTATTTCATTCTGTTACAATCCACCGCTATGAAATCAAAACTATAATACTTTGTGTACTAGTACAGCTGAGTATAAAAAGAAAAAGAGAAGGTAAAGAAAAAGAAAAAGAAAAATAAATAAAACAAAGTAAAAAAAAATTTTAAAAAGCTTTTATTTAATATTAATATAAAAATTTACTAAAAATGAAAAAAAAATAATTTTTAATATTTTCGAACAAGATTTATATTAGTCCTTAGTTCATTTGGATCTTAATTTCAATCTAAGCATACATTTAACGTATTTCTTCAAAGCATTTCTGTATACATATGTATGTATCAACATAAATAAAAGTGTGGGTGCTCTTTACGTAATGCAATATCTTACTTAATTGGAATTTAAAGTTTTTATCGCTTCCTTCCATTTCACCAATACTGTTTTATATCATGAATATCTAATGAGTACCCGCGCTTTTATTTATGTTGATACATATGGTCAAGATTTTTGACTGCCACGTTACAATCGTACACTGTTTAACCTCATATTTCCGGAACCTTATTTTTAAAATGATATCTTGTAAGCGCATATCGTGAGTCTCCATAGAGGCATCATATTGAATATTACCATTTCTCTGTACCTTTCGTAACTAAAATGTTAAGTCAAATTTCATCGAACTGGAACGTTACATAGTTTTGGAAGTGTAATAATAATAATAATAATAATAATAATAATAATAACCCACGCCCACCAATCCCGCCCGACCGCACGAGAGGCGCACCCGCATGACGTACGGATATTTTTTATTTACATAAAATGCCGAGGTGTTGAGTGGCAGGAGTTTGTTAAGCGTCGAGATCTTAAACTGCTCAGCTACAGAGAAATAAAATAATCAGCTGAGTATAGTACATTTGAAGTTAGTCTTGAGAATTATAACAGAATAATCGCTACTATGTGTTAAGATAAGACAGTATTTTTTCCCTTATAATGAAAAGTGAGTCCGAAATACCTAAAAAGCTGGAATAGGAATTAAAGCTCTTATATAAACCCCGGAAAGGTTCATTTAATTCAAAGTTTGATTTACATTGCTTTAAATAGATAGGGTTGAAGTGTCTTGTTGAACGAGAAGGAATGTTAAAGTTTATTTCAGCTAGCAAGGAAGGAGAAAGAATTAAGCCATTCAAGAGCTTAACGATAAATATTACCCCTAACATTTCTCGCCGACTTGCAAGAGTCGGAAGATTAAGGAGTTTTAAACGGCTAGTATACGGTGGAAGATTGTAACCAGAATCCCAAGGCAAATTCCTTAAAGCAAAAAGCAAAAACTGTTTTTGGACTGACTCTAAGCGATCAGAGTGAATCTGATAGTATGGATTCCAAACTATGGAACCATATTCCAATATAGGTCTTACTAAAGTTGTAAAGAGTGTTTTAGTTATGTATGGGTCGCTGAATTCCTTTGACCAACGTTTTACAAACGCTAAGACACCTCTTGCCTTATTTGCTGTAGCATTAATATGAATGTTAAAACTAAGTTTGCAGTCCATTATTACACCTAAATCCACAAATTCATTTACTTGTTCGAGACCTAAGCCATTTATTGCATAAGAAGCTGGCTGTACGGTTTTCCGGGAAAAGCGCATGAATTTACATTTATTGAGGTTAAGTGGCATTAAGTTAGTGTCACACCAAGAAACTAAGGAATTTAAATCTTCCTGAAGCAAAGTTCTATCATCAAATGAAGAGATTGATCTAAAAAGCTTTACGTCGTCCGCATACAATGAAATTTTTGAGTATTTAATTGTAGTAGTTATATCGTTAATGAATGTAGTAGTTATATCGTAATCCGATGTTACTGTACATTTTGCGAAAAATCTGCGAATATAACCAACAGATTTTTTTGCTTTACTTATATGTCCCATACAAGAGGTAAACCCATAGGGAGAGTTGTTC
Organism: Urophora cardui; assembly: GCA_960531455.1. Classification (NCBI taxonomy): domain Eukaryota; kingdom Metazoa; phylum Arthropoda; class Insecta; order Diptera; family Tephritidae; genus Urophora; species Urophora cardui. Next base: position 18,628,598 of record OY482675.1, on the reverse strand, counting down.
AGTGTACCTTAAAAATACAATTTAAGAGGATCTATGAGCAATAAGGTGCGGGCTGCCACGTTACAAGAATTTGTCTGCCACGTTACACGTACGAATTTTCGATACATTGTATGAACAAAGCTGATTGCAATGGGCGTTCTGCACCTCGTCTTGGTTTGCACAAACAAAATTCTCGGCGAAATCCACTTGAAGGAGACCTTCTACGGCATAATCTGCGTTAAGTGCCTTTGGGCGATCGTACAAGTTAAATACTTGAGAATGCTCACGTTTATTAAAGCTATGTACCAAAAATTGCGGTGCCAACGCAGATATGTATGTGAAAAATTACATCATTCAATATTCCGTTTCAATCTCGTATTTCAGTTCGACGCACAGAACAATTTGTTTTCCATTCCTTCCACTATACTTGCGTATCGAGACTAGCATCACCCACCAAATCAGTCACCTTCGAAACAGTTATTCCAATGCATGTATTACACTCCCCATACCAACAGCTCATTGAAGATTCATCCCACAAAAATTGCATTACAAAACCATTTTCATAATCTGGCACTTTGGGAACAATTTTATGATTATTTTAGTTATATATTAAGATATAAACTTTCCCAATCAAATTAGAATAAATACGAAATTATAACATAATTTACCATTTTACCCGGAGTCGATTTTTTTACCATATATATTCAGTTCTGAATCGAATTTCTTAAAATGGACAATAAATATGTCAACTGCCAACATTTGTCACCCCTTGCCATGAGAGGTCCCGGGTGCTTCGCGAATCAATGTTGCATATTCAACAAAATTTAAATTTAGTTAATAAACTTTTAAATTTTTCCTGTAAAAAGACTGCCACGTTACACATGTTTGGTTATTTTTTATTCAATATTACCGGCCTTTTCCCAGGCTTTTTTTTCTACCGGCACTAACACGGGATGAAGCCTGTTTAAGAAATATGTATATATTACATTGCATTATATAAATGCATTCCGCTAAAAAAAGAAAAATATGTATTTTTGACTGGAACGTTACACAAAATTTGCTACCATAATCTTTTCAGCCAAACATGCAAACCAAAGACATTTCGCTCTTTATCTGGTGGGATTTAAATAATAACAATCATTTCCTATGCCTCAAAGTGGATATTATACGAAATAAACCAACAGGACAGAATTTTATTGCCATTTTCTCTGATGATGAACTTCTTAAAAAATTTAAAATTCTGAGATAAGTTTGCAAAGATGAAAAAATATCATATAAAAACATCTTTAACTTCCTGAAATTTACTTTATCAGGTATTTTGCGGAATAACGTTTCATATTAAACACGGTTTTATATAATATTTCGAAAAAAAAAAATGTTTTTCTGGTTACATTTTTCGCGATCTTGACCATATACAGAAATGCTTTGAAGAAGTACGTCAAATGTATGCTTAGATTGAAATTAAGATCCAAATGAACTAAGGACTAATATAAATCTTGTCCAAAAATATTAAAAATTTATTTTTTTAATTTTTAGTAAATTTTTATATTAATATTAAATAAAAGCTTTTTAAACATTTTTTTTTTACTATAGTTTTATTTTTGCCTTTTTAGTTTTACAATGCATATTACATTTAATATTTGTCAACACTCCCACTATCAATAAAGTCCAACAGTTTTTATTATGAAATGCACTATGTTTAACATTTTGATGGTTTCTGCTCAGCCAGTTTTTTTTTTATCCAATTCCTGTGGAGTCTTTTAAGTGTTTTTACTACACTCAGAGAAAAGTTGCGGGTTAAAATCAAGCTGTGTCGTACTTGATTTAGGAATTACTGAAATTAAGGAAAAATATATAAAATTTAAGTTTCTTCAATCTTGAAACAGGAATGGCATTCTTGAAGCAAGATATTAATATGAAAAAAACTTGTTTTAAGAATGAAATCCCGAATTTAAGAACACCGTTCTCGATTTAAGAATGAATTTCTTAATTTGAGAATAATAGGGTTAAGTGTTCTGTGAAAAATAGATATACATACATATACACACACATAATTTTCAATATTCGATCATTGCTTTTTGTGTTCAAACGGAAAAATTTTAACAAAAAAAAAAAAAAGAAAAATCACATACATACTCTTATAAAGCAAAATTATGGAAGAGATGAAAATATTAGACATCGTTCCATTGGACGAGTCCCAGGCGTATACTATGGACGGGTCTGGTTGGATTGAGCTCGTCGAAGAAGTATATACAGACGCTGCGCCTGGGGCTTCGGATGAAATACTAATAAATAATAAAGAAGAAGAAGAAGACGAAAGTCTGCAGAAACTTCTGCAGGACTTTAATTTGGAGGCCGTTTTACCATATTTGAAGGGTGAGTTATTCATTCGCTATATGTACATATGTACACATATACATACATATGTATATTCATACATATATATCACTGATGCATAGCGTGGACTGCGCTGCCTTTACACGCGCAACACATTTGGCTTATTGTGCGTGCACTGCCATAGCGCTCCTTGATTGCTAGCAGCGCACACGCAACACTCCCTGGAACTCTTGTGTACATGACCGATATATGTATGTATGTATATGTATACATACCCAGTCGGAAATTTTATAGGGCTTCTTAAACAACGCGAATATGAAGTGCTTTCCTTTCATCGCAATGGCATTGCAATGTTAAATTAAGCGCTATTTGCAGTAACGCTTTGTCATCTAAGAAGCACATCTAAATTTCCGATTGGGTACATATCTGTGTTCATATCGAATAATAGCTTATGTCGAAAGGCCAATTTTCAAGATATTCGTAAATTTGTGTAATTTCTTTTCCTTAAGTAAACTTAAGCTACTTTTCCATATAAACACAGATTTATAAATATAAGTGTGTACATACCCAATAAACACAACGGATTCGTCTCGAATTCGCGTCGGATTCGCCGCGATATCATCCTCGTGTCTGTGTTTATTGGGTATGCACATATGTACATATACATATGTAAGTATACAAACAACCCTGCAGGCAAAACAACTAGTTGCATACTACAATAAAGCTTAGTTTCTGATAAAATTGCACAAACTGCTATTTTCAGTTAATATATAAATTGGTATATTACTAGTAGAATACCAACTAGTATGATTTTGTCTCTTTAAAAGCGGTTGATCAACTAGTAGATAGCTAACTAGTAGAATTTTGTCCGTTTCATACCAGTTGATCAAGTAGTAGAAAACCAACTAGTTGAATTTTTTCCTTTACATACCAGTTGATCAACTAGTTTATTTTCATACTAGTTTAATTTTGCCTGCAGGGAATATTAATATTTTATTATTATATTATTTTAGATGCACAAGTCACGATAAGAAGTTTGAAATATATGCAAAACGAAGATTTAAGAGAAGCCATTCCCCCGCTAGGATTGAGAGTGGAGTTTCGTGCTAAATTGTTTGCATGGAAAAAAGAACAGGTAAGAATTCTTGCGTTGTTAGGAAATTAGCTTATATTTTAATATCATTTTAAATAGTTCGGAATTGATGATGAATGTAGGGAAATACCATCAAATGGGGAGGAATGGTCAAAAAAATATTGTAGCATTAACCCGTCATCGACAAATTTGTCAATTTGTAAAAAATTGTTGAAAAAAAATATAAACACAATCTTAAATGAAACAACAAAAGGAAAAAATTTACTTGAATTTTACAAAGAGAAGCAAAAATTAAGCAACGAATACAGAAATGAGTTAATAAATATCTTGGTAGAAGAAGCAATCGGCAATAATATTTGTCTGCGAGCACATGATTTTCCAGAATTAGTTAATGAGATTGTTGCCCTTTTTCCAAATGAGAAAAACATAGAGGTTAGTTATACATATTCTTATTTTATTTAAAATTTTGTACACACATACATACATCAGACCTGGGCACCATCAATTACATTTTGTAATTGATTACACCTTCAATTACAATTACATGTAATTGTTATTGCCATTTTCCAGTTACCAATTACATACATATAATTGGTAATTGAAATTCTACAATTACAAGTGCATGTTTTTGTTTTTGTTTTTGCTTTCGTTTTTGTGTTTGCTTTTGTTTTTGTTTTTGTTCTTTTTCCCTCATATGTATGTATACATAAACGACCGATCTCGGAGCGCTCCATACTTGGTTAGTTGGGTACAAAATGTTTTTTTTTTCCCTCAGGAATATTATTTCATTCCAAGGACTGGCCGCAAAAACCCTAGTGGTAAGCTCTACTCAAAATATAAGAATAGAAGAGCAAAGAAAATTAAACAAACCATCGCCGAGGCAGAAAGCAATAACTCCGCTGAAGTGTCTCCTACGGTATATTCACGAACGAACAATCAACTTGTTTCCCAAATTGACCGAACAACGCTTCTAGCGTATAAAACGTACTTGAACAGAGCTAGCTCAAATTGGGAAGAAATACGTGATAAATGGGCATGTACGTATGAACTTAGGCAGGAGGACTTAAAAAATTTGGAAGCCGTTGACTTTTTTAAATCCTGGCCAAAGCTTTCTGATTCCAGAGCACCAGAGTTGGTAAGAAAAGTTCAAAAGGGTTGGGTTGTGAGTGAAATACCACTAAACTTGAGTGGGGGAGATCTATGTTGCATTTTTCTTGTATTTACTTGATTTCTTTACTTTATATTCTTATATTTATTATATTCTTATATCACATCTTTTACTTAATCATATTCTTCATACTAATATTTCTTTTTAGATTAAAATTGATTTTGACATAAGTTATCCGCAAAAAGGAAATCTATTATACGCGAAATGGGAAAATTTTAAGCAAAAACTGCATGCGTATTATGAGAGCGAAATCCACAACGATTTTTGCAGACAGCAGTTTACATACACTAAGCTGACAGAAAACAAAAGTTAGTATATCTATCAATCATAAATAAAATTTTAGCAAAAGGCAAATCATTAAGATAAGTTTCATCTAATTATTTTGCTGCTTAGTTATCTTATATACATATATAAAATAAATCTGTGTAAATGGAAAGGGATAGGAAAAGTGATGCGAAAACAAAATATTAAAAATTAAAATTATAAAAAAATTAAGTAAACACGGCTCAGCTGAAAACTGAATGAATTGTGTTCTCGTTTTTTACTCGGCTGGCTGAGTTTGCTAATTTACTTTTCGTTAGCAAAAGCAAAGCAAAAGCAAATGCAGCAAAAGTAGCTAAGCAATTTCAAACCCTGGTTATAAGTCCGGAAATGTTACTCATACGCCACCGCATACCAATGCTTTGTATGTCGTCGTTTAAAATGCATTTTCCCATAAGTGACATTTGCATTTTCGCATATCGTACAATGGTTGAATTTTACAGGAGAGCATAAAAGCTATTTAATTTCAAAACCGTTACTTATTTCTGCGTACAAACTTAAATTTAAATAGTTACGTATTTGTCACAAAAATCACGTATATGCGGTAATGAAATGGCAAAAGGTTCAGAGCTTACAAATTAGCAACTTCATTTAATTTGTTTAAAATAATAACTTGTGTGATCGACAATCAATTCTAATTCAAATTTTTACAATAATTTTTATCTTTAGATTCTCAAGATTATTTATCAAGCATACTACTCAACGCGGTGCTGCCCTCACCAGCTCGGTTCAAAAACAACTCTGGGAAACTGAATAAAAAAGCCACATTAGTTGATGCCGAAGAAAGTTTCACTTTGAGGTTGACATCAGTTAATGACTACCAACGTCAAATAGATGATATGCTTAGCAAATACTACTCCGCTGGATTGACTGTGCAGCCCTTTATTTTGGTAGAAGGGTTGTCTGATGAGGATATCAAAGGATTTTATATTTATTTCGATAAGACTCTATATAAATTTGATTCATATCTTGAAAGTTTAGACGTGTGTTTCAAAATTTTCCAAGTTTTTAATTTAAAATATCCTGATACTTGTCAATTACCGTGGGTTTTTATACAAAAGTTTTTGTATGAAATTAATACTCCTTTTGACGTAAAGTCCTCAAATATTACCTGTCTTCTTAATTTTATCTCCAACAAATAATTTAACTTAATTTAAAATGTATATTTGCTCTGAATGCTTGCGAAAATTTTTAGATGCACGTCTTTTAATCCGTCATTACAAAATCGATCACTTTAAATCTACAAAGCTACTAAAACTAAAATGTATACAGCATCAATGTAACCAAACTTTTTCTAATTTTACGTATTTTCGCATACATTTAGAAAAACAACATCCTATTGAAAAAAAAGTAGATACCTCTAACGTTTTAATACAATGCTCACATTCTCAATCATTTATAGATACAAGTGAAGAGTTCAGTGAAGAGCCCAGTGAAGTAAGCTCTACTTCAAATCACAATTTCTGTTTAGTTTCAAATGCATGTAGTACTCGGGTAGACTTTCAAACTATCAACGTTTTGAAAAAGCAAGCATTACAATTGTCCTTAAGTTTACACCACAAAATTTTTATCCCAAGAAAACATGTAATAGAAATTCAAAAAATGATTTCAACTTTGTTGTCCTCCATATCTTCGGCGATAAAAAATGTCGTTAAGGATAATGAAATTCATAAAGATATAGTTTGTTTATTAGATTTTTGTAAAAATCCTTTCCAGGAAATTAAATCAGAGTATCGTTTGTTGAAAGTTTTATGCGATTTGAACTTATATAAAGATCCAAAATGCTTCATAGTAAGCAGCACAATCTCTGAAATAACATCTCACGGCAATCCCACTTTAGGTCCAAAACTTTCAGATATTCATATAATGCCTTTACAATTTATGATAAAATCAATTTTTGAAATACCGAAGCTTTTACAATTTACATTAGAAAACACAAAAAGCAGTCTTCAAAGTAATTTTTTGTACAACTTCGCTGGTGGAGAAATATTTAAATCAAAAATCGAAAGAATGCAGTCAAAACTAGTTATACCTTATATCCTTTACTGCGATGATTTCCAGATAAATAATCCGCTTGGAAGCCACACATATTCTATTTGTGGATGTTATATAAGTTTTCCCACCATGCCGCAATACTTGCTTTCTAAACTCGATTATACGTTTCATGCAGCTTTCATATCGTCAACACATCTAAAGTTATGTGGTAATACGAACACTTTCTATCATTTAGTGGAAGAACTTAAAATGCTTGAGGAAGGTTTAGAAATCGTTACAGAAAATATGAAATTCAGAGTAAACTTTATTCTTGGGTTAATTGTAGGCGATAACTTAGCAGTGAATAGTATATTGGGTTTTGTGCAATCTTTTAACTCTATGAAATATTGTCGTGTTTGTACAAGAAAAAAGAAAGAAATGCAGTACGATGTGCAAGAAAATATTGATTATTTAAGAACTGAAGAAAGCTACAGAAATGATTTGCTAAAAAATAACTTTCACGAAACAGGCCTGAAGACAACCTGCATTTTCAATGACTTGAAAAGCTTCCATGTAACAGAAAATTTTTCCTTTGATATTATGCACGATATATATGAGGGCGTTTGCATATACGATGTGTGCAATATACTAATAGCTTTAATAAATGAGAAAGTCATTACTTTAGACAATATAAACAGCCGAAAAAGGCTTTTTAAATTCGGTGAAACGGAAATAGGGAATATCTCCGTAGAATTAACAATTGATAGACTAAAGGCATTTAATTTAAAAATGACTGCAAGCGAAATTGGATGTTTTATTCACTTTTTGTCACTAATTATAGGCGATCTTATTCCTGTTGGTAACAAGCATTGGGAACTTTTTATAATATTAGTAGAAATTGTGGACTTCTTATTTAAAACAACATATCAATACAATGAATTAAATAATTTTAAAAATTTAGTTAAAAAACATCATACAATTTATACGAAACTGTATGGGCCTCTTAAGCCAAAGCATCATTTTCTCGTTCATTACGCTACGGCGATAAAAAAATGTGGTCCATTAAAATATATATGGAGCATGCGTTTTGAAGCTAAACATAAAGAATCAAAGATGTATTTGAATAATATTACTTCTAGAGTAAATCCTCCTCGTTCGTTAGCAATAAAATCAGGAATTAAATTTTCGAGTTTTTTATTAGATCATGAGAAATCTTTTGAATCTGTTTTTAGTTTTAAATCCCCCAAAATTGTTGATTTAAGGCAATATGATTACTTTTCTAAAATAATTTCGGTACCAGATATAGATCTTACAAGTATTGAAATGATTAACGAAATTACTTATAAATGTACAAATTATAAATGTGATTACTTCTTAGCAATAAAAGACAACCATCTTCAGATATTTAAAATAAAAGAATTTTTGCATCAAAATGAAAATATTTATGTAATATGTTATAAAATAAATGTAAAAGGGTTTCACAAACATTTTCAATCATATGAAATTGTCCCTAGGGTAAGTGCAGAAACAGAAAATGTACATATTATAAATATTTGTAATTTCACCAGCCCACCTTTACATGTATATTATATAAACAATGGAAAATCTCTCGTCAGAATTAAATATTTGTAATAAATAGTTATAGTTATAAGTAGTTGTAGTTATAGTTATAACATTACATTAAAACCGTTTTTGTATAAATACATATTTCTGTTTTTATAATATGCAATATGTTGCGGAATATATATAAGTATGTATATGTATGTAAAATTTGAATTGTATGTATATTATATATATTACATATATTACTATATCTATACATGTGTACATGTTCGAAAGTAAAACAAAATAAAATGCAATGCATTTAAAAAAACAATTTTATTTTTTTTATTTTGTTAGGTGGGTTAAATAATTTCGAATTTCGAAAAATTAGAAAATAAATATTCTTAAAACAGAGTTGAGAATTCTTCAAATAAGATTGTACATTCTTAAATCAATCATAGGTAATGCTTAAAATAAATTTATTCAAGCTTGTTTCAAATCTGCAAAATTCTAAATATAAGCTTAACCATTCTTCAAATAAGATTTTACATTCTCAATTCAATCATGGGCAATGCTGAAAATAAATTTATATAAGCTTATTTCAAAATTGAAAAATTCTCAATATAAGCTTTTTATTACCAAAAAATATCGTCCTAAAAATAAGAATATATTCTTGATTTTAGCATTTCCGAGCTTAACAGACTTTCATAACGTTTTCGGCTTGATTCAAGCCCGCTATACTGAAATTTAGCTTGCTTTTTCTCTGAGTGTATACTCTTTTGTGAATAGATTACTTCGTGCAATCTTACCTACATATGTTATTGGTGGGCGAGTCCGAGATGTTTTATTCGATTCTCTCGATTGTTGAAACATCTCGAATGCTCTCGATGGTTTTCATTCGTATTCGAGTCAAGTCGTAAATGGCCGTCAGTCGAAACAATCGCTAAAACATCCCGGACTCGCCAACGATTCCTCTCGTTTTCAAAGCAACCCTAAAACATCTCGGACTCGCTGCAAAAAATACATAATATTTGTGGTCGCCGCTTAAATATTATGCAGCCCACTAACCATGCAATTTATCGTACGACCTGGCCTCGTTGTACAACAAATCGTCAGGTTAGTGGGCTTGTTGTACAAGTTTGACTGCAAGTTGGATGAAGATCAAACGATTTTGATATTTAGTCGCGTTGTACAACAAATTGGAAGGTTAGTGGATATGTTTGACGAACTTCATAATTTTTTTCTCGCTGAAGTGAAAGCATCGCGCGCATCGCATTGGAAATAAGAAATAAAAGTGGCAAAATTTAATAAATTGCTACAAAAATATTGCCACATGTGCAATATTAAGTGCGAAAAATGTGAACAGTTAACTTACATATTTTTATAACATAAAAATTAGCATTTTTTAATTATTACATGAAGTTAAATAAAAGCTAGTAATAGTAATAATAATAAAAATAAACACAAAGATAAAGATAAAGATAAAGATAAAGATAAAGATAAAGATAGAGATAAAGATAAAGATAAAGATAAAGATAAAGATAAAGATAAAGATAAAGATAAAGATAAAGACAAAGATAAAGATAAAGATAAAGATAAAGATAAAGATAAAGATAAAGATAAAGATAAAGATAAAGATAAAGATAAAGATAAAGATAAAGATAAAGATAAAGATAAAGATAAAGATAAAGATAAAGATAAAGATAAAGATAAAGAAGATGAAGTTAAATAAAAGCTAGTAATAGTAATAATAATAAAAATAAACACAAAGATAAAGATAAAGATAAAGATAAAGATAAAGATAAAGATAAAGATAGAGATAAAGATAAAGATAAAGATAAAGATAAAGATAAAGATAAAGATAAAGATAAAGATAAAGATAAAGATAAAGACAAAGATAAAGATAAAGATAAAGATAAAGATAAAGATAAAGATAAAGATAAAGATAAAGATAAAGATAAAGATAAAGATAAAGATAAAGATAAAGATAAAGATAAAGATAAAGATAAAGATAAAGATAAAGATAAAGATAAAGATAAAGATAAAGATAAAGATAAAGATAAAGATAAAGATAAAGATAAAGATAAAGATAAAGATAAAGATAAAGATAAAGATAAAGATAAAGATAAAGATAAAGATAAAGATAAAGATAAAGATAAAGATAAAGATAAAGATAAAGATAAAGATAAAGATAAAGATAAAGATAAAGATAAAGATAAAGATAAAGATAAAGATAAAGATAAAGATAAAGATAAAGATAAAGATAAAGATAAAGATAAAGATAAAGATAAAGATAAAGATAAAGATAAAGATAAAGATAAAGATAAAGATAAAGATAAAGATAAAGATAAAGATAAAGATAAAGATAAAGATAAAGATAAAGATAAAGATAAAGATAAAGATAAAGATAAAGATAAAGATAAAGATAAAGATAAAGATAAAGATAAAGATAAAGATAAAGATAAAGATAAAGATAAAGATAAAGATAAAGATAAAGATAAAGATAAAGATAAAGATAAAGATAAAGATAAAGATAAAGATAAAGATAAAGATAAAGATAAAGATAAAGATAAAGATAAAGATAAAGATAAAGATAAAGATAAATATAAAGATAAAGATAAAGATAAAGATAAAGATAAAGATAAAGGTAAAGATAAAGATAAAGATAAAGATAAAGATAAAGATAAAGATAAAGATGAAGATAAAGATAAAGATAAAGATAAAGATAAAGATAAAGATAAAGATAAAGATAAAGATAAAGATAAAGATAAAGATAAAGATAAAGATAAAGATAAAGATAAAGATAAAGATAAAGATAAAGATAAAGATAAAGATAAAGATAAAGATAAAGATAAAGATAAAGATAAAGATAAAGATAAAGATAAAGATAAAGATAAAGATAAAGATAAAGATAAAGATAAAGATAAAGATAAAGATAAAGATAAAGATAAAGATAAAGATAAAGATAAAGATAAAGATAAAGATAAAGATAAAGATAAAGATAAAGATAAAGATAAAGATAAAGATAAAGATAAAGATAAAGATAAAGATAAAGATAAAGATAAAGATAAAGATAAAGATAAAGATAAAGATAAAGATAAAGATAAAGATAAAGATAAAGATAAAGATAAAGATAAAGATAAAGATAAAGATAAAGATAAAGATAAAGATAAAGATAAAGATAAAGATAAAGATAAAGATAAAGATAAAGATAAAGATAAAGATAAAGATAAAAATAAAGATAAAGATAAAAATAAATATAAAGATAAAGATAAAGATAAAGATAAAGATAAAGATAAAGATAAAGATAAAGATAAAGATAAAGATAAAGATAAAGATAAAGATAAAGATAAAGATAAAGATAAAGATAAAGATAAAGATAAAGATAAAGATAAAGATAAAGATAAAGATAAAGATAAAGATAAAGATAAAGATAAAGATAAAGATAAAGATAAAGATAAAGATAAAGATAAAGATAAAGATAAAGATAAAGATAAAGATAAAGATAAAGATAAAGATAAAGATAAAGATAAAGATAAAGATAAAGATAAAGATAAAGATAAAGATAAAGATAAAGATAAAGATAAAGATAAAGATAAAGATAAAGATAAAGATAAAGATAAAAATAAAGATGAAGATAAAGATAAAGATAAAGATAAAGATAAAGATAAAGATAAAGATAAAGATAAAGATAAAGATAAAGAAAGATAAAGATAAAGATAAAGATAAAGATAAAGATAAAGATAAAGATAAAGATAAAGATAAAGATAAAGATAAAGATAAAGATAAAGATAAAGATAAAGATAAAGATAAAGATAAAGATAAAGATAAAGATAAAGATAAAGATAAAGATAAAGATAAAGATAAAGATAAAGATAAAGATAAAGATAAAGATAAAGATAAAGATAAAGATAAAGATAAAGATAAAGATAAAGATAAAGATAAAGATAAAGATAAAGATAAAGATAAAGATAAAGATAAAGATAAAGATAAAGATAAAGATAAAGATAAAGATAAAGATAAAGATAAAGATAAAGATAAAGATAAAGATAAGATAAAGATAAAGATAAAGATAAAGATAAAGATAAAGATAAAGATAAAGATAAAGAAAAAGAAAAAGATAAAGATAAAGATAAAGATAAAGATAAAGATAAAGATAAAGATAAAGATAAAGATAAAGATAAAGATAAAGATAAAGATAAAGATAAAGATAAAGATAAAGGTAAAGATAAAGATAAAGATAAAGATAAAGATAAAGATAAAGATAAAGATAAAGATAAAGATAAAGATAAAGATAAAGATAAAGATAAAGATAAAGATAGAGATAGAGATAGAGATAGAGATAGAGATAGAGATAGAGATAGAGATAGAGATAGAGATAGAGATAGAGATAGAGATAGAGATAGAGATAGAGATAGAGATAGAGATAGAGATAGAGATAGAGATAGCGATAGCGATAGCGATAGAGATAGAGATAGAGATAGAGATAGAGATAGAGATAGAGATAGAGATAGAGATAGAGATAGAGATAGAGATAGAGATAGAGAGAGAGATAGAGATAGAGATAGAGATAGAGATAGAGATAGAGATAGAGATAGAGATAGAGATAGAGATAGAGATAGAGATAGAGATAGAGATAGAGATAGAGATAGAGATAGAGATAGAGATAGCGATAGCGATAGCGATAGAGATAGAGATAGAGATAGAGATAGAGATAGAGATAGAGATAGAGATAGAGATAGAGATAGAGATAGAGATAGAGATAGAGATAGAGATAGAGATAGAGATAGAGATAGAGATAGAGATAGAGATAGAGATAGAGATAGAGATAGAGATAGAGATAGAGATAGAGATAGAGATAGAGATAGAGATAGAGATAGAGATAGAGATAGAGATAGAGATAGAGATAGAGATAGAGATAGAGATAGAGATAGAGATAGAGATAGAGATAGAGATAGAGATAGAGATAGAGATAGAGATAGAGATAGAGATAGCGATAGCGATAGCGATAGCGATAGAGATAGAGATAGAGATAGAGATAGAGATAGAGATAGGGATAGAGATAGAGATAGAGATAGAGATAGAGATAGAGATAGAGATAGAGATAGAGATAGAGATAGAGATAGAAATAGAGATAGAGATAGAGATAGAGATAGAGATAGAGATAGAGATAGAGATAGAGATAGAGATAGAGATAGAGATAGAGATAGAGATAGAGATAGAGATAAAGATAGAGATAAAGATAGAGATAGAGATAGAGATAGAGATAAGGATAAGGATAAGGATAAGGATAAGGATAAGGATAAGGATAAGGATAAGGATAAGGATAAGGATAAGAATAAGGATAAGGATAAGGATAAGGATAAGGATAAGGATAAGGATAAGGATAAGGATAAGGATAAGGATAAGGATAAGGAAAAGGATAAGGATAAGGATAAGGATAAGGATAAGGATAAGGATAAGGATAAGGATAAGGATAAGGATAAGGATAAGGATAAGGATAAGGATAAGGATAAGGATAAGGATAAGGATAAGGATAAGGATAAGGATAAGGATAAGGATAAGGATAAGGATAAGGATAAGGATAAGGATAAGGATAAGGATAAGGATAAGGATAAGGATAAGGATAAGGATAAGGATAAGGCTAAGGATAAGGATAAGTATAAGGATAAGGATAAGGATAAGAATAAGGATAAGGATAAGGATAAGGATAAGGATAAGGATAAGGATAAGGATAAGGATAAGGATAAGGATAAGGATAAGGATAAGGATAAGGATAAGGATAAGGATTAGGATAGGGATAAGGATAAGGATAAGGATAAGGATAAGGATAAGGATAAGGATAAGGATAAGGATAAGGATAAGGATAAGGATAAGGATAAGGATAAGGATAAGGATAAGGATAAGGATAAGGATAAGGATAAGGATAAGGATAAGGATAAGGATAAGGATAAGGATAAAGATAAAGATAAAGATAAAGATAAAGATAAAGATAAAGATTAAGATAAATATAAACATAAACATAAAGATAAAGATAAAGATAAAGATAAAGATAAATATAAAGATAAAGATAAAGATAAAGATAAAGATAAAGATAAAGATAAAGATAAAGATAAAGATAAAGATAAAGATAAAGATAAAGATAAAGATAAAGATAAAGATAAAGATAAAGATAAAGATAAAGATAAAGATAAAGATAAAGATAAAGATAAAGATAAAGATAAAGATAAAGATAAAGATAAAGATAAAGATAAAGATAAAGATAAAGATAAAGATAAAGATAAAGATAAAGATAAAGATAAAGATAAAGATAAAGATAAAGATAAAGATAAAGATAAAGATAAAGATAAAGATAAAGATAAAGATAAAGATAAAGATAAAGATAAAGATAAAGATAAAGATAAAGATAAAGATAAAGATAAAGATAAAGATAAAGATAAAGATAAAGATAAAGATAAAGATAAAGATAAAGATAAAGATAAAGATAAAGATAAAGATAAAGATAAAGATAAAGATAAAGATAAAGATAAAGATAAAGATAAAGATAAAGATAAAGATAAAGATAAAGATAAAGATAAAGATAAAGATAAAGATAAAGATAAAGATAAAGATAAAGATAAAGATAAAGATAAAGATAAAGATAAAGATAAAGATAAAGATAAAGATAAAGATAAAGATAAAGATAAAGATAAAGATAAAGATAAAGATAAAGATAAAGATAAAGATAAAGATAAAGATAAAGATAAAGATAAAGATAAAGATAAAGATAAAGATAAAGATAAAGATAAAGATAAAGATAAAGATAAAGATAAAGATAAAGATAAAGATAAAGATAAAGATAAAGATAAAGATAAAGATAAAGATAAAGATAAAGATAAAGATAAAGATAAAGATAAAGATAAAGATAAAGATAAAGATAAAGATAAAGATAAAGATAAAGATAAAGATAAAGATAAAGATAAAGATAAAGATAAAGATAAAGATAAAGATAAAGATAAAGATAAAGATAAAGATAAAGATAAAGATAAAGATAAAGATAAAGATAAAGATAAAGATAAAGATAAAGATAAAGATAAAGATAAAGATAAAGATAAAGATAAAGATAAAGATAAAGATAAAGATAAAGATAAAGATAAAGATAAAGATAAAGATAAAGATAAAGATAAAGATAAAGATAAAGATAAAGATAAAGATAAAGATAAAGATAAAGATAAAGATAAAGATAAAGATAAAGATAAAGATAAAGATAAAGATAAAGATAAAGATAAAGATAAAGATAAAGATAAAGATAAAGATAAAGATAAAGATAAAGATAAAGATAAAGATAAAGATAAAGATAAAGATAAAGATAAAGATAAAGATAAAGATAAAGATAAAGATAAAGATAAAGATAAAGATAAAGATAAAGATAAAGATAAAGATAAAGATAAAGATAAAGATAAAGATAAAGATAAAGATAAAGATAAAGATAAAGATAAAGATAAAGATAAAGATAAAGATAAAGATAAAGATAAAGATAAAGATAAAGATAAAGATAAAGATAAAGATAAAGATAAAGATAAAGATAAAGATAAAGATAAAGATAAAGATAAAGATAAAGATAAAGATAAAGATAAAGATAAAGATAAAGATAAAGATAAAGATAAAGATAAAGATAAAGATAAAGATAAAGATAAAGATAAAGATAAAGATAAAGATAAAGATAAAGATAAAGATAAAGATAAAGATAAAGATAAAGATAAAGATAAAGATAAAGATAAAGATAAAGATAAAGATAAAGATAAAGATAAAGATAAAGATAAAGATAAAGATAAAGATAAAGATAAAGATAAAGATAAAGATAAAGATAAAGATAAAGATAAAGATAAAGATAAAGATAAAGATAAAGATAAAGATAAAGATAAAGATAAAGATAAAGATAAAGATAAAGATAAAGATAAAGATAAAGATAAAGATAAAGATAAAGATAAAGATAAAGATAAAGATAAAGATAAAGATAAAGATAAAGATAAAGATAAAGATAAAGATAAAGATAAAGATAAAGATAAAGATAAAGATAAAGATAAAGATAAAGATAAAGATAAAGATAAAGATAAAGATAAAGATAAAGATAAAGATAAAGATAAAGATAAAGATAAAGATAAAGATAAAGATAAAGATAAAGATAAATATAAAAAACAAGTGCCGCGATTAATAGGCAGAACTGAAGTGATTTATTACAAATTAATGTATGTACATGTATATTAGATGAGTTTTTTTTTGTTTACTTTTGAAGTTAACTTCTTAGGCGGCGATACACAGTTTTTATGGAGAGTGAAATTTGAAATTTGATGCAACGGAAGTTGCCCCCGAAATAGCAGCCATTTTAGTTGATTTTTAATTTTTAAAAAAAATCAACCTTGATATCGCGCGGTTCGAACTCACAGCCCCTCGCTTCCAGACCAGACGCAAAACCTCTGCGCCACCACACTACGTGCGTTGAGTATGTCAAATGCTGCACATAAATTGTACTAACAAGTACAACTCACTCACCTGTTGAACGCAACAAGTAACAAGTTTGATATTTGCAAATACATATATACATATTACAATAAAAGCAACCACCAGCTTTGTTAGTTCAGTTTAAGTGCAGCGTTTGACATACCCCACGCAAGTGGTGTGGTGGCGCAGAGGTAGTGTGTCTGGTCTGGAAGCTAGAGGAGGTAGGTTCGAATCAACCCAGGCGACTCTTTTTTTTTATTTTTTTTATTTTTTTATTTTAATAATAAATAATAGCTTAAAAAACTAAGAAGCACGCTTTAATCTTAAAATCGCACCAAAAATTGATAAATAATTTAATATAAAAACAAAACGATGAACGAAAATATAAGTACCTATTTAAGGAAAAGCATTAGGTGCCCAGTATATCAAAAAAAATTTTAAATCGATATTTTTTACTAATACATATTTATACTCAGCTGTACTAGTACACAGAGTATTATAGTTTTGATTTCATAACGGTGGATTGTAACAGAATGAAATAATTGAGATAGATATAGACTTATATATATCAAAATGATCAGGGTGAAAAGAGAAATCGATTGAGCCATGTCCGTCCGTCCGTCCGTACGCACTCTAACTCGCGAAAAAAATTTAGATATTTTGATGAAATTTGCAATACAAGTTGGTATCGAGACTGGGACGGTTGGTAGTGAAAATGGGCCAAATCGGACCATGACCACGCCCACTTTTCCTATATAGATAAAATCGGAAATTTGGTATCTCAGCCACTAATATAGCTAGAGCGATGAAATTTCACCCACGTATTGAGCTCAGGCCCTTATGAAGAAATTTTATGAAATTTTGGAAAATGGGCGGTGCCACGCCTACTTATTAAGGGTCAAACATTGAAAGATTTATATGTCATAACTCAGAAACCGTTGAAGATATATCGATGAAATTTGGTATGCGTGATTTACTTACTTAGACAAATGTTTTGACGGAAAATTGTCAAAATCGGTTGATGGCCACGCCCACTTTCATATATGGGAACTATAAAGCGGCCTAATAAAATCATTTTAAGCGATATCTTTGTAAAATATAAAGATATATCACTAAAATTTTGTGGCAGGAGTCCAACTATGGATCTTAAACAAAAACCACAAAAATTTTGGAAAATGGGCGGTGCCACGCCCACTTATTAAGGGGCAAATATTGAAAGTTTCATAAGCCATAACTCAGAAACGGTTAAAGATATATCGGTGAAATTTGGTACGGGTGATACATTTACTTAGGCAAATGTGTGGACGAAAAATTACCAAAATCGGTTGACGACCACGCCCACGTTTATATATGGATATTATAAAGTGGCCTAATAAAAACATTTTAAGCGATATCTTTGTCAAATATAGAGATAATTCATTGAAATTTTATGACATAAGTTCCACAATAGACCGCAAAGAAAAAATAGAAAAAGTTTGGAAAATGGGCGTGGCACCGCCTCTTTTTAGACAAAGGAATCTGCGAGATTTCGGAGCCCATAACTCGACAAATAACTGAGATGTTATGACGAAACTTGGCTTATACACTTTTATAACTTGTGTTAATAGACACGCAAAAATTTATTGAAATCGGTTTATGACCACGCCTACTTTTTAACAAAGATATTTCTGGAACACCCTTTGGGAATTTGTAACGTGACATCTTTGTAACTAGAAGTCAAAAAGGAATGAAATTTTGCATAAAGAATAATATTCATGCTTAGTTGGATGACCGATAAAAATGTTGAAAATGGGCGTGGCTACGCCCACTTTATGAAGCACTCGCTTTATATAAAATCCATCAAACGCAAACAAACAATGAAAGCATACAGCTGAGTATCTAATGTTCGATTCCACTCGAACTTAGGCTTCCTTACTTGTTTTATTTTAAATTCTTTTGGAGATTTGTATGTACATGTATGTATGTACATATGTATACGTGTAAGTACATAAGAAATTCTAACCAAGACAGCGCTGTGGTGAAATAAGCGAGGTGAGAATGTTAATAACACAAGAAGAAATTAGAGTACACCGTTTGACACAACTCACGTAACTAGCGCAGTAGCTCAGCTGTAAGATGCTAGGCTTCCAATTTAAGTGAAGCTGGTTCAAGTCCTGGTCGAGTCAGTTTCTTTGTTGCTTTTTTTTTATTAAACAATTTTCTTTGTCATTTTTTATTAAATAAAAGTGCCACCCGAATATCGGGGATTACGTACTAGTTAATTATTAAAATAAAAACGATCAAACAACCAATATAAAAACCATTCGGATAAGCTTGCCGATAAACAAAATCTAATAACAAGAACAAGCATCGCCTTCTCTATAAATAGAATTTGTACAAACAAAAACACACAACCACATGTATGTACATGCGATAGTTTTCATTGCAATATCCCTGCAAAAAAATCTGCTATTAATCCCGATATACATAGATTTGTCCCGGATTGATTTCTTTCGGGAACAATCGGTCCACAATTAGTCCCCGATTGTTCCCGAACGAGTATAAATGTAGACTAATTGTAGACCAATTGTTCCCGAATGGGTATAAATCTAGATTGATTATATGTAGAAATTTTACAAAAATATTCAATGTATTTATGTATTAAAAAAACCAATAGGTAAAACTAATTGAACACGCTTTCTTTTAATAACAATGATGAATAATAATTTTGACAAAATTTTACCAAAAATATCCATTGAAAAATCAATAACGATTATAAACTCAAAACTGACCATTTAAAATATTAAAACTTATTATCTTTATTTAAATAGGCATGAACATTTGTAATTTTTAAAGATTGTTATAAAAAATAGCCTTGGCTAACAACTTTGAAAAATTCCTCACATATCTTTTACACTCGCATAATGCATTCTCAAAACTTTAAATATTTGGAGGAAATACTTATTTTTTTTTTTAATTTACAAAATGAAATCTAATCGAATAAACTCTTCTAATATATAAAACGATTTATAATTTTTAGACATTTTCGGAAAAAATAGCCTTGGCTTACAACTTTGGGTGAAAGCGATTGATCTACATTTGTACCCGTTCGGGTATACAAATTGAGCAATTAGCCTCTTCATAGGACATGCTCGAACAAATGCGATCAATTCGCTACATATAAAGAGATGTAAAATTGTATTAGTCGCATTCTCCCTTGCTCTTGATCCCGGACACGTCCCGGATTAATCGCATTTTTTGCAGGGATGTATTTGCAAATTCGTTTCTCTTATGATATAAGGTACTGCCAAACGATGCAATGAAAGTGCTTTCGAAAGTGTCAAATCATTGAAAGAACTTTCATGAGTATCCACACGACGTAATGAAAGTGCTTTCAGAAAGCACTTTTTACCTCCACTTTCCGAAAACTTTCAGGAATTACTTTTCGTTTGTCCACACGGTGAAAGGGAAATGAGTTTTTGAAAGTACTTTGTGGCAGCTGTCAAATTAAATTTAAACAGCTGTGAGAGCAAGACAGATGTAGGAGAGCAAACAGCTTGTTGTGTGACTCACACAGTGTGAGAGCAAACAGCTGTGCGTGGAATGGTGATGGTGGAAACTTTTGTGTTTTTTGTGTTCATATGAAAAATATAACGTGATAATTAATTATTTTAATAATTGTATTTTGTTTATACATATGTATTTTTATAAAAAAAAAACATATTTACATGCCGGTTCATTTAGACAACACTCGTATCAGCTAGCAACTTTCAGAAAGTAAAACACTTTCAGATGTAACAATTGAAAGTGAAAAGTATTTCTGAAAAGTATTTTTCTCGCAGCTAGGCGATGAAAGTTTTTCGTAAGAAAGTAATTGCTGAAATTTCGGAAAACACTTTCAGAAAGTACTTTTTTGGTGGCTACACGAGAAAATTTTACTTTTTCACTTTCTGAAAGCACTTTCATTGCATCGTCTGGCAGGACCTATATGAAACTTGTTACTTTTTGCTTTCGAGCGAATATAAATTGATGTAAGAAGTTAACTTCTATCACGTGTACTGTGCTACACGCGGGTTTTTTTTTCAAACACTGGATGGAGCTACACCGAAAACCGCGCAAATTCCCAGAATTTCAAGGTATGTTTAGATTTATGTCTGAAAAAAGTTAGGATTTTGCACAAGGAAAAAAATTGATATCCACCCATACGCAGAATTAACCTATAAAGCGAATGGCGTATTCAGTTTTTTGGTACACTACTCAGGTAAGGTAATATCGCGGCCTAAAGTGATCATTTTCTTTTTTTTCTCATGAATCTTCAATTTCTTGCCCTATACTCTTCCCGAAATCGGAAATTATTTTTTAACTTAATCCCACGGTAGGCTGCGTTATATAATGCGCTTTCCAGGAATGTATAGCTATTAAAAATCTTTTTTTTTTCGCATATAGTTTTTATTGTATCATTCTTGGAGAATATGACACTTTTTATAAAATCTTAACCTAGTATACAATAACGTTATTCGTTGCCACTGCTTCAAATAACATTTGGATGAAAAGCAATTTTATTTGACATAAAATGAATACGTATTAGTGCCCTGCGTAAACACTACCGTTCACTGCTCGAACACGTATGCACTAACATTAAACACTGTCGAACACATGCATGTCCGACTTCAGCACCAAACATTTCCGATAACTAGCAGCAGGCAAGCAGACACGTTCTCGTTCTTGAAACGATCGCTGCCCGCAAGTTTCGGTCTTTTCGGTCTACTGCTAAGTATTCGAATACTAAGATGGTGCTTACGAGAGCCTACCTGCTAGTATTTGGCCACGTAGAAATTTTGCTCAACTGCGACGATTTGAACGATTAAGGGTGAAAACAGAATCGGTACATAACGACACGACATTGCGACAACGACAGTACCTTGACGTAAAAATGTCGGTGCGAAGCCAGCAACTGAAACATAATACACAAATATGCACATATCACCGAATGGAGGTCGAGTCTGCTAGGCTGTGAGATATTCGAGTACTTGAAGGCGAGA
Source organism: Urophora cardui (assembly GCA_960531455.1). Lineage (NCBI taxonomy): Eukaryota > Metazoa > Arthropoda > Insecta > Diptera > Tephritidae > Urophora > Urophora cardui. The sequence goes on along the minus strand of OY482675.1, from coordinate 18,606,682 downwards.
AACTGTATTTTCCTTTTCCGTCTAATGACAGACAGAGTGCCCAGCTATCTTCACGAAAAACTACAATTTCCAAAATCCACCCGCATAATTAACCTGATCATGCCTAGCTACAATCTCCTACCCTCTGCAAGGCTATTTTTTGTCAATGCTATTCGAATTTGGAATTCCATTCCTGTTTCGGTCCGTAATAGTTTAAACAAAAGCAACTTTAGGAACATTTTATATTCGTATTTTCGACAATAAATATATTTATATATATAAATACTTATATATATAAATATATGTATATTTTTATTTATTTTTTATTTTTTTTCATGCTTATTTTATTTTATTTACTTTTTGATGTGTACATAAAAACTGGCATTGGGGCTTGCAAACTACGCTTAACTTAATACTTTAAGCTACTGTTAGATATGTATTTTTTTAATTATTCATTTATTTTATTTACTTATTCTTTCTTTTCTTCTTCTGTTTTTAACTTGATTCTAAAATGAAAATTTAAATTGTAATTTAATTGATTTAATTTATTACTATTATGTTCTTAACTGTTGTACTATAAAAGATCTCCCAGTGATCTTCTTGTACTAATATTTCTTATAAATAAATACAAATACAAATACAAATACAAAATATAATATATATAATAAATGCGGCAACGACCGCCCCTACAGAAGGCTCGTTGCTGTCACATTGCAGTTTTTCATTCACAGCTAAAAAGTTTTTGGTTCAGATCATAATTTTTTTAAGGTAAAATAATAAATTAAATAGTTAAATTTATTAATTGAATGCCTTAAACTGTTATTATATTTGGTTGTGTATAAATACTTCTGCTTTTTTTTGTAAAGTTTCGTTAGATTTATTGAGTTGTCAAAATTTTCATATTTTGTAATGCAGTGGCAACTCATCGTCCGCTCGTCGTCGTCACCAAAATTAGAAATCGGCCTAAGTTGACGACAACGTAATTTTGTCGGTGGACGACGTCGTGCCGCGTTGTCTTTATTATAATTGCTATCATAAGAATGCATGGGTTTTAATTTTGACAGGCTGTCGTTGTCGCAATGTCGTGTCGTTACGTTCCGATTCTGTTTTCACCCTAACATGCATGCATGCATACATATGTATGTTTGTATTTACATATGGATGCATGTATGGTTGTATGTATGTACATATATGTATGTATACATTTGCTAATTTTTATTTTATATTAAATACCATATACATCTGCGCTTAAATTTTGTATGGACTGCTAAGCGCGGAAAGAGATGTGCGCTTAGAAATCCATACAAAATTTAAGCGCAGATGTATGTATCAGCGTTGCCTTTCAAAAATTTTCATGGTGGCTAGATTTGATTTAATTTGTGGCTAAAAATGGCTACAAAATTTGGTTCGTGGCTAAAAATGGTGGCTAACAAATTTTGTTTCAAATTAACATGTTTTAAATTTATTTTTAAAATTCAGGCACAAAACTATTGCATACAATATAAGGAAAAAATCGTAAATTTGTGTCAAAATAAAATATTCATACATACATAGTATGTACTTAACTATATCTAAAAAAATTATATATCACATTCAATATCTATCATTATGTCGTCATCACTAATGGACTCTTTCTCTTCATAAATTAATTCTTTCTTCATTAATTTAATGAGATCTTCTGTTATTTCAAATTCATTGCAACATTGTTTTACATTCTTTAAGCCATTTCTTATAGTTAAAATTCAACATTGTAAGATTCATTTTGTTTCGATTTTTGGTTTTGACAATATTCATTACGGAAAAGGTTCTTTCCTCTTCGGCGTTGCTAAGTGGTAGAGGTAGCAAACAATATACAAGTCAGTTAGATAGTTATACGGCCTTTCATCGACAGCCTAATATTCCACTAGCGAGTATCAACAGGCATTTATCGATAGTTGCGTTACTTGTTTTGTTTTTTAACACTTAAGGCCCTTGGCAACTTACAATCTGGATTGAGAGTAAGTGTATATGTGTGAGTGTCGGGTGATTGACGCAAATATCAAAAATTTTTGATTTTCGTCGCCGCGAGCCGATAGCGAGCCGACAACAAGTACGTGTAGCATGACGGCTGCCGATTGCACTAACACACAAAAAAAAACGATCAAATTTGACTAACTCACTCAAAAAAACACTCAAACTGGACAATACAGATTGTAAGTTGCCAAGGGCCTTTAAATCGATTTTTGATAATCGCTGAATTGAATTAGCGTTACCACATCCTTCCTGTGTGCAAAATTATGGTTCATTACAAGCGGTGGCTAAAAACGTGGTTAGTGGCAAAACCGAAATTTTGGTGGCTAAAAAAACACGGCGGTGGCCAAATCTGGCCACCAAATGGCTAAAACGGTAACGCTGGTATGTATATGCGCTTAAATAAAAAACAGGGCTATTAAAACTTTTACAAGTGTAGTGTATATTATAGATATGTGTGCAAATGCCGATTTCAGCCTTTATATACACTTTTCCGTTGCTCGTCTACCTAAACCCAAAACGCCCAAGGAAAAAGTGATTTTCACCGTGATCAGTTCATCTACCTACACTATTTTTTCACTTGAAAGTTATTCTTTAGATAATACTTAAAAACATCTTTCAAAAAATTTTGGAGAGGGAAAAATTTGCTATAACAGTTATTATTATTTTATTGAAAACAATCAAATTTTTTCTGTAAATTTTATTTAATTTAATATAAAAATATAGTTTGAGGTATTCATTGATTCAAAACATAAAATATCTACATACCTGCATGCGAATTTAATTTTTTATAAATAAATATACGTATTGTATGTACATATGTATATGCATCTCTATGCATCATAGCTAAGCTTAGAACGATGCCAAACGTCATTACATTATTTTATTTTAATCAATTATAATAATTAAACGTTCTGCTTTAATAACAATAACATATGTACATATGTTTAGTTTTAAGGTTAAGATTGTACCGCCTCCCACTTAATGAAATAAAGGATAAAAAAGCTCCAGCATAGCTAAGAATAAAATTTTGAAGCCATTATGTACCAAGTATAGGTTCAAGATTTTTTAATTTTGGAAGCCTTTTTAGATATTTGCATGATTATATTTTTTTTACTACCTAGTCTGAGTACAAGAAAATATTTAAATACTGCCTGCTCTATGAACTCGTTAAATATGTATACGCAAAATACGCAAAATATTAATATGCTTATAATAAACAAGTAAGGAAGCCTAAGTGGCCGCTGTGGTGCAGTGGGTAGAGTGCTCGCCTGCTATGCCAGAGGTCTCGGGTTCAAACCACGGTCCGAGCAAAACACCAAAAAATTTTTCTAATTAGTAAAAATCCAATTATTGGATTTTTTAAGAGCAGCGGTCACCTCTCGGCAGTGGGCGGCATACCCTCCGAGTGTATTTCTGCCATGAAAAAGCTTCTAAAAAAAATGCATTCGCCGTTCGGAGCCGGCATCAAACTGTAGGTCCACCCAATTAGTAGGAAAAACAAAAAGGAGTACACCTCGAATTGGGAGAGAAGCTCGGCCATAAAACTCGTCAGAAGGAAGCCTAAGTTCGAGATACTCAGCTGTATGCTTTCATAGTTTGTTTGCGTTTGATGGAAACACGGCGTATTTTATATAAAGCGAGTGCCGCATAAAGTGGGCGTAGCCACGCCCATTTTCAACATTTTTATCAGTCATCCAACTAAGCATATGAATATTATTCTTTGTGCAAAATTTCATTCCTTTTTGACTTCTAGTTACAAAGATGTCACGTTACAAATTCCTAAAGGGTGTTCCAGAAATATCTTTGTTAAAAAGTAGGCGTGGTCATAAACCGATTCCAATAAATTTCTACGTGTCTATTAACACAAGTTATAAAAGTATATAAACCAAGGTTCGTCATAATAACTCAATTATTTGTAGAGTTAAGGGCTAAGATATCTCGTATATTCCTTTGTCTAAAAAGACGCGGTGCCACGCCCATTTTCCAAAATTTTTCTCTTCTTTTTCCAGTCTATTGTGGAACCCATGCCACAAAATTTCAATGAATTATCTTTATATTTGACAAAGATATCGCTTAAAATCTTTTTATTAGGTCCTTTGTCTAAAAAGACGCGGTGCCACGCCCATTTTCCAAAATTTTTCTCTTCTTTTTCCAGTCTATTGTGGAACCCATGCCACAAAATTTCAATGAATTATCTTTATATTTGACAAAGATATCGCTTAAAATGTTTTTATTAGGTCACTTTATAATACATATATATAAAAGTAAGCGTGGTCGTCAACCGATTTCGCTAAAATTTTCATCATGTATTACCACAAGTAATAAAAGTGTACACACCAAGTTTCGTCATTATATATAAATTATTTGTCGAGTTATGGGTTCAGAAATCTCGTATATTCCTGTTTATAAAAAGAGGCGGTGCCACGCCCATTTGCCAAAATTTTTGTGTTTTTCGTTTTATGTCCCCAGTTGGACTCCTGCTATAAAATTTCAATGATATATCTTTATATTTGACAGAGATATCGCTTAAAATGTTTTTATTAGGCCACTTTATAATACACATATATAAAAGTGGGCGTGGCCCTCAACCGATTTTGGTAATTTTTCGTCCAAACATTTGACTAAGTAAGTATATCACGCGTACCGAATTTCATCGATATATCTTCAACCGTTTCTGAGTTATGACTCATGACTTTCAATGTTTTCCCCTTAATAATTGGCGTGGCACCGCCCATTTTCGAAAATTTTTGTGTTTTTTGTTTTACGTCCATAGTTGGACTCATGCGACAAAATTTCAATGATAGATCTTTATATTTGACAGAAATATGGCTTAAAATGTTTTTATTAGGTCACTTTATAATACACATATATAAAAGTGGGCTTGGCCATCAACCGATTTTAACTATTTTCCGTCCAAACGTTTGCCTAAGTAAGTAAATCATACAGCTCAACTAGTCAGCCATCTATTTTTTTCCATATTAGCAACTGGTATTTTTAACACGGTGATGACCTAGGAAATGGCAATTGTCAGTATCCACACCAGAGTCATACCACTTGACTGACTAGTCAGTGTAGATATCAGAACTATATCAGTTGACTGACTAGTTTTACATGCTACTTCAATGAAAATAAAAATTGCAAAATAAAGTTTCTAATACATTTATTTAGTTATTAGAGTATGATATTTAAATTAAAGAATTCAGGCACATTAGATGGTGATCTTGCATATTAAATACATATTTAGGAAATTAACATTAACATTGTGAATAAGTAACACGTTGACCATTCTAAGCTTGACATTGATATTGATGATTTTCTGACTTTATACAAACATATTATGTACTTTTTTCTATGGCTGAAGTAGTATCTAATATACAGGGCTATATTAACATCTCAACCTATGTTATATTTGTGGTATTCACCTGATTTAATGATCTAACAATTTGCAACCAACTAAATCTACAATGGGCCTACTACGCAGGGTTCGGATACTACAGCAACAATAAAGAAGTTGCTTTACTTTTACTGCATATGTGTTCATTGCAACCTCCAGAAACCCCGGATACATTCGTTTTTAATTTAAAACCCTTTTTTTGGAAAAACTTCTTGTTTCATAACTAATCTCAATTTGTACCCTATGAATCTAGTTGGCAACTCCCATAATTTATCTAGTCAGTTAACTGGTAGGTTGGCTGACTAGTTTCGACTTTCGCTGCAGGGTATGTTCATATATACATATTTACATATGTGTATCAGCTATACAAAATTATACAAAACCATAATGATATGTACCTACATACGTACATACAAATGTACATATACATACATATGTACATACATCTATGCATATCTCACTAAAATTTAATTTTGTCAATAAATCAAAAAAACCTTCCTAAAAACATATTTAATGAATGTTAATGTAGCCCAAATAACACCATCTGCATGCGTACGAAATTTTTACATTCTCATTTACATTTACAAAGCATGTTCTGCCTGCACATCAATAAATTTTCGGAAACTTGCTTAAGTATTCGAGAACTTCTTCTGGTATCCGAACATTTGTGCTAACAACATCGAACATGAACGTGCAGCATTGTGATAGAAATGCTTCATTCTCGGTGCTGAAGCAAAATTTCACGCCACAGAAGTACTTCACTGTTCGAACACTTCGAAAACCATACATGTGCTACAGCGAGTGCAACACAGCATGTTCGATATCGAGATGTCTTGCGCAGCTCTTTACTTAACTATACAAGCAAACACGGCTCAGCTGGAAACTGAAGCGAATGAATCGTGTTCTCGTTTTTTACTCAGCTGGCCGAGTTTGCTAATTTACTTTTCGTTAGCAAAAGCAAATGCAGCAAAAGTAGCTAAGCAATTTCGAACCCTGCGTTGAATACTGTGTGATTCGGTGTCAGTGCCATTGTTATGCTTCATTCGGTTTAACATACGATCAGCACTCGCACGACAGTATATGCTAGCAGGAGTTGAGTGACAATGCAGTTCGCTCATTTCCATTTAACCATGAACACACAGGCTTGAGTATATTTTCTGTGCCTTGCGAATAGTGTGCTATAGAACAATAAAAGCACTAGAAAAATAAACGAATCAACCGAATCATTCTAGTTTGTTTGAGTGCACATGAATGAAGGGAAGTAAAACGGCGCCTGTTGGTTTTTTTCGTTGCAAAAATCGTAACTTTTGAACAACTAGATATATTTCAAAGATTTAAACAGCATCTGAAAGGTAATTATTTGAACTTTTTGTGGTGGAAAATTCATAGGCCCACAATAACAGGGTGCCTGAAAATAATTCGTCAAAATTCAAAATTTTTATATGCAAAAACAAGAATTTGTAAGTACAAACTTAATGAAAAAAATTATGAAATTTGGTTTATAAAGTTTCGTTTTGAGCGTCAACTATTTTGGCAAAGGAATGTTCTCATTGTTTGTTTAGGTTTGACGGAAGCACGGTGTATTTTATATAATGCGGATACCGCTTAAGGTGGACGTAGCCAACCCCATTTTCAAAATTAGTATCAATTATCCGACTAAGCATATGAATATTATTCTTTGTGAAAAATTTCATTCCTTTATGACTTTTAGTTACAAAGATGTCACGTCACAAATTTCACAAGGCCATTTTAGAAATGTTTTGTAAAAAAGTAGGTGTGGTTATAAACCGATTTCGCTCAATTTTTTAACGTATATTAGTACAAGTAATAAAAGTTTAAACACTAAGTTTCGTCATAACATATCAATTATAATAATTATTTTTCGAGTAATGGGCTCCGAAATCTCGTAGATTCCTTTGGCCAAAAAGGGGTGGTGTCATGCCCATTTTCAAAAGTTTTTCTGTTTTTTGTTTCCGGCCTATTGTGGGACTCATGACACAAAATTTCAATGAATTATCTTTATATTTGACAAAGATTTCGCTTACAATGGGTCATATTAATAAAAGCCAAGCATTTGCTTTTGCTTAAGATTTCGGACCTTTTACGCAAATTTTGAAATGTGGTTTATACAAATTAATGTCAAATTTTCGAAATCTTGAGTAAAAGCATTTACTTGGTTTTTATTAATACGGCCCAGTGTTTCTACTAGGCCCCGTTATAGTTTCCATATATAAAATTGGGCGTGGTCGTCAACCGATTTTTCTAAAATTTAGAGCATGTATTACTACAAGCCATACACACAGAGAAAAACTATTGTAAAATCACTTTAAAATCGCACATAACCCAACTTAAAACTTAGGAATAATTTACTTACTAAGTTTTTTCGTCATTTTAACGAAAATAACTTAGTAAAAGCTTGGCAAAGTTTCTACTTGGGTAATTTTGACAAAGTCTTGTTTAATTTTCCCAAGTTGGCTTAGGCAAATTTTTAACCAAAATACTTAGTCAGCTTATTCTCTGTAATTTGCGTAATATTCAACAAAGTGCCTTTGGCTGAGTGAACAAGTATCCTAGTTATTTTAACTGCCATAACTTAGGTTATATCTTAACAAGAAACTTTGGTAACTTGCAAAAGAACCTGCGTAATATTCAACGAATTTCCTTTGGCAGATTGCACAAGTATCTTAGTTATTTTAACTGCCATAATTTAGGTAATATCTTACCAAGAAACTTTGGTAACTTGAAAAAGCACTTTCGTGAAAAACTTAGCGTTTTTTAGCTATACTTTTTATACCAGAACTTAAGGAACAGCAATAATGTGTAGCAGACATGTGTAACACACATTATTTTTGAACTTAAGTTGTGGTATAAAAAGTATGTTGAAAAAATCTAAGATTTTCGCGAAAGTGCTTTTGCTAGTCTTAATGCTACGTATGTAGTTTGTTTACAAATATAATGAAATACTTTATTTAAAAGTTTGGTATGCATAAATGACATCTAAAATTTGGTGCAAAGTCAGATCCAAGTTGCTCAAACGATTCTTCCCATATGGAATTGTTTCCTTCCATTTTTTATGATAATGTCCCAATCTCTGATATGTTTCAGTTCACCGCTTTCATGTTTGTGTGTAGAACGTCTTTATGCGTTGGCGGCTTACCTTTTCAGAGATCTCGGAACAAATCAAAATTTGCCGTAGGTATTGGTTGTTAAATCTGTAAAATTAAAAAAAAAAAAAAAACACCAAAACTGCGCACTATTATCTGGGAAAGGCACGTATAAAAACGAAGTGTTCAAAAAATATCCCTCAGCCGGCAGAATTCTCTCTTTTTGATAATATCTACCCTTCCAACTTTAACAAAATACTGTAGATCGCTTCACAAATATAAATAAAGGGAATTCTGCCGTCATGTCTAACAGGTATTACTCCAGTGATGTGATACGTAGGGAAAATTTCCTACATGTAGGGATTTTAGTCGGAAAAAAGTGACCGTGGGGAAAAAAAGGACAGATTTTTATAAAATAGTTAAATGTAGGGATTTTTTGGCAAAACTGACTGTCGATCCGAATAATGAAAACGCTCTGAAGACGAGTTAAATCGCGAATCCTTTAATGGCGTAATTGGAGACAAGCTGCCGTATCGTGAAGACAACCTTTAAGATCTTTTATTGAACTATGGGATAACACGATACTTTTTATCCGTGCATCGGAGCAAAAGATTTTTTTATTATATTATAAAACTGTTAAAGTGGAAAAATTTTATGAAAATGATGGAGGTACACTTGAAAAAATGGAGTTTTTATATCCCGAAACTTCCGTAAATCCTCCTTAATATTTCATCATATAATAATAAATATCCCTTGTAGAAATATAAGGTATGCATATGTATGAATTTCCAAAAAAGTGTCTACCATCACTGTATTACTCAAGAAAACTTTGATACGTTTCCCAAGCTTTGTTTCTGCCGATCGTATGTAAGTTTCCCAAACACTTTGTTGATTTTCACATAGTTTTCAAAGTTCATATAAAAAAAATACCAAAGCTAAATTAGTCAAAACAACCCCTTTTTTTTGGTAGCCAAAGTGCTTGGGTAATAAATCAACTAAGCTTTGTTTTCCAAGGCTGGGTACACTGAGGAAAAAAACAACGTATATCCAACAAAAACGACGTCAACTCAACAAAAAACAGTCATGATAGTCAGCCTACCTTGAAAATTGTTGCATCGACTATAATAATTGTTATTTTCCGAGTTTACAAATATTACAATGAAAACAACCGCATTTATATTTAATATGACTGTGACGATTGCCATTTTAACATATCACGTGAGTGGAAATGAAAGAACAACTAAAATTTTAATTCAACGTTTTATTGGTCGATGCAAAGTAGGTATCGTAGTTATTTTAAAGTGAATATTATTTGAAACAACATTAAAATGTCAAATTGAAATTGTTGTGATGTTAGGTAAAAGCGCTTTTATTGTTGGCTTAACAATGATACGTTGATGTAACGTAGCTATCGTAGTTATTTCAAAGTGAATATTATTTGAAACAACATTAAAATGTCAATTTGAAATTGTTGTGATGTTAGGTAAAAGCGCTTTATTGTTGGGTTAACAATGATACGTTGCTGTAACGTAGCTACCGTAGTTATTTCAAAGTGAATATTATTTGAAACAACATTAAAATGTCAATTTGAAATTGTTGTGATATTAGGTAAAAGCGCTTTTATTGTTGGGTTAACAATGATACGTTGATGTAACGTAGCTATCGCAGTTATTTTAAAGTGAAGACTCTTTGAAACAAAATTGCAATGTCAATTGAAATTGTTATAATGTTAGGTGAAAGCTCTTTTATTGATGGGTTAACAAACGGCATTGTTGACTAGGTTAATATGAAATATAAATTTATTTTCAATTTAAAAACGCAGAGTGTTTGTTGTAGAATTCATTGCTTTTTTTATTTAGATAAACACAAAGGTAATGTACATTTTTGTTATTTTAATAGATTACACAAGCTTTGTTTCTTTATACACTAATTAACGTTAATAAACACTAATTTTTAGATTTGACATATAATTTGTGTTTCTTTGGTTTCTCTCCAGTAAAAGAGAGCGAACTGAACGAAAATTGAGAGAGCACTGAACGAAACTGGTGAGAGCGGCAATGATAGTTCTACTAACTTTTTTACTGGACAAATTTCCACTAGCAAGACACTAGCAAGAAGAAGAAGAAATGTCAAATGTGGAAAAAGGAATTCAAATTTGTATTTGAAACTACAAAAGTAAATATATACGTAGTAAATCAAGTTATATAGCTATTTTTATTAAAAAAAAAGGTTTAATATGGAAACGGGAAGTTATTTATAATGTATGGATGCTGTCAAACTAATCCTATATTGAAATATATGTACATATATATGTACATTAGACAGCGGCTCAAAACAAAAACCATGATGAGAGTGCATCTTCCGCCGGATCGGCTGTAATGGAAGAAGTAAGAAAAATTATTCTTACAATTCACTCTTACCTTTCACTCTTTGCTATTAGACAAATCCATCTTCATACATATGTACATACAGAGATTTTTAAGAATTGTAACAATGCTTGTGGAGCCTATTGAAAGCGATGACGAGATTGAACAGGTAGCTGTAGAAAGTTTAAGGTCAGTCGACATCGGCTTGTTTCTAATAATAATAATAATACAATGGCGCTATTATAACTCTGACGAGTTTTATGGCCGAGTTTCTCTCCCAATTCGGGGTGTGCTCCTTTTGTTTTTTTCCTACTAATTGGGTGGACCTACAGTTTAATGCCGGCTCCGAACGGCGAATGCATTTTTTGTTTCTAACCAATCGAAATACCAGGAAATGTTTACTTCAGTACATTGAAATTGTAGTTCCGAGCTATCGTCATAATTTTCGAATCTCCAGAAGCTTGCTTGAAAGCGTTTTCGAGCGAATATGTCAGTCGAAATTGGTTTTTCTAAGGCAATAGAACACTTAAAGGGATATATTAAAATCCATATTTTTCTTTTCTGATGATGATTTCAATTTTTTATTTTTAAATTTTCGGGCGTGTCTTTTATCTTTTTTCATGCGCCAAACAATCATATCGTCGTTTAAACTGCATAACCGCTTAAGTGAAACTTTCATAACCGCCTATGCCAATATTGAGATTTTCCAAACTTTAACCTCTAGTGTTCAGCTCTATGGATTTATACCACAGATTTGGCCTTTGGGAAGCTCTATATTCCCTTCTAATGTTCTTTTTACCTCTGAAGTCGGAGAGTTGGGCGGTTATGAAAGTCTCACTTGGGCGGTTACGAAGTGTAAACGGTGATATGTCACTAACATTTGCTAATTCAGGTTTCCTAATCTAATTTGCTAATATCTCTCACTGAGAGCAAATGTCACTTTACTCTCACAAATTTCGTTAAAAGAGATTAGCAAGAAATGTTAGTTAATGTTTTGCTGGAAAGTAAAGAAAAGAACCTACAGTCAACATATTTACAAAAATTTCACTCAACACAAACAAACCGATAGTAATACATAATAGTTTGGCTCAGATTTCAATCTGCTTACCAAAACGGTCGGCTTTACATTAAGGAACCACGGTTCGAGAAAAACAAAAGTCTTACCTGCCGGACGCTTATAGTTGAGGAGATATTCCTTGATAAAGTAATTTGTGTGTTGTAATTTTCCCGTTGGCGGCCTTTGGCTGCGCTTTAAAAAATAACCCTCAACCGGTAACTACCAACAAATTACCAAAAAATATCTCGTGAACTATAAGCCTCCAGCAAATTTTGATTTCGTGTTTTGATATCTGTGAGAGCCCCCTGAAAAAGTCATTTTTCTCGGATCGTTTTTCTTTAATGGAAGGCCGACCATTTTTTTAGGCCTTCTAGAATTCATTTAAAAAGCTCCACCAACGCATGCTCATTCACAGCAATCGCCGACACTTTAAATCCACCCAATAATATGCCACCAATCTGTATTAATATGCCTTTCAGTTTTCCCTTGGCATCCGCCGCATGATTCTCCACCTCACTCATTGCCGGAACAAGATAGAAAATCTGAGGAAACTTTGTTATTTTGTAGAATATATAACACACACGATATCGAAAGGAAGTGATTAATTTTTTGTAAACAATCTAAATTCCATTGTCACGCAAAACAAAAATTGGGAGTCGAGTTTGCTTTTTACGCACGCCGTTCAATTTCGGCTACAAATTGTATACCCGTTTGTATTTGAAATTTGTCAGATCAACAATGCCCACTTTAAGTTGAAAATGTAGCCACACCAGAGTAAAATTTCTGAACGTCAGATCAACAATGCCAACTTTAAGTTGACAATGTACCCATGCCAAATTGGAAATGTTGATGTTGTAATGAAATTGCTTATATTGTTAGATTATTTTTAACTACGAATTATTGCTAAATTGACTAGTTTACATTTAAACTAACAGAAAAATATTTACTTTAACTATAAAAAAAAGTGTGATTCAACAAGAAATTAGTCGGCATTGAAAAATTTAACATTGTCACCGTTGGGAGTTATGTTTGCAATTGCCTTTTTCCCTCAGTGTATAAATTGTGTAAATACTTTGGTAACTTGCACAAGTTTCTTGGGCCCATACATTTTTTTTTAACTAAGTTAACTTTGTTGGATTTACTATAGTTTTTTCTCTGTGTGTAAAAGTGTATACACTAAGATTCGTCGTAATATATCAATTACTATCCGGACCCGTGCGCATCTTGCGCAAAAAATAAGAAAACATATGTACGTGGCGCCAGTCGGTATGGTTTGTGCTGTCACGCCCATTTTAAAAAATTTATTTTTTATTTGGTTTGGTGGAACTTATGGAACTTTCAATGAATTACCAAAGAACGTAAATCTATTAGAAGGGAGAATTCGCAAGTGGAACTTAGTCGAGCGAGTGATTGTGCATGACCGGCAATCCAGGAGTTGCCTCGCACTATTTTTCGTCCCGCGAAATAGAAAGAGGTATATGGAGGAATAAATGGAGGCAGAAAGAAATGAAATGAAATAAACATGATGCCCATGACCCCTGTTGGGAAAATCTCTAGTTCATAACTCGTGAGCAGCTAGATCATTTTTCGACACTACTAGTGCTCGCACAATCTCTTTTGCGTCATGCAAATTGCATGTTAGCAACTGGTGAATATAACACGGGGGTGTAAATTATCCACCGCTGGATTACCTATTCGATAGTTCAGAACTGGTTAACAATTTCTGCAAATTCTACAGTTTTACATCTGTTCACTATTTATTGATTTCCCTACAAGGACGCTACAGGTCTTCATAAACATCTATATGTACATACATCCATGCATATCCATACGTATACCCCATTAACATTTTCCTTAATTCTCAACTTATGCAGTTGAGAACTAACATTGACATATTTTGATCTGATGTTTATTGAGTATGTACATGCAAACTACTGCATATGAAGACAGCGGTACAGTGGCGGATTAAAGGTCCAGAGCGCCCTAGACAGCCACTTTCTCGGCGCCCCTGTACCGACCATAAATGGCCATCATAATACTATAAATTTTAACTACCTAGTTGTTTTACACCCTAACAATCGAAATCTTTCCTCTTTATAATATTAGTGTAGATGTAGATATAGATGATGTAAAAGCTTAGATAATTTGTTAATCTCTACATATCGAGCCGTATGCGCCGGAAAGATGTAAATGCCATGATATCCGATTTTCATTTTTTTGTAGAAATAGCTTACTTGTCATCACCCTCACCTTCTCCAGAAATTTTATGCCTGAAAAATGTACCATTGTGAAAAGCAATTTTGATGTAAGTACACAATTTCAGTTTGTTTATTTTTTTTGTGAGTGCCAAGTGGCTTTTACATCTTTTTTTCTTTTTCAAATTATTGAAGACTAGTGATTAATAAACAAATTTAACGACTTTTTGTTGGATTTTAACCAATATATTTATCACTTTGAAGCCTTTTACTTTAAATTTTTTTCTACATATTGATGACCAGTAGGGTTTTATTTCATTTCTTGCATTCACATCTGCACACTTAGGTGCTGAAGGTTATGAATCTGGTGAGAGATTTCATCAGAACTTATGTTTTTCCTACTAATTGGGTGGACCTACAGTTTTATGCCGGCTCCGAACGGCGAATGCATTTTTTGTGAGAAGCTTTTTCATGACAGAAATACACTCGGAGGGTATGCCGCCCACTACCGAGAGGTGACCGCTGCTCTTAAAAACCCCTTAATTGGATTTTTACTAATTAGAAAAAATTTTTTTGGTGTTTGCTCGGACTGGGGTTTGAACCCGAAACCTCTGGCATAGCAGGTGAGCACTCTACCCACTGCACCACAGCGGCCAGTTGGACAATCATACGTGAGACAAATCCAGAAAATTACAAAATAATAGTCAAAAGTACTTACATCTCCACTATCAATCCTCTACTTAAAATCGCGAAATGCATTTTTCATTTAATTAATTTTATATCCTATTCATCGCTATTTTGACAGACATTGTGCACTTCAAAACTGATAATAAATTGAAAGAAATAATATTAAATGCTACCCCTTAATAAAATTTTATAAATAAACCGAAAATTTTGGGTTAAGGACTTTCAATAAAAATAGGTTAATATAAATACTGATACATCCGATTATTGCAAAGGTAGTGTCAAAATGTTCACATTTAAATTTTCTAAAGGATAGGAGGGCTAACTTTTTCTCCCCACAAAATTTTTCGGACTTTAGGACAGTCGAGCCTGAAATTTCTTAAATAAAATTAGATCTTTTTCCAATTTTTTCCATTCGTTTTGCGATTGTAACCAAACTACTTGACCAATTTTTGAGTGTGGAGGCAAAAAATGTTTACTGGAATTCCTTTTACCAGTTCTTCTAAGATGTCAAATCACTAGGATGACGAATAAAATTGTTTGATGCACTTATGTGATGCAATGTCTTGCGTATATGGCTTTTTCTACCTTTTTACCGATATCTCAGAAACTGAATCTGTCACAAAAAAAGGGAAATGATATTCGAAATCAGCGTAAAATTTCCCTTTAAAAGAGTATTGTTTTATTTTTGGTGGTTAAAGTTGATCAAAAATTGTCGAAAAGCAAAAAAAAAAGAAATCGATAAAGAAATGAAACTAAAAAAAAATTATAAAAAACCTTCTCCTGAACATTTTTGAATTTGGCTTTTACATCTTTCCGGCGCATACGGCTCGATATAATAAAATTGTAACAGGTCGATGTCTGTACATTGCAGATATCGAGAAAAAAACTATTGGGGGAAGCATTATTAAGCCAGTAGGATCCAAATCAACCATTTTTAGAATTTTTGTCTGTCTGTCTGTCTGTCTGACTGTCCGTATGTTTGTGGCCGTATCACTCAAAAAGGACTGAATGGAATTGAACGAAACGGAGAGCCTGCCGAAAAACAAAAGTCTGAAAAACAATAACAAGCATTGCCTGTACAAAAGCTTTGCTTGTTAAAGCTTTAGAACTTTGTACAAACCAAACACACAATCGCACCAATATACTAGGTAGCAAAGGCAGAGTGTCATTAAGCTACTGTTGTTGGTATGTGGATTGTAATGGAGGGAAAATTGAAATTGAAGCGAAACAAAGCTGACGGCGGTGGTAGCTCAATGGGATATACCTGTGACTACCAATCGAACGACTTAAGTTCGATTCTCGGTTGAGGCCGCTTGAAGAAGTCTGATGAGGGGATGTGGTGGTCTCCGAAATGGATCCATAACTTCTACCAAAAAATTTTTTTCAATTTTTCTTCATTAAAAAATGGCCAATAGCTCATTTAAATTCACGTAAAATAATTATTAGAATTAAAACGGCCATATAAATACAAACATAAATATGTATATCGGAGAGCCTGCCGAAAAACAAAAGTCTGAAAAACAATAACAAGCATTGCCTGTACAAAAGCTTTGCTTGTTAATAGCTTTAGAACTTTGTACAAACCAAACACACAATCGCACCAATATACTAGGTAGCAAAGGCAGAGTGTCATTAAGCTACTGTTGTTGGTATGTGGATTGTAATGGAGGGAAAATTTAAATTTAAGCGAAACAAAGCTGACGGCGGTGGTAGCTCAATGGGATATACCTGTGACTACCAATCGAACGACTTAAGTTCGATTCTCGGTTGAGGCCGCTTGAAGAAGTCTGATGAGGGGATGTGGTGGTCTCCGAAATGGATCCATAACTTCTACCAAAAAATTTTTTCAATTTTTCTTCATTAAAAAATGGCCAATAGCTCATTTAAATTCACATGAAACTTTTTTTATTGGATTGCTAGACGCTCAACTTAAAGTTTAAGGTATTATTTGTTTCGATATCTCGACCGGTTTCAGAGTTATCGGCCAATATGTGCACCAAAATGTGTTAGTACAATATGGGTATCAAACGAAAGGTGTTTATGAATACTGACATAAACCATTTGATTAATTTCAATACCTAAACTGGCTTCGGAGATATCTCATAAAATGTGAACCTTCTTAATCTCAAAATGCTTAATATGGCTTTTTTGTTATAAGAAATAAAATAATGGCTACTTGGTAACCGACATACAGAGTGTACTTATGTTATGGAGCGATAAATTCTCCTCATTGATAAATTGCGAGGGAGCCGTCGAACCCGATACCACAATCCCTGACGATGGAAAAAACATTCCACCACCCGACTATGATGAAGTGAAGACAGCTATACCCCGGGTCCAAAACAATAAAGCTCCTGGAAAAGACGGACTACCTGCCGAGCTTTTTTTTTTTTTTTTTTTATAGAAAAGTGCGAGACTTTAACCCGCTAAACCTAACCTACTCCTGCCCAAAGCCGCTCCTACGGAACCACCGGACAGGCAATACTTCGTAGGAGGGCGGTTAGACATAAAGTCTTCATTCAACAACCAGGACACCTAACGCCTACCTTGGTCAGTGTATCTCAGTTGGGCTAATATTGAAGACGATGCGTCGCTAACTGCCTCCCAAATATCAGAGGACTCACACATAAGTGTAGTCAAATTTTCCACCGTAACTCTAGTTCCCGCTATTTGATTCAACCGTGAACGCATGGCTGAGAAACGAGGGCAGTGAAAAAACACGTGTTCTGCATCCTCTACAACATCGCAACACACTGGACAAAACGGACTATCGTCGCGCTTGAATCTATAAAGGTACGCCCTAAAGCACCCATGCCCGCTAAGGAACTGAGTAAGGTGGAAGTTGAGGTCACCCTGCTTTCTATCTGCCCAACTCTTTATGTTAGGAATTAATCTATACGCCCACCGACCTTTAAGCGAGGTTTGCCAGCGTTCCTGCCACAATAGGCGGCTTTTCCTCTTTTCCTCTATTCTGCATGACATCAGAACCGGTTTCGTTGCATTGTAAATGTTGCTGCATTCTCGAGCTTGAACGTCTATCGGCGGCATATTTGCTAGAACTTCTGCGGCATCCCCTGAAACTGTTCGGAATGCGCTTATAACTCTGAGAGCGGCCATGCGGTGTACGGCGTGTAACTCCTTTGCATACGAGCTATAATTGAGAGCATCGGCCCAGATCGGTGCAGCATAGAGAATGGCAGAGTTTATTGCCCTCGCTAGCAAATGTCGTCGAGTAGAGCGTGCACATCCTTTATTTGTCATCATCCTCGCGAGACCGCCACATATTTTTTGCGCCTTTTCTGCGGCATAGTTCAAGTGCTCTTTGAAGCTCAATCTGGGATCAAGTACCACGCCAAGATATTTTAATGATGGCTGCGAATTTATCTCGCATTCCCCCACTGTGATGCATATATTTTCACGCACCTTTCTTGTGCTTACTAGCAGTACCTCTGTTTTTTGTTCCGCTAGCTGTAGGTCCATGGTCGAGAACCACAGTCGTATTCGGCTTATTGCATCACTGCAAATACGCTGCAGATCTTCTATGTGCTTTGCGACTCCTATTATTATGAGGTCATCTGCATAGGCAATGAGCTCTACTGATTTTGGTTGTTCCAACTCTAGGACACCATTGTACATCACATTCCACAGGAGGGGGCCTAGCACGGATCCTTGTGGTACTCCGCTAGTAATCGCATACCTTTTGGCGCCCTCATCGATGTTATAGACTAACACTCTCTCTTCCAGATAGCTCAGAATTATATTTATAAGATACTGTGGGGCTCGGATGCGGTGTAACGACATGATAATATTCGACTATTTAGCTGAGTTAAAGGCATTCTTTATGTCCAGGGTAACAAGTGCGCAATACTTTTTGGCTCCTCCTTTCCACCTCTTTCCGCTTACTGCATTTTTTGCTATTTCTACTACGTTTTTTATGGCATCAACTGTCGACTTATGTCTGCGAAAGCCATACTGTTTCTTCGACAGCCCACCTGCATTTTCGAGGGCCTCCTCTAAGCGGTTACATATCAGTGACTCGTATACTTTGCCCATAGTGTCGAGCATGCATATTGGGCGGTATGATGAGGGGTCATCTGGCGGCTTTTTTGGTTTAGGGAGAAGTACTAGTCGTTGGACTTTCCATGAACTTGGAAATATACCCTCATGAAACAGGAATTATACATTTTCGCAAACAGTGTCGGGCTTAAGTTTAGGACCGCTTTAAGAGCCTTATTTGGTAGACCATCTACACCGGGCGCTTTGTTATCTTTTAACCTCTTGGCAATATTAATAATTTCTTCTTCTGTGACCACGTTAGGAGGTTCGTCGGGAATTTTTCGAGCAAGGTGAGCAGGTATTGGCTCGTGCTTCGGAAATAACGTTTCAATCGCCCTGGAGAGTAAAAGAGGGCACGTATTCTGCACGTAGTTATTAAATTTTTTCATGCACACTTTATAGGATTTTCCCAAAAAAAAAAAAAAAAAAAAAAAAAAAAAAAGTTTTGAATTATTTATTGAAAAAATATAAGTAAGTAGTAACAGAGCAAACAAAATTAAAAAAATTAAAAATCTCTTCGTCTACATTTTTGTTTCGCGAAATTGTCGATAACATCGTCGTAGTTTAATGACATCAATGAGACATATTCAATATTTAGTATTGCTAACGAATTTAATCTCTTATCTGTCATGGTTGAGCGAAGATAGTTTTTCACTCTTTTTAGGCAGGAAAAACTCCGCTCCCCACGGCAATTACTGACTGCCGCCGATACGCACATTCTTAAAGCTATGTCAATGTTGGGGTAAATTGTGTCAAGCTCTTTATTTCTCAGAACTTGTAATACCGCGTTCGTTGTTCGGGCAGTTCTCCGTCTCGAGCTATCGTTGTTAAATAAGAACGTAGATGGATACATTCGTCAACAAAGCATTTTTCTAAATCATTGGAATACATTGTTACCAACGAACTTACTCTATTTTGAACTTCTTCGGTGTTTAAATTCGTCAAATTGCATCGATGCAACGATCGATTGTCCACGATGCACAAAACATATGTCAGCGATGAACAGCACGTGCGGTGTCAGCTGAAGCTCACTGTCCCGTAGGATGTCAAAGTGGTACAGACCGTCGTATCGTGGATAGGCGAGTGTGCAGACCAAAATTTTGGTTTGCACTCAAGTGTGCAGAAAATGGTTGCCAGAGTATGTAGTATATATTTATTTTCTCAATAGAGCTGGGTATCCACATCATAAGAAATTGCTCAAGAAAAAATTGGCATTTTTTTCTTAAGTAATTTTGACGTGTAATTTTTTCTTCAAGAAATATATACAATCGTATATATTTCTTGGCAAAACCAGCGTTGCCAACCCCATTTTTCGTCAAAAATTGTAATAGATTTTCTTGTGAAGTGGATACTGCCTAAAGAAAATTTGACACAAGAAAATTTCTTGACCATTTCTTAAGCTTTTTTTTATATGGAGTTTTAGCATTTCTTGTGATGTGGATACCCTGCTTTAATCTCTACATATCGTAAGATTTATTTGCAAAGTGGAGATAATGGGTCGTATTAATAAACAAAAAGCAATTGTAATTTGACAAAAATTTGCATGAAGAAACTTTCAAAATTTGAGAAAAAGGCTTGAAAAAGTAATTGCTTTTTTATTAATATAATCTAATATTTTGATAATCGCCAAAAAAAGTCGCCATCGCCAATTTTCATAAGTTGGTCGCCAAAGTTTGTAAAAAATCGCCAATTTGGCGACAAATCGCCAGTACTGGCAAGCCTGACGACGCAACAAACGCGCAATATTGCACAATATATCGATGCTTGTGCAATATAATCGATTTATCTATTATCGATCTATTATAGATCAGCTTTAATTCTTAATCGTCGATATGTTATTTTCTTTATTTGTTTAAAAATTCTGAGCTCGCGCGCCCCTTGTAACTAGGCGCCCCCAGGCAAGTGCCTAGTTTGCCTTAGGGATAATCCGCCTCTGCAGCGGTAGACTTACAGCATTTGGCATACCCAGGTGCACGAAGGTGATATTTTGCTTACCTTGGAAAAAGTTATAATTTTTAGGTTACCCAAAATATATACCTACATAATTTTGTTATCATAAAATTTTCTCAAGGCTTGACAAGGGTGGAAGAAAATTTCAAATAATTAAAACCATTTTTTATATATATTTTCCTTATTGAGCTCCAGGCCACAAATTAAATTAAAAACAATTTTTAATTTTTATTTTTAATTGTCAATATTTCGATCTCAGCCTGAGATCATCATCAGGATTGGAAAAAACAAACACAATGATTACATTTATATACATATATGTATTGATACATATGCTTAAATATAAAAAAAAAACAGAGAAGCGAAACTTACACAAATCCCTTGTTTTAATCGACTGACTAGAAAATCAACAAAAAATATGGTACCAAATTACCCATGAGCCCGACTTTTATAAAAATCTTGATCTGTCCAAAGGCTCTGTTGCCACTTTTATGCTTTGTTGCGACATTTTTATTTTTATGAATGAACCGCTTGTAGTATTTTACACTTGCTTGCCCTTTTCATTATGGACTTTGGTGGTTGATTTGAATGTGCATATATGTACATATGTATGTATGTATATATATTTTTACGTTGGTACATATATGTACATATGTATGTATGTACGTGCAAATGAATAAGAATAGAATCGAGGCACATAAAGGAATAGAATTGTGAATTTGTCGCGAATATGAGTTCAAAACAACTCCTGGTTTGCGCGTCACGACAACGAGAAGGCCTATTCGGTATACTTTTCAAGTAGCGAATTTTCCCTTCTTATAGATTTATGTTCTTTGGAATTACCTATATATGTTTGACAAATATATCGCATAAAATGTATATATTTTTACAAGTTTTTACAAGTTTTTATTTAACTTCACTTTTTGTATGTATGTATGGGTGTATGTCGTGGAAGTTTGCAACGAATATTTAAGATACTTCTAGTTTAGCTAGGTACTTGAAACTTGGAACATAGTTCAGGACCCGAAGACAATGCAACGTGAAATAAAAAAAAATCCGATAGATGGCGCTGTTATCAAGATATTTGTAAAATTCGTATTTACAGACCGAATTTGTTCATATTCGGTAGATATATTGCCTATGAGAAAGTAAATACATCCGTGGAAAAAAATCCCCGCTAGGTGGCGCTGGTGTCAAGATATTTGTAAAATTCGTATTTACCGACCGAATTTGTTCATATTCGGTATATATATTGCCTATGAGAAAGTAAATATATCCGTGGAAATAAATCGCCGCTAGGTGGCGCTAGTGTAAAGATATTTAGAAAATTAGTATTTATGAACCAATTTTGTTCCTATTTTGAACACGCATTACCTACAAAAAATAGAGAAAATCCGTAATAAAATTTGCCGATAAATGACGCAGGTGTCGACATATTGATGCAAGTTTTATGAATAACGGAACAGTAGCAGAAAAACCTATAAACACGGAAAAATGCCGACAATCTTGAAACATTGGAAGCGTTAGCAATAAACAAAGTTATAAGGCCGGTCTTTTCATTAAGATTAATCTGCGAAAGTAAAAAAACTAACAAGAGAGATTCTAAAAAACACAGATACAACGCCAACATACATATGTAGGTAAGATTGCACGAAGTTATCTGTTCACAAAAGAGTATAGTAAAACCACTAAAAAGACTCCACAGGAATTGGATAATAAAAAAAGGAACCATTAAAATTTAAATATAGTGCACTTCATATTAAAAACTGTTGGACTATATTGATAGTAGGAGTGTTGACAAATATTAGATATAATATGCATTGTAAAACTAAAAAGGCAAAAATAAAACAAAGTAAAAAGAAATTTTTAAACAGTTTTTATTTAATATTAATATAAAAATTTACTAAAAGGGGAAAAAAATAAATTTTTTATATTTTTGAACAAGATTTATATTAGTCCTTAGTTCATTGGGATCTTAATTTCAATCTAATCATACATTTAACGTATTTCTTCAAAGCATTTCTGTATATGTATCAACATAAATAAAAGCGCGGGTACTCATTAAATATTCATGTTATAAAACAGTATTGGTGAAATGGAAGGAAGCGATAAAAACCAGGGTACGGAAAAACTCACTCATGAACGCTCAAAAATACATTATACTCATATCACAAACAAATATTCAAAGAAAAATGTATAAACACTCAAATAGCGAGCGAACTAAAGCACAACAGCAAGCGATCGCTCATAGCGGTGGCGTTAAACTCATTGCATAAATTCACTCAAAAATGAATTATCGTACAATTTCTCTGGTCAATTCACTCTTTGAGTTTGAATTTATAATTTTTTGCGCTAGCGATCATTTTTTGAGTTTATCATTTTTGATCGCTCTTTGAGTTATCATTTTATGCGTTCACAAGGGTTTGTTGTGAGGTTTAAGCAGCTAATGGCATTGTGAAGGCGCAGTTTTTGGATGATGGCGTGCGTTTATTAGACCATAAATATGATGGGTGTATGTATGTACATACATATTCATGCATGTGTGTACGTATATATGTATGTACATATGTAAGTATATATTTATAATATTTTAAAAAGCCTTAGGTCGATATATATGTACATATGTATATTGAAGTTGCACTTTAACAATTTTATGAATTTATTCAATCTAATAAAAATTTTATATATGCATGTGTTTACATACATATGTATTTGTGTTCATTCGACACATACATACATATGTATATATGTATGTATTTCTCTGCAATAGGGCGTTTTGAATAATTTTCTGAAATAGGACGTTATTGAAAAAAGTCTGAAATAAGACGTTTTTCAAACAATTTTTGAAATAGCCATCGATATGTAGTCTATATAAATATTTTATTTAACATACATATTTAGATTGTACTTTAAAACTGGAATTGAACGCTCAGTGTACGTTCAAAATACAAGTTCGGATTTTATTAAATTGTACATATGTATGTATGTATGTACATATATAATATTAATGCATGCACATATGTATGTCTATTCAATAATGGAATGCGGGTAATGATATTTTCCATGTTTATTATACCTACGTACATTATTGAATCTTTTGTTTTATAAGTACTATTTTCTAAATGCATACATATGTATGTATGTATGTAAAGAGTTCTTAACTGCGCTTTTTGTACCTACACAGGCTAGGTAGAAAGAAGAGTACATATGTAGGTATGTATATATATTTTTAATTAAATCGAATATGCATTAAGGAGTGAAAAGATATGGAGATTTTTTTTTTTTTTTTTTTTTTGAACGTACCAGCAATGAAAATTACCTATGTATGGATATTGAATTCTTTCACTTTACGATTTAGGTTGCCATACATACCGTTATACATAGACGAAAAGAATATGCATTCCCTTGGTGATGTAGATATCCATTTCATTTGAAAAAAACACAAGAAATATATATTTTTATATACCACATATATATGTATATATTAAAAATCAATGCACTAGTATTACAAGACTATAACCTAATTTTATCGAATAAATTGTTGTTCAGCTTAACTATTAATAGGTTGTTAATTGTGTCACCATTTAATCTTGAGCGCTGTTTGGTTATAATAGTAGAAAGAGCGCTGAATGCTCGTTCCACGGAAACTTGACTTGAGGGAACAGCTAAAACGACTTCAGCGAGCCTGGACAAGTCTCTCTACTTATAACACAGATTTTTCCAATAATCAAGCACATTTGTTGCGAAGGGCATTCTCTGGCCGTAGGCTAAATTTTCAAGTTTTTGGCGAATATTGGCCCTATTTTGACATCCTAATGTATTGCTGGTCGTTTTGTTTAGTTCTTCCTCTAATATGTTATAGGGATCATTTGGCGAAGCATGTATTTCCTCTTGAGACTCGTTAGCTGCATTCATTTCCCCTCTTAGTGTACTAAGAGTTGAGTTTGTTCTTAATATATGTAGCACCGCATTTCTTTTTTGGTCATCATTAATATATGGAGAATCCAAAAAGTTGAATCTTGGGTCGAAGTATATGCCAGAAAGAAACGCAACATTGTCGAGTAGTTTATCCTTTCTTTTTGCCATGTATTCCAATAACTTTATTGCAAGCTCATTATTGCCCATTTTCTTTAGCTTGGCTTCACATACAAGCCAGTCTCTATAAAAATCTCCGATAATGTATTGCTCAGCCTGGAATTGTTTGGTACATTCTGCCATTGGTGTAAACACGTTCACAAAGGTTTCTACAAAGTTCCAATCAATTTCGCAGCCACTAGAAAGCTCAAACTCGTTTCCAATATGCGGTCTCAAATTTAAAAGGGATTCCATCATTTCAAATGTCGAGTTCCATCTGGTTTTATTATCAATTGGCGGTAAACGTATATTCATAGTATCTAGGCCATTTCTAATATTAGTCCTCAGCAGTTTCACAATTTTTCTGCATTCCTCCACTTGTTTTTCGATTTGTTTAAAAAAATCATAGGCTGCCAATTGGATTGTATGCGCAGCGCACCGTACTACAGTGAGTGCTGAACCCAAATGGTTATGAACTTCCTCGTAGTCACCATCCTCATATTCTGAAAGAATTTCCATTTCATTCAAATCTGCTAAATCCTCTTGGAGCAGTTTGGATGCCTTCAGCATGTTTGCCCCGTTATCTGTTGTTGTGGAATATAATTGAGTTTTATCAATATCATACTCAGTCAAACATTTTAATATCTCGTCTTTGAGATAAATACCACTATGCCTTTTTTTTAGTTGAATCATGCCAATTGTGTTGATTTCAATTTTGAAGTCTTGAATATATTGGATATTGATGCCCAATATACTCTTCCCCATCCTCGTTGCTACGTCCACTTTCATGCTTATCATTTTTTTCGCTAAACTCAGCTTCAGTGTGTCTTTGATTGTGCTGGCAAAATTATTTATATGATCCACAATATTTTTTGAATTTACATGTGTATTAAATTTGCTTTGATAATGGCCAATTAATTTTTTAAAATAGCGATCGTCGTCAAATATTCGAAATGGTATGTTTTTCACGGTAACCAGTCCGACGCAACACTTCAGGAATTCATTCTTATCCAGTTTCCCATGAATGGAGCTCCGGATTTTAGTAGGTTTATTGCTAGTGGTAGGTTGGTCGACATCAAAGTTGTGTTTGTGAATGATTTCATAATGTCTTTTAATGTTTCCCAAAATTTTTCCTTTTAGTTGTTTTTCACACAAAAGGCATTTCGACAAATTTGTTTCTTGATTATAAGTAACAAGTTTGGTCTTGTCAATATTCGTTACTTTTCCCATTTTTATTTTAAAAAAAGCTCCAACAAATTTTTTTAACTGTCCGCTCCGAGTAAATAACCTGCTTTGGTTCGTTTTAAAATATTGGTATTAAGTGAAATAATAACTATTTTACTTAAGCCTTTTATACAAATTAGGTAGGTAGGTACATGAATGCTAAATTTTTTCGAAAATAAATGCATTCCTGTACATACATGTGGATAGATTCATACATATGAATGTATATACATACATATGTATGCATGGATAGGTACACTAGGTACCTACATTTCTATTTTACGTTTGAGTAGGTACCTACATATGTATCTACCAAACAAAGATGTCCTTTTTATAATATGCGATTTCAAAAATATTGATGCTACTTCCATACATAAATTACATGCATATCTACATACACAACTACCTAAATACACAGGTACATATATAGTACAGCCATATGTAGGTACTTAGATATAAATAAAAGTTGCAGTGAGTTTGGAACCTGAAAGTGCTTACTTGCGTAGTAAGCACTACCTAAATACTACCTCAATACATATATATATATATATATGTACATACATTTATTATATTTAATTAAATACTTTAAGGCAGTCATACATTCGATACATATTTTGTACTTAAAAATATGCATATGCACATATTCACATACTGTAACCTTGCATGAGCATTCCGAACAATAGCAAATTTATAATTTTTGGTTAAGATTGTACCGCCCATCAGTTAAGTAAAAGGACGAGAGCAAATACCAACATGCGTATGTGTGTATGTTCATATGCGTATGTCCCACATCCCGCAGTTTTCACGATAAGATATTTAACCAATCTCCTGTATTAGTTTCTACATCAGACATGAAGAATTCGCTTTTTGGGCCATTTATTTTAATGAGTTTACTTTATTCTTCCTATTTCACTTTCAGAAACGGTTTGTATTAATTTGTTATAGGTACCTTTTTCTGGTTTTTTTTCCTAATATTTTTTTTGGTTTTGATTTTAAACCAAAAATACTGTGACGGTATTATAATATATTTAATTCCAGGAATGATTAAATTAAGTACCAACTGATATTAGAAATAAACTATACTTTTTTACTGTGTAGGTACAAAAAAGGGCAATAATGTATAAAAAACCTGGAATATCAATACCTACATTCCATCATTGAATAGACATACATACATATTACATATGTACATACATTCATTTTATATACATACATATGTATGTACATACATACATGTGTACAAATAAATAAAATGCGAACTTATTTTTTGAACGCTCAATTGTTGTATTCTAGTTTTCAAGTAAGACCTAAATACATACATACATATGTATGTAGGTACCTATGTTAAATAAAATATTTAACAACCCTTAACTCATACATATAGACTACAAATGTACATCAATATATTATACGTAGGTACATCGGTATGTAAATATAAATTTTTATAAATATCTATTAATTTAAATAAATTGAATAATTTAATTAGTTTAAATAAATACATACTTAATAAAATTTAAACTCGATATACCTACATACATATGTACATATACATACCAATCGCTATGAGAGCTAAGGCTTTTTAAAATATTATAATTATGTACATACATCCATATATACGTACACACATGCATGAATATGTATGTACATACATACATACATCATATTTATGGTCTAATAAACGCACGCCATCATCCAAAAATTGCGCCTTCACAATGCCATTAGCTGCTTAAACATCACAACAAACCCTTGTGAACGCATAAAATGATAACTCAAAGAGCGATCAAAAAATGATAAACTCAAAAAATGATCGCTAGCGCAAAAAATTATAAAATAAACTCATAGAATGAATTTTCAAAAAATGAATTTTCAAACGATTTCTCATTTTAAAATGAATTTATGTAAGAGCTTATCACCACTGCAGAGACCCATCGATCGCTGTTGACGTGCGTTCATTTGCGTTCGTTGTCACTGTGTATTTGCGCTCATGAGAACATGGCATAGCTCAGAATTATAGAGTGATAATTCGTTTGAGTGAGTTTATTTTGAGCGTTCTTCGCACCCTGATAAAAACTTTAAATTACAATTACGTAAGATATGCATTACGTAAAGAGCACCAACGCTTTTATTTATGTTGATACATATACAGAAATGCTTTGAAGAAATACGTTAAATGTATGATTAGATTGAAATTAAGATCCAAATGAACTAAGGACTAATATAAATCTTGTTCAAAAATATAAAAAATTTATTTTTTTTCCTTTTTAGTAAATTTTTATATTAATATTAAATAAAAGCTGTTTAAAAATTTCTTTTTACTTTGTTTTATTATATATTTTTTTACATATATTTTTATGTACATATATTTTTTTTCCTGGCAAGCAAATCAGTGGCTGCAGCTTAATCGATTTATCTGCTACAGTTCCTGAGTTTTGAAAATTGAGTCTTTGAAAATTTGCCCCTCTTGTCCTATTTTTTATAAATTTCAGCATATTTCCTCATAGCGGCATAAGGTCATTGCATGGATGAAATTTCATCACTCGGGCTTTATTAGTGACTTAATTATCATGTTTTACGTGTTTTTCGAAATACACGTACATATGCCTTATTTTCAACCCCAACCTTCTCTGTTCCCATTAGAATCTGTGTACTAAATTTCATTAAAATATTTCATTAAAATATTTCTAACCAAAAAGGTGTTTTGGGTTTTAATAACCGTTATGGCAACCAAAAAACTGTTTTGGGCCTGAATAACCGTTATTCAGATTTTTATTTTTTTTTTTTGGTCAGCTATAAAAATCAAGCCTATTTATTTGTCAATATTTCTAGACGATATTGGTATCAAATGAAAGGTGTTGAGCAGGGTTTTTACATAGAGGTGTATTTGTGAAGATTCGCAGGTCGGGTTCCCAGTTATGGGTGAAAAGTGGACCCGGATGCCCAGGAATGTTTTAAGCAATATTTGTATCAAATGAAAAGAGGAAATCAGAGCTACAATCCCTGCTCAATACCTTTCATTTGATACCAATATCGTCCAGAAATATTGACAAATAAATTGGCTTAATTTTTATAGCTGACCAAAAAAAAAATAAAAATCTGAATAACGGTTATTCAGGCCCAAAACAGTTTTTTGGTTTCCATAACGGTTATTGAAACCCAAAACACCTTTTTGGTTACCATAACGGTTATTCATGCCCAAAACGGTTTTTTGGCTTTTATAATGGTTATTAAGGACCAAAACATTTTTTTTCTCATGATAATGTTTAAATATGACTTTTACCCCATTTCTCTCATAACCGTTACGTCCCTGGTTTTAAAATATACACGACTATTCAACTGGAGCGAGATCTACATTTGAAATTTGTATTTAACTCTACACTCTTGTTAGAATAAAATAATTCTGAAGGCATAGTTTTATGCGCAAATCTTTTAGTTTAAATTTAAACATTTTATTTTTGCAAAATACTATTAAAAGAAAGTACCACGCCCAATAAAACACTGTTTAACATGCATAGCGATGCCTTATTTATTAATTTTGGTAAATTATGTGAGCAGAAAAAGGGATTGCAAAAAAAACACCAATTAGAAATAATATATATGATCTGTAGCGTTTTTGGCTCCGAAATGTCGTATATTCCTGCTTCTAAACGGAGCCGGTGCCATTCCAATTTTCGCAAATTTTTGTGCTTTTAGTGACTTCAGATGAGGTACAGAATACAACCAATAAAAAGTACATTAGGGAGATTCACTATCCCTAGCACGATAGCAAGATAGCACGGATTGCAAATATCCTAGACCAAAATATGCTACACATCGAGAGCACCCCATTGCACAGTCGTAGGAAATTTTAAGACGCAGCTTTTCTTTTTAGCCAAAGGGACGCGTTCATCACTCACTTTTTAATAAATAAATCATTTTATTTTAGTAAATTTAATAAATACACATAAAAAATAACATTTGAATGTTGTTCAATATGAAAATGATTTTGGTATGTTTCATTTGAACCAAAATAGCTTGGACAAAAAAAGCTCGATTTCGATCAAATAAACTTTTCTGAAAACTGCATTAATTTGCGCAGATTTCTGTGTATTTTTATTAAAAAGAAATTTAAGTATCTTGAAAATACCAGGGTCCAAACTTGAAAATCCGTGACTAAAAAAAATAAAATTCCACTTTAATCGATCTTGGTACCTTCCCTATGGCTCGCATTAAAAAAATGAGTACACCATTCGATTAAGTCGTTAATTTTACATAAGAATATGTATCTTTTGTTTTTTTATTTTTAATTCTGTGTTTTTTTTTCATATATGAATCTAAACCTATCATGGAATTTAAAAAAAATCGCTGTTTTCGGAGTAGTTTTTTGTCTAAAAAAAACAAAAATCATTTTCGTTATCCTACATCCTATTTTCGTATTCTGTGGCCAGAGGGTTATGTTAGATCAAAAAAACGCATCTAATGTATACATATATAAGGTGGAGTGAAAACATATGGAGATTTTTTGTTGGTTTTTTTTTTCATGTACCAGAAATGAAAAGTTGTCTTTATACGAGTTAATGAACCCCACAAAATTTTATGGCGATAGGATGACGTTTTGAACTGCCCCCAGCCCTTCAAAGTTGAAAGCAATAAGCACGATCTGGTACAAATATGAAATTTTGAAAATTATAAAATCAAAAACCGAAGTATGAGGATTGATAAACATGGCTAAGCTGAGTATTATAGAGAATTTTTTTTTGGAAAGAACAACAACAAAAGTTTTAAAGGTCAAAGTTTATATTATTCATTTTTTAAATTGCAATTACTTAAAAACTACTAAGCCGATTTCGAATTATTTTATACCATTCGATAAGTAATGATATGTATATATATGCATTTAGGTATAAGCTAGTATACAATGCTACAATTTTACTATTTCTTATTTCGCATTTTTTTAGTAAAGCGCTTTGTGTATTTATTTATACATATGTATGTAGGTACATATGTATGTATGTATGTGTACTATTATAATTCCTTTTTTACTTGCATTCGTTACGTATGTACATTCATACATAGCTCAGTTTCATGCTCCAAGCCTTCCGAATCTATTGCATTTCCAATCTATTACATTTCGAATCATTTGTAATTCAACTCAATTGCTTTTCAAGTTATGAGTGAATGAGCGCATATCTCTCTTCGTTGACGTGCAGTGAGAAACACTTACGCTCTATTTACAAGCTCTTTCTCTCACATGTTGAGCCAATGTTATGTAGATCGGCTCACACCGTTTTATGCGAGTGGCTTACATCGTCAAATGAGTGAATCGTCGCAGGGCCCTGCGGGGGTTTAATATATATATATGTACATATTGGGCCATTCGCCATTCGGAGCCGGCATAAAACTGTAGGTCCACCCAATTAGTAGGAAAAAACAAAAAGGAGCACACCTCAAATTGGGAGAGAAGCTCGGCCATAAAACTCGTCAGAGTTATAATAGCGCCATTGTATTATTATTACTACTAAGAGAAAAAAAACGCTGCAGTGTTCTCTATATCATTTTCTCTTCCGGATTGGAAATTGTATCCTATGGCATTATCTTTATCTTCTCTCAAAAAAATCGATTCTCATTATTGTTTTTGTTCGATTTCTCACAAAAAAATATTTTCTCACAAAAAAATTTTGAACAAAGAGCGAGTTTTGGAATCAACATTTATTTTCATTTTTAATTTAAGTATGTTTCTTTTTAAATCCAAAATGCATTTTACTTCAAAAATTTCATTTTTAATTTAAAAATTTTCATTGCTAAAATAAAAATGGTTTGGTTTAAAACGTGAATTATGATAACAAAAATTTTATTTTTGATTTTAAAATGCTGTTTTTCTCTGAGTGTACCCATTCCGATAATATTTGTTTCTTTTGGAGTTTCTATGAGGGTCCCAAAGTCGCAAGGTAAATTATGTCCTTCACTTTTAAGTCGCCTCAAAAGTGCATTTGTAGCATTTGTTGAAATTCCATATGTAATCGACCAGGGCATAAAAAATTTCTTTAAGCTTTCTAGAGGTTTATCTTCTCTTAGCTTTATCTCTTCCACTGAATCCCTATGTGAAGGATATAAAATAATTTTATCTTCCGTGTTTTGTATGCTCAATCACTTCTATATCTATTCTAGCGTCCCTCTCATGACCTTCATTCATTTATTCTTGCAGGGAAAATCCCTCATCTGTTTTAGGTTTTTTTTTCACTAATTCCACGATCTTCACTGTTATTTTCAAGAATTGAGTTTAATATTTTTTTGCCTTTCTTTTCAGGCTTTTATGTTGGGCCTGTCGCGATATTTTTAATTTAATTATTATCTTTTTGTAGTTTTCACTTTTCGCTATTGTTTACTCAAAATCGTTTTCACTTTAAATGCTTTTAGTTTTTTTATTTTTCGCAGAGTTCATAAATAAGAATTACTTTTTATGAAATCGTTTCGAAATCTTTAAGCGAAAGCGATAGACTGTAGACTTCGATCAAAAAGATTTTATTTTCGAAAAATTCAGATTTCTGTTTACGAAATCGGAACGAAATCGTTACGCTGTAGCGGAAGAATTTCGAGTTTGTTTAGAAAAGTCTAACGACCGACAAAATCTAAACAAATTTTTTTGTGGGGTCCTCTTCGGTTCACTGTGCGCCTTTTGAAAATAAGAAACTTTATTTCTTTGTTTGCTATATGGCTATTTTTTCCAGTGCATGTACTTATGCATTTTGTACGCTGCTGGTTTAATCCACTTATGCCTTTTGTTTAATTTCTTTTCGCTCAACTGCATTTAATAGGATTTGTCGTGGGCGGGCCGCAAAATATTTATATATAAGCACAGCCATATTTACACTTGAACATACAAAATACAACCCACTTGGAAAGGGGGTCATGCATGACCTTGCCGACGCATGAAAATATGTACGAAAAATTTGCATTAAAGTATGCATTCCAAAAAAAAAACTATGATTTCATCTAAACTCTCTGTTGTGTGGCTGCCAATATATAGGAAATGGGATACATTCTAGAATGCAAATCACGGTAAGGGAAGAGTTCAGGTATCGGCTCTCACCTATACCTTCTACCTTATAGGAAATTGGATACACTTCAGAATGCATCACAAAGTAAGCGAAGAGATCAAGTATCGGCTCTCAGATATAAGTTTGAATCTAGCAACAAAAAAGTTATGAGAATCAGTTTTTCTCTATTTTGGCTTTTAACAATGATGACAAAATTTCACAGATTCTCTTTCGAAAAAAGCGCGTATGAAAGAATCACTAAAGTCCGTTATAAAATTGAATTTCAGCTTGATGCCATGGTTCGAAAACTGAGGAGAATATAAAAGGGACATTACTATATAGGATGCAGGGAGTGCTACAATAAGATAAGAAGAGGAGAACAAGCGGAGTGGAGCTGCATATTTGCAGTTGGAAACCGGATGGAGAGAGGATGAAGAGAAATTTGAAAAAAATATTATTAATTTTTTATAAGGCATATTAGGAGTAGACATATACGCCGCCGATTGACGCCGCCGCCGCCGCGCCGATTACCTTCATAATCGGCCGCCGCCGCCATAATCCGTGAAATCGGCGTAACGGCGCGGCGGCGTGCGCTGGCGCGCCATACCCGTATGGAGCGAGATGTGTACATATTTTCCTAGTTTTGCTAACTGCTAAAGTTCTTCAAAATTAAAAAAAAAAAAAAAAGGAACCAATCGACGTGTTTTGACCTCAGGAACACGAAGCTGAATGCGGAAATGTTTTATTTTTAGCCGGTTAAAAGTTATTAACAAAAACCTTGGCTGTTACCTACTTTACTAGCCTCAGTCCTAAAGAATTTAAGCTACTGGAAAATTTCAGTTCATTGGCTTACATAATTTTTTCTCAGATACGGAACTTTTCTGGGATCTCTTCCATTTAGTCCTACTTATCGAGGTCTGTTGCTAATTGTTCTACTCAAAACTGCACCATTTCAACCCTCCTTGATATCATTAGATGCCGAAAATGATCCCAAACATGCATCCAGAATCGAAAACTCATAGTTTGAACGTAAGAAAGTTGCTGTTTTTGAGTAGCCCTCACAGTTGTAGCCCTCATTGCCCTATAGGGAATATTAAAGAAGACGATGGGGGATCAAAAATGGAAAAATAAGCAAGAGTTATGGAAAAAAAATTAAAGAAGCTTGGTACTTAATACCAGTTGCAAATTGCGCTGATTTGGTCAACCCTATGCCCCGAAGAAGTAAGGAAGTTATAAAAAATAAAGGAGCTTCAACTAAACATTAGTTTAAATCTAGCTGCAGCAGTAATATTGTAGTTTATTTGGAAAAACAATCGAATTTAAAGTTTGTCCCTATTATTATTTCCAACTTAAATTATACATTTCATTATTTTTATTCATAAAAATTAAATTATTATACAAAAACCACCCCAGAGTCATTGAAGCATGTCCTCTCCGTGTAAGCATCAATATATGGTAATTATTATTTGGTCTTAAAATGAAATAAATGAAGAATTGCAAAATTTTGTTTTGTATGAAAATAGGATGTTGTAGGATAACAAAGCTGATTTTTATTTTTTTTTAGACAAAAAACTGAGTGGGCTACTCCAAAAACAGCGATTTTTTTAAAAATTCCACGATAGGTTTAGATTCATATATGAAAAAAACCACAGAATTAAAAATAAAAAAACAAAAGGTACATATTCTCATGTAAAATTTACGGCTTAATTGAATGGTGTACTCAGTTTTTTAGTGCGAGCCACAGGGAAGGTGCCAAGACCGCCTAAAGTGGAATTTTATTTTTTTTAGTTACGGATTTTCAAGTTTGGACCCTGGCATTTTCAAGATACCTTAAATTTCTTTTTAATCAAAAAATACAGGAATCTGCGCAAATTAATGCAGTTTTCAAATTTAAGGTATCTTGAAAATACCAGGGTCCAAAGTTGAAAATCAGTGACTGAAAAAATAAAATTCCACTTTAGGCGGTCTTGGTACCTTCCCTCGCACTAAAAAACTGAGTACACCATTCAATTAAGCCGTAAATTTTACATGAGAATATGTATCTTTTGTTTTTTTATTTTTAATTCTGTGGTTTTTTTCATATATGAATCTAAACCTATCATGGATTTTTTAAAAAAATCGCTGTTTTTGGAGTAGCCCACTCAGTTTTTTTTTTCTAAAAAAAAATAAAAATCTGCTTAGTTATCCTACAACATCCTATTTTCATATTCTGTGGCCGGAGGGAAGATCTGAGAAACTTTGCCGAAAAAAAACGCATCTACTGTATATACATATATTTATTTTAAAGTGCCTTATATATATATAAATATGTACATATGTAAATATATGTATGCATGTTTATTATCATACAAAATAAGCAAATGAATTTAAATTTACCCTTACATATGGATTTGTGTATATTCTTTAATATCGCTAGCTTAGAGTGCAAATTGTGTAAGTCCATTTTTCAAACTTTGTAGGAGAGACAAAAAACACAAAACAAAAAAATATCAAAATGAAAAAAAATTTTCTGTTCATAGAAAAATTTTGGACTTACACAATTTTCTTCTCTTTTTGGACTTACACAATTTGCGTATCACTGAATAACAACGAGTAGAAATATGACAAGTATCACAGACTTGTTTAGCGTGGTGCGTATTTAATTTTTCTAGCTTTCTACACTTAAAAACACTTTTTCATAAAAATGGACTTACACAGTTTGCACTCTAAGCTAGCGATATTTATTTTCTTTATTTTATATTTTAGTTTATGTAACAATTGTTTTTTGCTGTTAATAAAAAAGTTTCAACAATTTAAGGTGGAAGTTAGTTTATTTATTCCATTCAGCCAGTAATATTAAGGTAACTAAATAAAATTAATATTTGAATAAGGATTGTGATTTGTAGATTTGGGGCAGGCGCGCCGGCGCGAAAAAGC
The DNA here is from genome assembly GCA_960531455.1 of Urophora cardui. Lineage (NCBI taxonomy): Eukaryota > Metazoa > Arthropoda > Insecta > Diptera > Tephritidae > Urophora > Urophora cardui. The sequence continues at coordinate 18,570,654 of OY482675.1, read as the reverse complement.
ACGCCGGCGTCACCGCCGCCGCCGAAATGTTTTTGGAATAGCGCCGCCGCCGCCGGAATCACTGTCGGCGTATATGTCTAATTAGGAGGTATACAATGAATGAGAGAGAGAGAGCAATTGTGCTGAGAAAATAAATGAGATCGCGGCCAATGAAAAAAGCATGCATTCTAGGATGTATTCCCTTTATATCCGTTTATATGGGGAGGGTGCATACATGAGTATGTGTAATGAATATTATTATCCCAATAAGCACGAGTCCATTTTTATACTCAGCTGTACTAGTACACAGAGTATTATAGTTTTAATCACATAACGGTGGATTGTAACAGAATGAAATAATCGAGATAGATATATACTTATATATATCAAAATGATCAGTGTGAAAAGAGAAATCGATTGAGCCATGTCCGTCCGTCCGTCCGTCCGTCCGTCCGTCTGTCCGTCTGTCCGTCCGTCCGTCTGTAAACACTCTAACTCGCGCAAAAATTGAGATATTTTGATGAAATTTGAAATGCAAGTTGGTATCGACACTGGGACGGTTGGTATTGAAAATGGGCGAAATCGGACCATAACCACGCCCACTTTTCCTATATAGAAAAAATCGGAAATTTGGTATCTCAGCCACTAATATAGCTAGAGTGATGAAATTTTACCCACGTGTTGAGCTCAGGCCCCTAAGAAGAAATTTGATGGAATTTTGGAAATTGGGCGGTGCCACGCCCACTTATTAAGGAGCAAATATTGAAAGCTTTATGAGTCATAACTCAGAAACTGTTGAAGATATATCGATGAAATTTGGTACGCGTCATATACTTACTTAGGCAAATGTTTGGACGAAAAATTGTTAAAATCGGTTGACGGCCACGCCCACTTTTATATATGGGTATTATAAAGTGACCTAATAAAAACATTTTAAGCGATATCTCTGTCAAATATAAAGATATATCATTGCAATTTTATGCCAGGAGGCCACCTGCGGACATACAACGAAAAACACAAAAAATTTGGAAAATGGGCGTGGCACCGCCTCTTTTTAGAAGCTGGAATATACGAGATTTCTGAGCCCATAGCTCGACAAATAATTGATATATAATGACGAAACTTGGTGTGTACACTTTTATTACTTGTGGTAATACATGTTGAAAATTTTAGCGAAATCGGTTGACGACCACGCCCACTTTTATATATGGGTATTATAAAGTGGCCTAATAAAAACATTTTAAGCGATATCTTTGTCAAATATAAAGATAATTCATTGAAATTTTGTGCCAAGAGTTCCACAATAGACCGGAAACAAAAAATATACAAATTTTGGAAAATGGGCGTGGCACCGCCTCTTTTTAGACAAAGGAATATACGAGATTTCTTAGCCTATAACTCGACAAATAATTGAGATATTATGACGAAACTTGGTTTATACACTTTTATAACTTGTGTGTTAATAGACACGTAAAAATTTATTGAAATCGGTTTATGACCACGCCTACTTTTTAACAAAGATATTTCTGGAACACCCTTTGGGAATTTGTAACGTGACATCTTTGTAACTAGAAGTCATAAAGGAATGAAATTTTGCACAAAGAATAATATTCATATGCTTAGTTGGATGACTGATAAAAATTTTGAAAATGGGCGTGGCTACGCCCACTTTATGCAAAACTCGCTTTATATAAAATCTATCAAACGCAAACAAACAATGAAAACATACAGCTGAGTATCCAATGTTCGATTCCACTCGAACTTAGGCTTCCTTACTTGTTTTTTAATGTTGAAGAAAAGTCTCAGTTCTCTAGTTTATATCCAACTTGTTTTTACACTTCAGGGGGTCAATTCTCGTTCTGTGTAAACGTGAAGTGTAAAATATTTTTTCATTTTCATTTTCACGAACACTTTTCATCGCATGTTTTCACAAACGCTTGTTTTGCGATTCTCGTTTGGACTGTGAAAAACATGTTTCATTGCTACTGTTATTATGAAACTTTTACAACTGTGATATTGGGGAAATGTCAAAATTAAAAAAAAAACGACCAAAATAACATAAATAAATATTAAAAAATTATTTTAAAAAATATGGCGAGATTAGTTGCTATTATTGATTTTGAAGAATCACCTCGTTATGAGGAAAGGTAGTATATATAACTTTCAATGTATAAGTTGAAACTTTAGTTTAATTTGGTAACTAACTAATTTAATTGTTGGGGTAAGTGGAAAAAAATTTAACAACTATTTACAGCGAAGGTTGAGTGTTCAGCACGTTTGTGGAGAATATATACAAAAGCATATACACATAACGTTAATGTTGAAAATGAAAAGGGCAAAAAAAAGTGGGGAAAATTCAACAGCTTGCACAGAGTCTCAATGGTCGAGTGTGAAAATGCGTTGGGACATTGCGGCTGAAGATGGAATGTACTCGGGTTCAATCCCCAGTGGCATCCACTTCCGAAAAGAGTGCTGATGATCGAAAATGGTTTTTCGTGAAATAGCTATACACTCAACCTTCGCTGTAAAAAGTTGTTAAAAAAATGTTTTTCCACTTACCCCAACAATTAAAAATTGAATTAAAATAAATTTCGTGCTAAGCACTAAAAACCTCTTTCAAGTAATATTGTTAACGTTGTTTGGCATACACATAAAATAAATACCAACAACAAATGTTCATTGCGAACTGCCTAAAACAAAAATTCAGCACGTTTGTGGAGAATATATGCAAAAGCATATACACACTAACGTTAATGTTGGAAATGAAAAAGGCAAAAGTGGTGAAAATTCAACAGCTTGCACAGAGTCGCAACGGTCGAGCGTGAAAATGCGTTGGGACATTGCGGCTGAAGATGGAATGTACTCGGGTTCAATCCCCAGTGGCATCCACTTCCGAAAAGAGTGCTGATGATCGAAAATGGTTTTTCGTGAAATAGCTATACACTCAACCTTCGCTGTAAATAGTTGTTAAAATTTTTTTTCCACTTACCCCAACAATTAAAAATTGAATTAAAATAAATTTCGTGCTAAGCACTAAAAAACTCTTTTAACTAATTTAATGTTTGCAGGAATTCTTTGAGAGTTCTGCGACGCACCCTACGTGGTGAACAAAATCCATTCGAAATAATAACGGACGACCATTTTGTGGACTTATATAGATTCCCTAAAGCTTTGTGCCGGGACTTGATCAATGAAATCGCTACTTTTTTTCCAAATACACGTCGGAGTCATGCTATACCAACACATATTATTGTGTTAAGATCCTTGCATTTTTTTGCCACAGCTAGCTTCCAAAGGAGTATGGGGTCAGATAATTTGTCTCAGGCGCGGATCCAGGATTTCGGCAAGGGGGGGTTTTGAAAATTTCTTTTTTTGGAAGATGTTTTTTAAGGACGGACGCTGGTGAAAATATGAACTAATACCACCTACTATTATTATTCTAAATACTAGTTGCGCCATTTCCCGCACCTTAAAAACACCAAACACAAAACCCTCCAAATTAACAATATGTATGTCATCACATAAGGTGCAGGAGATTTCAATTGAAGTTCTAAATAACATGTATAACGTACATGTATTTAATAAATTAATAAATTAACAAGTAAGGAAGCCTAAGTTCGAGTAGAATCGAACATTAGATACTCAGCTGTATGCTTTCATTGTTTGTTTGCGTTTGTTCGATATAGGGTGTATTTTATATGACACGAGTGCTGCATAAACAGGGCGCAGCCACGCCCATTTTCAAAATTTGTATCAATCATCCAAATAAGCATATAAATATTATTGTTAGTGCAAAATTGCATCCCTCTATGACTTTTAGTTACCCGAGCTTCTCTCCCAATTCGAGGTGTGCTCCTTTTTGTTTTTTCCTACTAATTGGGTGGACCTACAGTTTTATGCCGGCTCCGAACGGCGAATGCATTTTTTGTGAGAAGCTTTTTCATGGCAGAAATACTCTCGGAGGGTATGCCGCCCACTGCCGAGAGGTGACCGCTGCTCTTAAAAAACCCAATAATTGGATTTTTACTAATTAGAAAAATTTGTTTGGCTCGGACCGTGGTTTGAACCCGAGACCTCTGGCATAGCAGGCGAGCACTCTACCCACTGCACCACAGCGGCCAACTAACACATGTTATAAAAGTGTATAAACCAAGTTTCGTCATAATATCTCAGTTATTTGTCGAGTAATAGGCACGTAGATTCCTTTGTATAAAAAGAGGCGGTGCCACGCCCATTTTCCAAACTTTTTTATTTTTTGTTTCCGGTCTATTGTAGAACTCATGTCACAAAATTTCAGTGATAGATCTTTATATTTGACAGAGATATCGCTTAAAATGTTTTTATTAGGTCACTTTATAATACCCATATATAAAAGTGGGCGTGGTCGTCAACCGATTTTGGTAATCTTTCGTCCACACATTTGGCTAAGTAAATATATCACGCGTACCAAATTTCATCGATATATCTTTAACGGTTTCTGAGTTATGGCTTATAAAACTTTCAATATTTGCCCCTTAATAAGTGGGCGTGGCACCGCCCATTTTCCAAAATTTTTATAATTTTTGTTTTATTTCCCTAGTTGGTCTCCTGCCACAAAATTTCAGTGATAGATCTTTATATTTGACAGAGATATCGCTTAAAATGTTTTTATTAGGCCCCTTTATAGTTCCCATATATAAAAGTGGGCGTGGCCGTCAACCGATTTTGATAATTTTTCGCCAAAACATTTGTCTAGGTAAGCAAATTACGCATACCAAATTTCATCGATATATCTTCAACGGTTTCTGAGTTATGACATATAAAACTTTCAATGTTTGACCCTTAATAAGTGGGCGTGGCACCGCCCATTTTCCAAAACTTCAACAAATTTCTTCATAAGGGCCTGAGCTCAATACGTGGGTAAAATTTTATCACTCTAGCTATATTAGTGGCTGAGATACCAAATTTCCGATTTTTTCTATATAGGAAAAGTGGGCGTGGTCATGGTCCGATTTCGCCCATTTTCAATACCAACCGTCCCAGTCTCGATACCAACTTGCATTTCAAATTTCATCAAAATATCTCAATTTTTACGCGAGTTATCCTGCGTACGGACGGACGGACGGACGGACGGACGGACGGACGGACGGACGGACGGACGGACGGACATGGCTCAATCGATTTCTCTTTTCACCCTGATCATTTTGATATATATAAGTCCATATCTATCTCGATTATTTCATTATGTTACAATCCACCGTTATGAAATCAAAATTATAATACTCTGTGTACTAGTACAGCTGAGTATAAAAAAGCCGGCATATGCGGGTGTTACGCCTTCAGATGGCTCTGAAGCTACTTTATTATAAACTTGACCACTGCGCGACACCTAGTGAAGGGTCTCAGTTATTATATGATATTTGAAGCGCGAGGTCGCTACTGCGTGTTCTAAATTTTCAAACGTGCAACCAAAGAACATATATTGTATAAGAAGGGAAAATTCGGTATTTTGGACGAGTGAGGTGGAAATCGTTTAGTCAAAAAAAGTTGATGTCTTCGCGAGTTGCCTCCCATCATTCTTCAAGCTCGAATTCGTTTGTTTTTTCGCGGCGAAAAATAAATTCATTTTGACATTTATTTTGCTTGACATTTAGTTATTATTTCTATTCATGCTCTACCGCCACTGCAAAGATGCAAAGATGGTTGAAAATGAGCCGGGCTGCAAATTTTAGAATTTTATAAAAACCTTGATCTGATGAAAAGCTATGTTGAAACTTTTTTTATCCTTTGTTGAAACATTTAAATTTTATAAATGAATCGCTTGTAGTATTTTAACTTCGTACTCGTTTTAATTCTTGTTTTTGGTGGTTGATTGGATTGTGTTTATACATACTAGGGATTCCAATTTTTCCGATTTTTACGATCCCGGGATTTTCGGTATTTTCTTTTATAATCCCGGGATCCCGGGATTTATCCCGGGATTCGGACTTTAATTACACAGGCCGACAAAATTTCCAAAAAATTTTCTAACTCAAATAAAATTCTACTTTTCTAAAGGATTTCGGTGCGCTGATTCTGAATCTGAAGTCGGATTTTCGGTATTACGTGTAGGTTTTGAGATATTCATGTCCAAAGAGGCGAAAATGCGATTTCTTGCAATATTCACTGCTCAATCTGTTAAATTACTTACTTTCATTAAAAGATGATTGCAGCTATTGAAAGAACGATCATTTCTCTTAGTTTTTTGGGTATCTTATTGAGGTATGTATCTACGTTGTCTTCAAAAGAAATGATCGTGCTTTCAATAGATGTAATCAGTTTTTAATGAAAGTGAGTAATTTTAAAAATATTGAGGAGTGAATATGGCCACAAACTGCGTTTTTCGCCTCTTTGGACATGAATATCTCAAAAACACACCGAATACCCTTTTGAAACGTAGAATTTTATTTCTGTTACAAAAATTTTTCGACCAGTATTATTTTCCCACATTTGGGGTTGAAAAAAGTAAATATATATTTCGAGGAACGCTACAACTTTAAAATGCAAAGAAAAAATAGATTTTTATTGCCATTTTTTATTATTTCATTAGTAACAAAATAAAAAGGAATGTAAAATCATGCGTATTATTTAATAATACCTAAGAGTTACTTTAAAAAGCACAACCAACAACGAAAATTACATACATTTGGTGAACAAAACATTTTCCTTTGCAGTTGGTACTTTTAGGATATTAATAAAAAGGCTTGCAATCATTTGATAATTTCCAATAAAAAATTTTTTAGAAAATAACGACGCACTTTGTTTAAGCGAATAAGCTTTCCGAAAAATTCAGAAAATTAATGCAACTTCTGAATAGATAAATATCGGAGGCACAAATTTTGATATGAATTCCGAGTATGCAGCTGCGTATTAAATTTTAGTACAGTGTTGTAAGACTATCAAGTCTAATTAAAATTTTGTTTCCATTTTCTTCCACTATTTACTTTCCATGTGGGAAAATTCCAAAAAACATTTGAGAAATAAATGACCAAAAATCAGGAAATTGAAATTATCAAATGAATTTTGCCACAAGCTAAAAGCTTTAAAAATACATAACATACGTTTCCTTACAACGCGTACTTCAACACAAAAAAATTTAATTATTAAAAAAAATCAAAAATTTTAATCCCTACTTTGACAAATGGACTTTTTTCTTCTAGCAAAAATGTCGCACATTCTTCCGGCTGTCACATTTTTTTGTTCTCTTCCATACCGACTCAAAACTTTTTAGGGCTGTTTGTTCTATTGACAAAATATAAAACTGGCCCGACTACGTGCAACATTTTCTGCTCTTAGCACAAGTAAAGGGTTGCATTATTTTTGTTTCATTCATCACATGAATAATGCAACATTTTAATAGGGCACAGGACACACATTGATAATGCTGCAATGTAATAATGCAAGATTTTCACTCAGAATAGGAAATGCTATTAGTATACAGATCTGAGACCAATAAAAATTATATAAAATATAACTTTTCTTTGCTTTAATAGCGGAATATTCTCTCTTTATCTTATCCCGAAAATCCCGGGATAAAATTCTAGCTATCCCGGGATTTTCGGGATGTCAAAAAGGGCGGGATCCCGGGATCCCGGGATCCTGGGATCCCGGGATTGGAATCCCTAATACATACGTATGTATGTATATTTTTGCATTGGTACGTGCGAATGAGTATCGTATGGTATTGGTGGCAAATTGATCATCAATTTCACTTACTCTTGCATTTAAAGCCAAAATAAATAAGAATATATGTATGTAGTACTTTTTGGTTATATTTATATTTTTAATAGAATTTTTACTTTATTGAAGTTCTTGTCCTTCAAGAACACAGGCCGACAAAATGAGACCGATTTCTTTGACCACAAACCAGACCATACTTTCCTAAAGGTTTTCGATGCGCTGAATTCAAATCTGGACGCAGAATTGCTCTATCACGTCAGGATTTTGAGATATCCTAACCTAAATGTGCAAAAAACACCGTTTTTGCCTATTTTTGAGGTTATATATAAACGGAAAATTATTTAAAAAAAAGAAAAAGCACACATAGCATCGTAAAGAAGAAGTCTTTCTCTTACGAATGGCGTTGAGTTTGCTCAAATATCTTTTTTTTCGCTAAGATGGAGCAATTGAAATTTGCAGACTTATCGTAAGAGGTATGTGTTCTACTGCATCATACCTATGTTAATTCATATAAACTTTAAATTGCTCTATCTTAGCGAAAAACAAGTAAGAGCGCGGCTGTCTTCGGCCGTACCGAAGACTTCATACCTTTCATGAGTGGGGAAATGAAAAGCTACGTATGTTGTACATAGCCAGATTTAGTATAATTTATAATTTCAATTTTGTAGGTTATTTATGGAACGATTTATTAGAAAAAAATGGTGTCTGGGCTATTTAAATGGAGGAGTTATACGACAAAATGTGTATATCTGAACAATCGGTTGTATGGGAGCTATATGTTATAGTGGTCCGATCTTGACAATTTACGGTAAACTTGTTTAGGCCAAGATGTGTACAAATACTTCAAAATTTCATGTCCTTAGCTGTTTAAATGGGGAAGTTATACACCAAAATGTGTATATCTGAACAATCGGTTGTATGGCAGCTATATGTTATAGTGGTCCGATCTTGATAATTTTCGGTAACCTTCTTTGGGTCAATATGGGTACAAATACCCCAAAGTTTCGTGTCCTTAACTGTAAAAAGGGAGAAGTTATACCCCAAAATGTGTATATCTGAACAATCGGTTGTATGGCAGCTATATGTTATAGTGTTCCGATCTTGACAATTTACGGTAAACTTGTTTAGGCCAAGATGTGTACAAATACTTCAAAATTTCATGTCCTTAGCTGTTTAAATGGGGAAGTTATACACCAAAATGTGTATATCTGAACAATCGGTTGTATGGCAGCTATATGTTATAGTGGTCTGATCTTGACAATTTTCGGTAACCTTCTTTGGGTCAATATGGGTACAAGTACCCCAAAGTTTCGTGTCCTTAGCTGTAAAAAGGGAGAAGTTATACCCCTTTTCCTTTAGGAAAGTATGGTCTGGTTTATGGTCAAATTTCTTGTCGGCCTGTGGAATTTTTCAAAAAGCCTCGAAAATTGAAATATGATTGAAAGTTTGACAGAATCGACAATATAGTACGCGCTTATTGTATTAGATTTAATTCCTCTAAATTTCGGGTATTTTCTATTTAACTATAAGTTGTAATTGTATGTTATAATTGCCTACAAGGACAACTATTTTAATGAACTGATTCAATTGTACCTGTTTCACCTTGTGGATATGTGCATATCGACGATTCCAAACAAAACTGTACTAAGTCTGAAAACTGTGTTTTGCAGGAGAAGCTCTCAAAGTTTAAACTCGGTATGAAACTTCGGCTGTATGCTAAGTATATTTTCACTTGTAACTTCTGTTTGGATTGAACGATCAACACCAAAACTCGACAATATCAAAGTTAGGGTACGCTTTATATAAAACCGTAAGAAAAAATAAAAAAATTGCAACGTGGTTTTTCATGGAAAGCTCTCAAAGTTTTTATTCTGTAACAATCTCGAGTTGTATTATATGTACACTTTTGCTTATAACTTTTGATTGGATTGTCCGATTGATACCAAAATTAGGCAGCATCTAAATTAAGACACGCTCTACTTGAAAACGCCAAAAACGGGAAAATGTACTAAGTCGACTTAGTACAGTATTGTTTGGAAGCGTCGATATAAAATATAATCTGAAAATAAATGAAAATAAATGTCGAGTTTTGCCTTTGGACAGCTAAACCCATCCAACCATTGCACATAGGTAGATTTTCAAGTTTTATTTTTATGCGGCCAAAATTGAATTTTGTGAAGTTGTGACAATTACAGAAAAAAACATACCCACATATTGGAAATAGACTGGGGAACAATAATTTGTCGCTTTTTTCCCGACCTCATACTCTGGACTTGCTCCCAGATGGTCGAAACTTAGCATATCTGAAGTTCATTTTTTAGTTTTTTTTTTACCAATTTTTTAAGTGCTATATCAACGTGAATATTTATTATTTAAAGCATTTCATTTAAGTAATCGTGATTGATCCTAAAGCTTCAATTAATAATTAACACTTTTCAATAATATCCTTGATTTCCAATAATTCTAAGTTTATAGTTTTATGCTTTTAAAGTTGGGATAATTAAAAAAAAAACAAGTAAGGAAGCCTAAGTTCGAGTGGAATCGAACATTAGATACTCAGCTGTATGCTTATTGTTTGTTTGCCTTTGATGGAAACACGGTGTACTTTATATAAAGCGAGTGCTGCATGAAGTGGACGTATCCACGCCCATTTTCCAAAATTTTTCTATTTTTTGTTTCCAGTCTATTGTAGAACTCATGCCACAAAATTTCAATGAATTATCTTTATATTTGACAAAGATATCGCTTAAAATGTTTTTATTAGGCCACTTTATAATACCCATATATAAAAGTGGGCGTGGTCGTCAACCGATTTCGCTAAAATTTTCAACATGTATTGCTACAAGTAATAAAAGTGTATACACCAAGTTTCGTCATAATATATCAATTATTTGTCGAGATATGGGCTCCAAAATCTCGTATATTCCTGCTCCTAAAAGGAGGCGGTGCCACGCCCATTTTCCAAAATTTTTGTGTTTTTTGTTTTATGTCCTTAGTTGGAATCTTGCCATAAAATTTCATTGATATATCTTTATATTTGACAGAGATATCGCTTCAAATGTTTTTATTAGGTCACTTTATAATACCCATATATAAAAGTGGGCGTGGTCGTTAACCGATTTTGGCAATTTTTCGTCAAAACATTTGCGTAATCAAATATATCACGCGTACCAAATTTCATCTATATATCTTCAATAGTTTCTGAGTTATGACTCATAAAACTTTCAATGTTTGCCCCTTAATAAGTGGGCGTGGCACCGCCCATTTTCCAAAATTTCATCAAATTTCTTCATAGGGGCCTGAGCTCAACACGTGGGTAAAATTTCATCGCTCCAGCTATATTAGTGACTGAGATACCAAATTTCCGATTTTTACTATATAGGGGAGGTGGGCGTGGTCATGGTCCGATTTCGCCCATTTTCAATACCATCCGTTCTCGTCTTGATACCAACTTGCATTCCAAATTTCATCAAAATATTTCAATTTTTGCGTGAGTTATCGTGCGTACAGACGGACAGACGGACAGACGGACAGACGGACGGACGGACAGACGGACGGACGGACGGACATGGCTCAATCGATTTCTCTTTTCACGCTGATCATTTTGATATATATAAGTCTATATCTATCTCGATTATTTCGTTCTGTTACAATCCACCGTTAGGAAATCAAAATTATAATACTCTGTGTACTAGTACAGCTGAGTATAAAAATAGCACTCTTTTTCGTGTTCAAAATTGATTTTGTTATGTTGCTCTGTCAGACTCAGTCAAATTAACCCTCGGACATGATATCTAGTACAATTAGTATTTTTCCGACAAAAAATTACGTCGCACAAAGCCGCACTTCACCACTAGATACAGGGTTTTTGATATGTACCTACAATAATTTTCTTTTTTTGTGTTTTATATTTGATTTTAATGTTTATATTTCTAACGCAAATCTTGGTTAATATAGGTGATGCTCGAAAGAAACCGAGATATTTATCACCGATTAATGTTAACTTTTTAGGCAGTATTTTTAGTATTTCCGATTTTTCAAAGTCTAGGAAATACTTATCATAAAAAGGGGCTAAGAATTCTAAACCTAAATTTTTTTAGAAGATTTTTGAGTATGCAGTTTTGCAGTTCATTCAATTTTAATATAATAATATACAACATTCAACTTTTTGAAAATTTTATTGGCTTTTCGGAAATTTTAATTGGAACGGTCTCAAGTACATATATTTCAAGTACCCTACAGAAAAAAATTTCTAAAATCGACGGAATTTTTCAGAACATTGAGAATTGCACTTTTGACACTATAGTTGGCTACATAACAGTATACTTAGAAATCTCCTCAAAATTTTCTATAAATTCTGGCCGCGTTTTGAAATTTTTAATCCACTTTTAGAAATTTGTACGATTTTTCGGATTTTTTCCATAAGCTTAGAAATCCTGATTAAAACGGTTTTTATTGAAAAATTGTCTACGTTTTTAAACGAAAATAAGAAAGTCAAATTTTCGACAGAACACTTTGAAATAAATTTAAAAACTCTGGCGTATGATTTTGTTTTGAGTCACTGTATATATTTTTCAATAAAATCGACTTTTAACACAAATTTTTAAAATTTTGCATTAAACAAGCAATTTGGAGTATATGAAGACAATAAAATATTTTTGGCCGCATAAAACTTGAAAATCTACCTATGTGCATTGCTTTTGGAATGATAGAGTTTTCCTTGATCAGTTTGGGAAATTTGGGCGCAGAATCTATAAAGGCATTAATTTGGGATCTATGATAAACCACAAGGGGGGAGGGGGGTTTGAACCCCCCCGTGGATCCGCCACTGATTTGTCTGCTTTATCTCAAACGTCTGTGAGCAGATGCGTGTAAACGGTTGCTACTGCGTTAAATAATGTAGCATATAAATATGTTAAGTTTCCTAAACGGGATGAGTTCCCAGCTATTAAAATAAAATTTATGGAAAAATATCAAATCGCAGGAGTGATTGGACTCATAGACGGAACTCATATCAAAATTTCTGCTCCAAAAAATGAAATAGAGCACGTTTACTTTTGTCGCAAAGGTGGACATTCTAAAAATGTTATGATAAGTACTAGACATATACGCCGACAGTGATTCCGGCGGCGGCGGCGCTATTCCAAAAACATTTCGGCGGCGGCGGCGAACCAATTTTGCACTACCATTCACTATTGAATGGTAATGCACTTTGAATGGTAATGTAAAATGCCCATCCTTGATATATATATATACATCCATATACATACTAGCATCTTTGATCACACTACAGCCTCACGAAATTTACAAGAACGTCGCGCACACCCCTGCACATATTGCATGCTGCAGGTATACATGTCGCACTCATGTAGTGCCTTCAAAAAGTTGTGTTCTTTTGTTAAATGAGTGCAATCATCGCAGTCCACATCGCTATCTTTTCTCAAAGGGCAATCCTAAAAAAATTCGAAAGGGCAAGATTTCTTGCCCTCTGTGCTATCGACGGGGCATACAATGACCCTGTCAAACAGCTGATCAATAACAATAACGAATAAAAAGTATACCTTTTATGTCTCTTTCTAGCACACATAATATGTATTATATAGATTGCGTCATACCAGAAAAGCTAAAGTATACACAATTGTGACATTTAGAGTGTATTCTATTGTACATACATATGTGAAGGGCTGCACTGAATACGAAGAGGACGGCAATTCGACAGGGTGTAGTGCAAATCTGAGCTATTATTGCGCTTCGCCATGACAACCCTTTTGTGTAGAAAAGAAAACGCTATAAGTGATAAGCAGGTTGAATTACATGCACATACATACATAGGTATGTATGCGGTGGTTAACATCACCATGCATGCGCACAGGCAGACGTTGGCGGTACACCCTTAGTGGAACGTAGGCAAGTTGCTCGAGGTCATGTCAGAAATGAGTTAATATCTTTTGAACCATAAAAGTCTCCATCTTGAAATAAAATGCGTTTTTTAGATGAAAGTTCAGCGCATATTATGTATTATTTTCGAAAATATTCGTTGACCCGATCAGTATGTAATAATGCTTTAAAAAATTTAGTTTGAATTCATTATTTTGATTTTGTAAAATTAAATATTTCTCTAACGCAGTTATAAAGTAAATATTATTACCTTCAAAATAAAAAAAAATGAACAAGATACGACGAGCCGAACCAAAGATATGGAATTTTGAATGTGGGCATGTTTGCTTAACCATCGAATTTTTACACATGCAGATCTCTGAAAAAAAAAAAAAATTGCCAAACTCCTGATATAGGTGTTTGCTAATTTCGTGCAAGTAACTTAAAAAAAAAGTTTGAGCCGAATCAGAAATATGAAATCCCAAAAGGTGTACGATTTGTAAAATAATGACCCATATACAGTGTTGGAAAAAATAATAGGGACAAAATTGTGCAATTCTCCATTTATTTCATTTTAAGACCAAATAATAATTACCATATATTGATGCTTACACGGAGAGGACATGCTTCAATGACTCTGAGGTGGTTTTTGTATAATAATTTAATTTTTATACTCAGCTGTACTAGTACACAGAGTATTATAGTTTTAATCACATAACGGTGGATTGTAACAGAATGAAATAATCGAGATAGATATAGACTTATATATATCAAAATGATCAGGGTGAAAAGAGAAATCGATTGAGCCATGTCCGTCCGTCCGTCCGTCCGTCTGTAAACACTCTAACTCGCGCGATATTTTGATGAAATTTGAAATGCAAGTTGGTATCGAGACTGGGACGGTTGGTATTGAAAATGGGCGAAATCAGACCATGACCACGCCCACTTTTCCTATATAGAAAAAATCGGAAATTTGGTATCTCAGTCACTATTAAAGCTAGAGTGATCAAATTTTACCCACGTGTTGAGCTCAGGCCCCTAAGAAGAAATTTGATGAAATTTTGGAAAATGGGCGGTGCCACGCCCACTTATTAAGGGTCAAACATTGAAAGCTTTATGAGTCATAACTCAGAGACCGTTGAAGATATATCGATGAAATTTGGTACGCGTTATTTACTTACTTAGACAAACGTTTTGACGGAAAATGTCAAAATCGGTTGACGGCCACGCCCACTTTTATATATGTGAACTATTAAGGGGCCTAATAAAAACATTTTAAGCGATATCTCTGTCAAATATAAAGATCTATCACTGAAATTTTGTAGCAGGAGTCCAACTATGGACATAAAACGAAAAACACAAAAACTTTGGAAAATGGGCGGTGCCACGCCCACTTATTAAGGGGTAAACATTTGAGTTTAATGAGTCATAACTCAGAAACTGTTGAAGATATATCGATGATATTCGGTATGCGTGATATACTTACTTAGGCAAATGTTTGGACTAAAAATTGCCAAAATCGGATGACGACCACGCCCACTTTTATATATGGGTATTATAAAGTGTCCCAATAAAAACATTTTAAGCTATATCTCTGTCAAATATAAAGATATATCATTGAAATTTTATGGCAGGAGTCCAACTGCGGACATAAAACTAAAACCACAAAAATTTTGGGAAAATGGGCGTGGCACCGCCTCTTTTTAGAAGCAGGAATATACGAGATTTCTGAGCCCATAACTCGACAAGTAAATGAGATATTATGACGAAACTTGGTGCGTAGACTTTTATTACTTGTGGTAATACATGTTGAAAATTTTAGCAAAATCGGTTGACGACCACGCCCACTTTTATATATGGGAACTATAAAGGGGCCTAATAAAAACATTTTAAGCGATATCTTTGTCAAATATAAATATAATTCATTGAGATTTTGTGGCATGAGTTCCACAATAGACCGGAAACATAAAAATAGAAAAATTTTGGAAAATGGGCGTGGCACCGCCTCTTTTTAGACAAAGGAATATACGAGATTTCTTAGCCTATAACTCGGCAAATAATTGAGATATTATGACGAAACTTGGTTTATACACTTTTACAACTTGTGTTAATAGACACGCAAAAATTTATTGAAATCGGTTTATGACCACGCCTACTTTTTAACAAAGATATTTCTGGAACACCCTTTGGGAATTTGTGACGTGGCATCTTTGTAACTAGAAGTCATAAAGGAATGAAATTTTGCACAAAGAATAATATTCATATGCGTAGTTGGATGAATTATAAAAATTTTGAAAATGGGCGTGGCTGCGCCCACTTTATGCGGCACTCCATTCATATAAAATACACCCTAATCGAACAAACGCAAACAAACAATGTAAGCATACAGCTGAGTAACTAATGTTCGATTCCACTCGAACTTAGGCTTCCTTACTTGTTTGTTTAAGTTTAAATAAAGAAAAAATGCAATAAATTGAGATTTAGAAGGTGCCTTTGTTTAATGTGTGCATACGTTGGTCCACTCCCCAAACATAAATTTAAGTAAAAAATGTCTGGACGAGTTTTAAGTATTTTTTTTTTAATTTTCCCTTGGATATTGAAAACCCCCCCAAAATATTTTTCTGTGTGCGCCACTGCTTGTTATGAATAAAAATAATGAAATGTATAATTTAAGTTTGATATAATAATAGGGACAAACTTTAAGTTCGATTGTTTTTTCATATAAACTACAATATTACTGCTGCAGCTAGATTTAAACTAATGTTTAGTTGAAGCTCCTTTATTTTTTATAACTTCCTTACTTCTTCGTGGAATAGGGTTGACCAAATCAGCGCAATTTGCAACTGGTATTAAGTACCAAGCTTCTTTAATTTTTTTTCCATAACTCTAGCTTATTTTTCCATTTTTGATTCCCCATCGTCTTCTTTAATATTCCCTATAGGGCTGAGGTTCGACAACTGTGAGGGCTACTCAAAAACAGCAACTTTCTTACGTTCAAACTATGAGTTTTCGATTCTGGAGGCATGTTTGGGATCATTTTCGGCATCTAATGATATCAAGGAGGGTTGAAATGGTGCAGTTTTGAGTAGAACAATTAGCAACAGACCTCGAGAAGTAGGACTAAATGGAAGAGATCCCAGAAAAGTTCCGTATCTGAGAAAAAATTATGTAAGCCAACGAACTGAAATTTTCCAGTAGCTTAAATTCTTTAGGACTGAGGCTAGTAAAGTAGGGAACAGCCAAAGTTTTTGTTAATAACTTTTAACCGGCAAAAAATAAAATATTTCCGCATTCAGCTTCGTGTTCCTGAGGTCAAAACACGTCGATTGGTTCCTTTTTTTTAACTTTGAAGAATTTTAGCAGTTAGCAAAACTAGAAAAATATGTACACATCTCGCTCCATACGGGTATGGCGCGCCAGCGCACGCCGCCGCGCCGATACGCCGATTTCACGGATTATGGCGGCGGCGGCCGATTATGAAGGTAATCGGCGCGGCGGCGGCGGCGTCAATCGGCGGCGTATATGTCTAATAAGTACTATGCGATGCGGACTACCTCGTTTTAGCCGCCAGTGCTTCATTCGGAGGTACTGCTTCCGAGGTATAGTGTTCCGATCTTGACAATTTACGGTAAACTTGTTTAGGCCAAGATGTGTACAAATACTTCAAAATTTCATGTCCTTAGCTGTTTAAATGTGGAAGTTATACACCAAAATGTGTATATCTGAACAATCGGTTGTATGGCAGCTATATGTTATAGTGGTCCGATCTTGATAATTTTCGGTAAACTTCTTTGGGTCAATATGGGTACAAATACCACAAAGTTTCGTGTCCTTAGCTGTAAAAAGGGAGAAGTTATACCGTCCGTCCGTCCGTCCGTCTGTAAACACTCTAACTCGCGCGATATTTTGATGAAATTTGAAATGCAAGTTGGTATCGAGACTGGGACGGTTGGTATTGAAAATGGGCGAAATCAGACCATGACCACGCCCACTTTTCCTATATAGAAAAAATCGGAAATTTGGTATCTCAGTCACTATTAAAGCTAGAGTGATCAAATTTTACCCACGTGTTGAGCTCAGGCCCCTAAGAAGAAATTTGATGAAATTTTGGAAAATGGGCGGTGCCACGCCCACTTATTAAGGGTCAAACATTGAAAGCTTTATGAGTCATAACTCAGAGACCGTTGAAGATATATCGATGAAATTTGGTACGCGTTATTTACTTACTTAGACAAACGTTTTGACGGAAAATGTCAAAATCGGTTGACGGCCACGCCCACTTTTATATATGTGAACTATTAAGGGGCCTAATAAAAACATTTTAAGCGATATCTCTGTCAAATATAAAGATCTATCACTGAAATTTTGTAGCAGGAGTCCAACTATGGACATAAAACGAAAAACACAAAAACTTTGGAAAATGGGCGGTGCCACGCCCACTTATTAAGGGGTAAACATTTGAGTTTAATGAGTCATAACTCAGAAACTGTTGAAGATATATCGATGATATTCGGTATGCGTGATATACTTACTTAGGCAAATGTTTGGACTAAAAATTGCCAAAATCGGATGACGACCACGCCCACTTTTATATATGGGTATTATAAAGTGTCCCAATAAAAACATTTTAAGCTATATCTCTGTCAAATATAAAGATATATCATTGAAATTTTATGGCAGGAGTCCAACTGCGGACATAAAACTAAAACCACAAAAATTTTGGGAAAATGGGCGTGGCACCGCCTCTTTTTAGAAGCAGGAATATACGAGATTTCTGAGCCCATAACTCGACAAGTAAATGAGATATTATGACGAAACTTGGTGCGTAGACTTTTATTACTTGTGGTAATACATGTTGAAAATTTTAGCAAAATCGGTTGACGACCACGCCCACTTTTATATATGGGAACTATAAAGGGGCCTAATAAAAACATTTTAAGCGAT
This sequence comes from Urophora cardui, assembly GCA_960531455.1. Lineage (NCBI taxonomy): Eukaryota > Metazoa > Arthropoda > Insecta > Diptera > Tephritidae > Urophora > Urophora cardui. Next base: position 18,552,156 of record OY482675.1, on the reverse strand, counting down.
ATCTTTGTCAAATATAAATATAATTCATTGAGATTTTGTGGCATGAGTTCCACAATAGACCGGAAACATAAAAATAGAAAAATTTTGGAAAATGGGCGTGGCACCGCCTCTTTTTAGACAAAGGAATATACGAGATTTCTTAGCCTATAACTCGGCAAATAATTGAGATATTATGACGAAACTTGGTTTATACACTTTTACAACTTGTGTTAATAGACACGCAAAAATTTATTGAAATCGGTTTATGACCACGCCTACTTTTTAACAAAGATATTTCTGGAACACCCTTTGGGAATTTGTGACGTGGCATCTTTGTAACTAGAAGTCATAAAGGAATGAAATTTTGCACAAAGAATAATATTCATATGCGTAGTTGGATGAATTATAAAAATTTTGAAAATGGGCGTGGCTGCGCCCACTTTATGCGGCACTCCATTCATATAAAATACACCCTAATCGAACAAACGCAAACAAACAATGTAAGCATACAGCTGAGTAACTAATGTTCGATTCCACTCGAACTTAGGCTTCCTTACTTGTTTGTTTAAGTTTAAATAAAGAAAAAATGCAATAAATTGAGATTTAGAAGGTGCCTTTGTTTAATGTGTGCATACGTTGGTCCACTCCCCAAACATAAATTTAAGTAAAAAATGTCTGGACGAGTTTTAAGTATTTTTTTTTTAATTTTCCCTTGGATATTGAAAACCCCCCCAAAATATTTTTCTGTGTGCGCCACTGCTTGTTATGAATAAAAATAATGAAATGTATAATTTAAGTTTGATATAATAATAGGGACAAACTTTAAGTTCGATTGTTTTTTCATATAAACTACAATATTACTGCTGCAGCTAGATTTAAACTAATGTTTAGTTGAAGCTCCTTTATTTTTTATAACTTCCTTACTTCTTCGTGGAATAGGGTTGACCAAATCAGCGCAATTTGCAACTGGTATTAAGTACCAAGCTTCTTTAATTTTTTTTCCATAACTCTAGCTTATTTTTCCATTTTTGATTCCCCATCGTCTTCTTTAATATTCCCTATAGGGCTGAGGTTCGACAACTGTGAGGGCTACTCAAAAACAGCAACTTTCTTACGTTCAAACTATGAGTTTTCGATTCTGGAGGCATGTTTGGGATCATTTTCGGCATCTAATGATATCAAGGAGGGTTGAAATGGTGCAGTTTTGAGTAGAACAATTAGCAACAGACCTCGAGAAGTAGGACTAAATGGAAGAGATCCCAGAAAAGTTCCGTATCTGAGAAAAAATTATGTAAGCCAACGAACTGAAATTTTCCAGTAGCTTAAATTCTTTAGGACTGAGGCTAGTAAAGTAGGGAACAGCCAAAGTTTTTGTTAATAACTTTTAACCGGCAAAAAATAAAATATTTCCGCATTCAGCTTCGTGTTCCTGAGGTCAAAACACGTCGATTGGTTCCTTTTTTTTTAACTTTGAAGAATTTTAGCAGTTAGCAAAACTAGAAAAATATGTACACATCTCGCTCCATACGGGTATGGCGCGCCAGCGCACGCCGCCGCGCCGATACGCCGATTTCACGGATTATGGCGGCGGCGGCCGATTATGAAGGTAATCGGCGCGGCGGCGGCGGCGTCAATCGGCGGCGTATATGTCTAATAAGTACTATGCGATGCGGACTACCTCGTTTTAGCCGCCAGTGCTTCATTCGGAGGTACTGCTTCCGAGGTATAGTGTTCCGATCTTGACAATTTACGGTAAACTTGTTTAGGCCAAGATGTGTACAAATACTTCAAAATTTCATGTCCTTAGCTGTTTAAATGTGGAAGTTATACACCAAAATGTGTATATCTGAACAATCGGTTGTATGGCAGCTATATGTTATAGTGGTCCGATCTTGATAATTTTCGGTAAACTTCTTTGGGTCAATATGGGTACAAATACCCCAAAGTTTCGTGTCCTTAGCTGTAAAAAGGGAGAAGTTATACCCCAAAATGTGTATATCTGAACAATCGGTTGTATGGGAGCTATATGCTATAGTGGTCCGATCTTGACAATTTACGGTAAACTTGTTTAGGCCAAGATGTGTACAAATACTTCAAAATTTCATGTCCTTAGCTGTTTAAATGGGGAAGTTATACACCAAAATGTGTATATCTGAACAATCGGTTGTATGGCAGCTATATGTTATAGTGGTCTGATCTTGACAATTTTCGGTAACTTTCTTTGGGTCAATATGGGTACAAGTACCCCAAAGTTTCGTGTCCTTAGCTGTAAAAAGGGAGAAGTTATACCCCTTTTCCTTTAGGAAAGTATGGTCTGGTTTATGGTCAAATTTCTTGTCGGCCTGTGGAATTTTTCAAAAAGCCTCGAAAATTGAAACATGATTGAAAGTTTGACAGAATCGACAATATAGTACGCGCTTATTGTATTAGATTTAATTCCTCTAAATTTCGGGTATTTTCTATTTAACTATAAGTTGTAATTGTATATTATAATTGCCTACAAGGACAACTATTTTAATGAACTGATTCAATTGTACCTGTTTCACCTTGTGGATATGTGCATATCGACGATTCCAAACAAAACTGTACTAAGTCTGAAAACTGTGTTTTGCAGGAGAAGCTCTCAAAGTTTAAACTCGATATGAAACTTCGGCTGTATGCTAAGTATATTTTCACTTGTAACTTCTGTTTGGATTGAACGATCAACACCAAAACTCGACAATATCAAAGTTAGGGTACGCTTTATATAAAACCGTAAGAAAAAATAAAAAATTGCAACGTGGTTTTTCATGGAAAGCTCTCAAAGTTTTTATTCTGTAACAATCTCGAGTTGTATTATATGTACACTTTTGCTTATAACTTTTGATTGGATTGTCCGATTGATACCAAAATTAGGCAGCATCTAAATTAAGACACGCTCTACTTGAAAACGCCAAAAACGGGAAAATGTACTAAGTCGACTTAGTACAGTATTGTTTGGAAGCGTCGATATAAAATATAATCTGAAAATAAATGAAAATAAATGTCGAGTTTTGCCTTTGGACAGCTAAACCCATCCAACCATTGCACATAGGTAGATTTTCAAGTTTTATTTTTATGCGGCCAAAATTGAATTTTGTGAAGTTGTGACAATTACAGAAAAAAACATACCCACATATTGGAAATAGACTGGGGAACAATAATTTGTCGCTTTTTTCCCGACCTCATACTCTGGACTTGCTCCCAGATGGTCGAAACTTAGCATATCTGAAGTTCATTTTTTAGTTTTTTTTTTACCAATTTTTTAAGTGCTATATCAACGTGAATATTTATTATTTAAAGCATTTCATTTAAGTAATCGTGATTGATCCTAAAGCTTCAATTAATAATTAACACTTTTCAATAATATCCTTGATTTCCAATAATTCTAAGTTTATAGTTTTATGCTTTTAAAGTTGGGATAATTAAAAAAAAAAAATATCACTCTTTTTCGTGTTCAAAATTGATTTTGTTATGTTGCTCTGTCAGACTCAGTCAAATTAACCCTCGGACATGATATCTAGTACAATTAGTATTTTTCCGACAAAAAATTACGTCGCACAAAGCCGCACTTCACCACTAGATACAGGGTTTTTGATATGTACCTACAATAATTTTCTTTTTTTGTGTTTTATATTTGATTTTAATGTTTATATTTCTAACGCAAATCTTGGTTAATATAGGTGATGCTCGAAAGAAACCGAGATATTTATCACCGATTAATGTTAACTTTTTAGGCAGTATTTTTAGTATTTCCGATTTTTCAAAGTCTAGGAAATACTTATCATAAAAAGGGGCTAAGAATTCTAAACCTAAATTTTTTTAGAAGATTTTTGAGTATGCAGTTTTGCAGTTCATTCAATTTTAATATAATAATATACAACATTCAACTTTTTGAAAATTTTATTGGCTTTTCGGAAATTTTAATTGGAACGGTCTCAAGTACATATATTTCAAGTACCCTACAGAAAAAAATTTCTAAAATCGACGGAATTTTTCAGAACATTGAGAATTGCACTTTTGACACTATAGTTGGCTACATAACAGTATACTTAGAAATCTCCTCAAAATTTTCTATAAATTCTGGCCGCGTTTTGAAATTTTTAATCCACTTTTAGAAATTTGTACGATTTTTCGGATTTTTTCCATAAGCTTAGAAATCCTGATTAAAACGGTTTTTATTGAAAAATTGTCTACGTTTTTAAACGAAACTAAGAAAGTCAAATTTTCGACAGAACTCTTTGAAATAAATTTAAAAACTCTGGCGTATGATTTTGTTTTGAGTCACTGTATATATTTTTCAATAAAATCGACTTTTAACACAAATTTTTAAAATTTTGCATTAAACAAGCAATTTGGAATATATGAAGACAATAAAATATTTTTGGCCGCATAAAACTTGAAAATCTACCTATGTGCATTGCTTTTGGAATGATAGAGTTTTCCTTGAACAGTTTGGGAAATTTGGGCGCAGAATCTATAAAGGCATTAATTTGGGATCTATGATAAACCACAAGGGGGGAGGGGGGTTTGAACCCCCCCGTGGATCCGCCACTGATTTGTCTGCTTTATCTCAAACGTCTGTGAGCAGATGCGTGTAAACGGTTGCTACTGCGTTAAATAACGTAGCATATAAATATGTTAAGTTTCCTAAACGGGATGAGTTCCCAGCTATTAAAATAAAATTTATGGAAAAATATCAAATCGCAGGAGTGATTGGACTCATAGACGGAACTCATATCAAAATTTCTGCTCCAAAAAATGAAATAGAGCACGTTTACTTTTGTCGCAAAGGTGGACATTCTAAAAATGTTATGATAAGTACTAGACATATACGCCGACAGTGATTCCGGCGGCGGTGGCGCTATTCCAAAAACATTTCGGCGGCGGCGGCGACGCCGGCGTGCTTTTTCGCGCCGGCGCGCCTGCCGCAAATCTACAAATCACAATCCTTATTCAAATATTAATTTTATTTAGTTACCTTAATATCGCTGGCTGAATGGAATAAATAAACTAATTTCCACCTTAAATAGTTGAAACTTTTTTATTAACAGCAAAAAACAATTGTTACATAAGCTAAAATATAAAATAAAGAAAATAAATATTAAAGAATATACACAAATCCATATGTAAGGGTAAATTTAAATTCATTTGCTTATTTTGTATGATAATAAACATGCATACATATATTTACATATGTACATATTTATATATATATAAGGCACTTTAAAATAAATATATGTATATGGGTCATTATTTTACAAATCGTACGGATTTGTTGAAAAAAAAAATTTCACAATTTTTAAAAGACACCAAATTTATTTCTTGGAATCTTTTCGCAATTTAAGTAAACACCTATATCAGGATTTTGGCAAATTTTTTTTCTTTTCAGAGATCTGCATGTGTAAAAATTCGATAGTTAAGCAAACATGCCCACATTCAAAATTCCATATCTTTGGTTCGGCTCGTCGTATCTTGTTCATTTTTTTTTATTTTGAAGGTAGTAATATTTACTTTATAACTGCGTTAAAGAAATATTTAATTTTACAAAATCACAATAATGAATTGAAACTAAATTTTTTAAAGCATTATTACATACTGATCGGGTCAACGAATATTTTCAAAAAAATATACATAATATGCGCTGAACTTTCATCTAAAAAACGCATTTTATTTCAAGGTGGAGACTTTTATGGTTCAAAAGATATTAACTCATTTCTGACATGACCTCGAGCAACTTGCCTACGTTCCACTAAGGGTGTACCGCCAACGTCTGCCTGTGCGCATGCATGGTGATGTTAACCACCGCATACATACCTATGTATGTATGTGCATGTAATTCAACCTGCTTATCACTTAATATGTAGCTAGTAGTTATATTTTACCAAATCATTATTGTAGCACAATAGACGGTCAAGTAAGATAGATAATACAACTATTTTTGTATTTAGGACCAAGGACGATCATTAAGATGAATATATTATGTTATACACATATTTAGGGGATTCACAACCTGTCATATTGCGTCATATCGTCATAAGTCATAATTTTGTGGTTGCATTCTATGCTATATGTGTACTAAATAAATACAACTCTGCACGATATGTTTTTGGGTCGTCGTATTTGATCATTTGTTTTTGTTTACTTCTTCACAGGGCTTCGGAAAGGTCTTTTATAGCTATTTCCGTACAATATTTTAATATGACATATGACTTTAACACACTTTGTGAATCACCTAATTATATATTATGCCTGCGAGCCAGTACCTTTAGTATAAGTAGATATCAGATTCCAAATATGTAATCTGACAGGGAAAAAATTAAATTTTCACTTAAATATTTTCGTGAAACTGGCTGTAAATTTTTAGTAATATTAGATATACTTATTTTATTACGACGGTTTTTAAGTGTACATCCCTATTACATTTGTCAATGAAAGTAAAATTTATAAAAGCATTAAAATAATAGAAAACATTTATTTACTTATTTGTATCCATATATATATATCAGGGTTGGGCAAGCTGCATTCAATTTTGATTGCATTCAGCCTTGCAGCCCCCAATCAATTCAGTAGTGAATGGGAATGCAAATGCGATTTGCACTACCATTCAATAGTGAATGCGAATGGAAAGGTGAATGCATTCCCATTCATTGCATTCCCACTGCAAATGTGATTTGGACTACCAATTAAAAATGAGTGCGAGGGATTTGGACAACCATTCATCATTTAATAGCATTTAAAACCTGTGACCATAGTTAAGGTATTAAGTGGCTAATCTATTTATTAACGGAAAGGAAGTTTATGGGATATTATAAATATCGAATTAGGCTTAGCAAAGTAAAGGGAAACCAACACATAGTAATATGTACATATGTTCTATGTTATACCTGTATGTAAAAGTATTTCTTTCAATTTCTGAGGTTATAATTACACAGTTCAACAAATTTGCAAAAATTTTACTCAACACGAACAAACGCTAGTTATTATGAAAGAGGATGCCTCTCAGACCAACTTTTCCGAATAGAGTACTAGTCCAGTGCAAATCACATTTACAGTGGGAATGCAATGAACTGGAATGCATTCACCTTTGCATTCGCATTCACTATTGAATGGTAGTGCAAATCACATTTGCATTCCCATTCACTACTGAATGGTAATGCAAACCACATTTGCATTCCCATTCACTACTGAATGGTAATGCAAACCAATTTTGCACTACCATTCACTATTGAATGGTAATGCACTTTGAATGGTAATGTAAAATGCCCATCCTTGATATATATATATACATCCATATACATACTAGCATCTTTGATCACACTACAGCCTCACGAAATTTACAAGAACATCGCGCACACCCCTGCACATATTGCATGCTGCAGGTATACATATGGATGTATGTACATAAATAGTTGTATTATCTATCTTACTTGACCGTCTATTGTGCTACAATAATGATTTGGTAAAATATAACTACTAGCTACATATTAAGTGATAAGCAGGTTGAATTACATGCACATACATACATAGGTATGTATGCGGTGGTTAACATCACCATGCATGCGCACAGGCAGACGTTGGCGGTACACCCTTAGTGGAACGTAGGCAAGTTGCTCGAGGTCATGTCAGAAATGAGTTAATATCTTTTGAACCATAAAAGTCTCCATCTTGAAATAAAATGCGTTTTTTAGATGAAAGTTCAGCGCATATTATGTATACTTTTTCGAAAATATTCGTTGACCCGATCAGTATGTAATAATGCTTAAAAAAAATTTAGTTTGAATTCATTATTTTGATTTTGTAAAATTAAATATTTCTCTAACGCAGTTATAAAGTAAATATTATTACCTTCAAAATAAAAAAAAATGAACAAGATACGACGAGCCGAACCAAAGATATGGAATTTTGAATGTGGGCATGTTTGCTTAACCATCGAATTTTTACACATGCAGATCTCTGAAAAAAAAAAAAAATTGCCAAACTCCTGATATAGGTGTTTGCTAATTTCGTGCAAGTAACTTAAAAAAAAAGTTTGAGCCGAATCAGAAATATGAAATCCCAAAAGGTGTACGATTTGTAAAATAATGACCCATATACAGTGTTGGAAAAAATAATAGGGACAAAATTGTGCAATTCTCCATTTATTTCATTTTAAGACCAAATAATAATTACCATATATTGATGCTTACACGGAGAGGACATGCTTCAATGACTCTGAGGTGGTTTTTGTATAATAATTTAATTTTTATACTCAGCTGTACTAGTACACAGAGTATTATAGTTTTAATCACATAACGGTGGATTGTAACAGAATGAAATAATCGAGATAGATATAGACTTATATATATCAAAATGATCAGGGTGAAAAGAGAAATCGATTGAGCCATGTCCGTCCGTCCGTCCGTCCGTCTGTAAACACTCTAACTCGCGCGATATTTTGATGAAATTTGAAATGCAAGTTGGTATCGAGACTGGGACGGTTGGTATTGAAAATGGGCGAAATCGGACCATGACCACGCCCACTTTTCCTATATAGAAAAAATCGGAAATTTGGTATCTCAGTCACTATTAAAGCTAGAGTGATCAAATTTTACCCACGTGTTGAGCTCAGGCCCCTAAGAAGAAATTTGATGAAATTTTGGAAAATGGGCGGTGCCACGCCCACTTATTAAGGGTCAAACATTGAAAGCTTTATGAGTCATAACTCAGAGACCGTTGAAGATATATCGATGAAATTTGGTACGCGTTATTTACTTACTTAGACAAACGTTTTGACGGAAAATGTCAAAATCGGTTGACGGCCACGCCCACTTTTATATATGTGAACTATTAAGGGGCCTAATAAAAACATTTTAAGCGATATCTCTGTCAAATATAAAGATCTATCACTGAAATTTTGTAGCAGGAGTCCAACTATGGACATAAAACGAAAAACACAAAAACTTTGGAAAATGGGCGGTGCCACGCCCACTTATTAAGGGGTAAACATTTGAGTTTAATGAGTCATAACTCAGAAACCGTTGAAGATATATCGATGATATTCGGTATGCGTGATATACTTACTTAGGCAAATGTTTGGACTAAAAATTGCCAAAATCGGTTGACGACCACGCCCACTTTTATATATGGGTATTATAAAGTGTCCCAATAAAAACATTTTAAGCTATATCTCTGTCAAATATAAAGATATATCATTGAAATTTTATGGCAGGAGTCCAACTGCGGACATAAAACTAAAACCACAAAAATTTTGGGAAAATGGGCGTGGCACCGCCTCTTTTTAGAAGCAGGAATATACGAGATTTCTGAGCCCATAACTCGACAAGTAAATGAGATATTATGACGAAACTTGGTGCGTAGACTTTTATTACTTGTGGTAATACATGTTCAAAATTTTAGCAAAATCGGTTGACGACCACGCCCACTTTTATATATGGGAACTATAAAGGGGCCTAATAAAAACATTTTAAGCGATATCTTTGTCAAATATAAATATAATTCATTGAGATTTTGTGGCATGAGTTCCACAATAGACCGGAAACATAAAAATAGAAAAATTTTGGAAAATGGGCGTGGCACCGCCTCTTTTTAGACAAAGGAATATACGAGATTTCTTAGCCTATAACTCGGCAAATAATTGAGATATTATGACGAAACTTGGTTTATACACTTTTACAACTTGTGTTAATAGACACGCAAAAATTTATTGAAATCGGTTTATGACCACGCCTACTTTTTAACAAAGATATTTCTGGAACACTCTTTGGGAATTTGTGACGTGGCATCTTTGTAACTAGAAGTCATAAAGGAATGAAATTTTGCACAAAGAATAATATTCATATGCGTAGTTGGATGACTTATAAAAATTTTGAAAATGGGCGTGGCTGCGCCCACTTTATGCGGCACTCCATTCATATAAAATACACCCTAATCGAACAAACGCAAACAAACAATGTAAGCATACAGCTGAGTAACTAATGTTCGATTCCACTCGAACTTAGGCTTCCTTACTTGTTTGTTTTAGTTTAAATAAAGAAAAAATGCAATAAATTGAGATTTAGAAGGTGCCTTTGTTTAATGTGTGCATACGTTGGTCCACTCCCCAAACATAAATTTAAGTAAAAAATGTCTGGACGAGTTTTAAGTATTTTTTTTTTAATTTTCCCTTGGATATTGAAAACCCACCCAAAATATTTTTCTGTGTGCGCCACTGCTTGTTATGAATAAAAATAATGAAATGTATAATTTAAGTTTGATATAATAATAGGGACAAACTTTAAGTTCGATTGTTTTTTCATATAAACTACAATATTACTGCTGCAGCTAGATTTAAACTAATGTTTAGTTGAAGCTCCTTTATTTTTTATAACTTCCTTACTTCTTCGTGGAATAGGGTTGACCAAATCAGCGCAATTTGCAACTGGTATTAAGTACCAAGCTTCTTTAATTTTTTTTCCATAACTCTAGCTTATTTTTCCATTTTTGATTCCCCATCGTCTTCTTTAATATTCCCTATAGGGCTGAGGTTCGACAACTGTGAGGGCTACTCAAAAACAGCAACTTTCTTACGTTCAAACTATGAGTTTTCGATTCTGGAGGCATGTTTGGGATCATTTTCGGCATCTAATGATATCAAGGAGGGTTGAAATGGTGCAGTTTTGAGTAGAACAATTAGCAACAGACCTCGAGAAGTAGGACTAAATGGAAGAGATCCCAGAAAAGTTCCGTATCTGAGAAAAAATTATGTAAGCCAACGAACTGAAATTTTCCAGTAGCTTAAATTCTTTAGGACTGAGGCTAGTAAAGTAGGGAACAGCCAAAGTTTTTGTTAATAACTTTTAACCGGCAAAAAATAAAATATTTCCGCATTCAGCTTCGTGTTCCTGAGGTCAAAACACGTCGATTGGTTCCTTTTTTTTTAACTTTGAAGAATTTTAGCAGTTAGCAAAACTAGAAAAATATGTACACATCTCGCTCCATACGGGTATGGCGCGCCAGCGCACGCCGCCGCGCCGATACGCCGATTTCACGGATTATGGCGGCGGCGGCCGATTATGAAGGTAATCGGCGCGGCGGCGGCGGCGTCAATCGGCGTCGTATATGTCTAATAAGTACTATGCGATGCGGACTACCTCGTTTTAGCCGCCAGTGCTTCATTCGGAGGTACTGCTTCCGAGGTATAGTGTTCCGATCTTGACAATTTACGGTAAACTTGTTTAGGCCAAGATGTGTACAAATACTTCAAAATTTCATGTCCTTAGCTGTTTAAATGGGGAAGTTATACACCAAAATGTGTATATCTGAACAATCGGTTGTATGGCAGCTATATGTTATAGTGGTCCGATCTTGATAATTTTCGGTAAACTTCTTTGGGTCAATATGGGTACAAATACCCCAAAGTTTCGTGTCCTTAGCTGTAAAAAGGGAGAAGTTATACCCCAAAATGTGTATATCTGAACAATCGGTTGTATGGGAGCTATATGCTATAGTGGTCCGATCTTGACAATTTACGGTAAACTTGTTTAGGCCAAGATGTGTACAAATACTTCAAAATTTCATGTCCTTAGCTGTTTAAATGGGGAAGTTATACACCAAAATGTGTATATCTGAACAATCGGTTGTATGGCAGCTATATGTTATAGTGGTCTGATCTTGACAATTTTCGGTAACCTTCTTTGGGTCAATATGGGTACAAGTACCCCAAAGTTTCGTGTCCTTAGCTGTAAAAAGGGAGAAGTTATACCCCTTTTCCTTTAGGAAAGTATGGTCTGGTTTATGGTCAAATTTCTTGTCGGCCTGTGGAATTTTTCAAAAAGCCTCGAAAATTGAAACATGATTGAAAGTTTGACAGAATCGACAATATAGTACGCGCTTATTGTATTAGATTTAATTCCTCTAAATTTCGGGTATTTTCTATTTAACTATAAGTTGTAATTGTATATTATAATTGCCTACAAGGACAACTATTTTAATGAACTGATTCAATTGTACCTGTTTCACCTTGTGGATATGTGCATATCGACGATTCCAAACAAAACTGTACTAAGTCTGAAAACTGTGTTTTGCAGGAGAAGCTCTCAAAGTTTAAACTCGATATGAAACTTCGGCTGTATGCTAAGTATATTTTCACTTGTAACTTCTGTTTGGATTGAACGATCAACACCAAAACTCGACAATATCAAAGTTAGGGTACGCTTTATATAAAACCGTAAGAAAAAATAAAAAATTGCAACGTGGTTTTTCATGGAAAGCTCTCAAAGTTTTTATTCTGTAACAATCTCGAGTTGTATTATATGTACACTTTTGCTTATAACTTTTGATTGGATTGTCCGATTGATACCAAAATTAGGCAGCATCTAAATTAAGACACGCTCTACTTGAAAACGCCAAAAACGGGAAAATGTACTAAGTCGACTTAGTACAGTATTGTTTGGAAGCGTCGATATAAAATATAATCTGAAAATAAATGAAAATAAATGTCGAGTTTTGCCTTTGGACAGCTAAACCCATCCAACCATTGCACATAGGTAGATTTTCAAGTTTTATTTTTATGCGGCCAAAATTGAATTTTGTGAAGTTGTGACAATTACAGAAAAAAACATACCCACATATTGGAAATAGACTGGGGAACAATAATTTGTCGCTTTTTTCCCGACCTCATACTCTGGACTTGCTCCCAGATGGTCGAAACTTAGCATATCTGAAGTTCATTTTTTAGTTTTTTTTTTACCAATTTTTTAAGTGCTATATCAACGTGAATATTTATTATTTAAAGCATTTCATTTAAGTAATCGTGATTGATCCTAAAGCTTCAATTAATTATTAACACTTTTCAATAATATCCTTGATTTCCAATAATTCTAAGTTTATAGTTTTATGCTTTTAAAGTTGGGATAATTAAAAAAAAAAAATATCACTCTTTTTCGTGTTCAAAATTGATTTTGTTATGTTGCTCTGTCAGACTCAGTCAAATTAACCCTCGGGCATGATATCTAGTACAATTAGTATTTTTCCGACAAAAAATTACGTCGCACAAAGTCGCACTTCACCACTAGATACAGGGTTTTTGATATGTACCTACAATAATTTTCTTTTTTTGTGTTTTATATTTGATTTTAATGTTTATATTTCTAACGCAAATCTTGGTTAATATAGGTGATGCTCGAAAGAAACCGAGATATTTATCACCGATTAATGTTAACTTTTTAGGCAGTATTTTTAGTATTTCCGATTTTTCAAAGTCTAGGAAATACTTATCATAAAAAGGGGCTAAGAATTCTAAACCTAAATTTTTTTAGAAGATTTTTGAGTATGCAGTTTTGCAGTTCATTCAATTTTAATATAATAATATACAACATTCAAATTTTTGAAAATTTTATTGGCTTTTCGGAAATTTTAATTGGAACGGTCTCAAGTACATATATTTCAAGTACCCTACAGAAAAAAATTTCTAAAATCGACGGAATTTTTCAGAACATTGAGAATTGCACTTTTGACACTATAGTTGGCTACATAACAGTATACTTAGAAATCTCCTCAAAATTTTCTATAAATTCTGGCCGCGTTTTGAAATTTTTAATCCACTTTTAGAAATTTGTACGATTTTTCGGATTTTTTCCATAAGCTTAGAAATCCTGATTAAAACGGTTTTTATTGAAAAATTGTCTACGTTTTTAAACGAAAATAAGAAAGTCAAATTTTCGACAGAACTCTTTGAAATAAATTTAAAAACTCTGGCGTATGATTTTGTTTTGAGTCACTGTATATATTTTTCAATAAAATCGACTTTTAACACAAATTTTTAAAATTTTGCATTAAACAAGCAATTTGGAATATATGAAGACAATAAAATATTTTTGGCCGCATAAAACTTGAAAATCTACCTATGTGCATTGCTTTTGGAATGATAGAGTTTTCCTTGATCAGTTTGGGAAATTTGGGCGCAGAATCTATAAAGGCATTAATTTGGGATCTATGATAAACCACAAGGGGGGAGGGGGGTTTGAACCCCCCCGTGGATCCGCCACTGATTTGTCTGCTTTATCTCAAACGTCTGTGAGCAGATGCGTGTAAACGGTTGCTACTGCGTTAAATAACGTAGCATATAAATATGTTAAGTTTCCTAAACGGGATGAGTTCCCAGCTATTAAAATAAAATTTATGGAAAAATATCAAATCGCAGGAGTGATTGGACTCATAGACGGAACTCATATCAAAATTTCTGCTCCAAAAAATGAAATAGAGCACGTTTACTTTTGTCGCAAAGGTGGACATTCTAAAAATGTTATGATAAGTACTAGACATATACGCCGACAGTGATTCCGGCGGCGGTGGCGCTATTCCAAAAACATTTCGGCGCGCCTGCCGCAAATCTACAAATCACAATCCTTATTCAAATATTAATTTTATTTAGTTACCTTAATATCGCTGGCTGAATGGAATAAATAAACTAATTTCCACCTTAAATAGTTGAAACTTTTTTATTAACAGCAAAAAACAATTGTTACATAAGCTAAAATATAAAATAAAGAAAATAAATATTAAAGAATATACACAAATCCATATGTAAGGGTAAATTTAAATTCATTTGCTTATTTTGTATGATAATAAACATGCATACATATATTTACATATGTACATATTTATATATATATAAGGCACTTTAAAATAAATATATGTATATGGGTCATTATTTTACAAATCGTACGGATTTGTTGAAAAAAAAAATTTCACATTTTTAAAAGACACCAAATTTATTTCTTGGAATCTTTTCGCAATTTAAGTAAACACCTATATCAGGATTTTGGCAAATTTTTTTTCTTTTCAGAGATCTGTATGTGTAAAAATTCGATAGTTAAGCAAACATGCCCACATTCAAAATTCCATATCTTTGGTTCGGCTCGTCGTATCTTGTTCATTTTTTTTTTTTATTTTGAAGGTAATAATATTTACTTTATAACTGCGTTAAAGAAATATTTAATTTTACAAAATCACAATAATGAATTCAAACTAAATTTTTTAAAGCATTATTACATACTGATCGGGTCAACGAATATTTTCGAAAAAATATACATAATATGCGCTGAACTTTCATCTAAAAAACGCATTTTATTTCAAGGTGGAGACTTTTATGGTTCAAAAGATATTAACTCATTTCTGACATGACCTCGAGCAACTTGCCTACGTTCCAGTAAGGGTGTACCGCCAACGTCTGCCTGTGCGCATGCATGGTGATGTTAACCACCGCATACATACCTATGTATGTATGTGCATGTAATTCAACCTGCTTATCACTTAATATGTAGCTAGTAGTTATATTTTACCAAATCATTATTGTAGCACAATAGACGGTCAAGTAAGATAGATAATACAACTATTTTTGTATTTAGGACCAAGGACGATCATTAAGATGAATATATTATGTTATACACATATTTAGGGGATTCACAACCTGTCATATTGCGTCATATCGTCATAAGTCATAATATTTTGTGGTTGCATTCTACGCTATATGTGTACTAAATAAATACAACTCTGCACGATATGTTTTTGGGTCGTCGTATTTGATCATTTGTTTTTGTTTACTTCTTCACAGGGCTTCGGAAAGGTCTTTTATAGCTATTTCCGTACAATATTTTAATATGACATATGACTTTATCACACTTTGTGAATCACCTAATTATATATTATGCCTGCGAGCCAGTACCTTTAGTATAAGTAGATATCAGATTCCAAATATGTAATCTGACAGGGAAAAAATTAAATTTTCACTTAAATATTTTCGTGAAACTGGCTGTAAATTTTTAGTAATATTAGATATACTTATTTTATTACGACGGTTTTTAAGTGTACATCCCTATTACATTTGTCAATGAAAGTAAAATTTATAAAAGCATTAAAATAATAGAAAACATTTATTTACTTATTTGTATCCATATATATATATATCAGGGTTGGGCAAGCTGCATTCAATTTTGATTGCATTCAGCCTTGCAGCCCCCAATCAATTCAGTAGTGAATGGGAATGCAAATGCGATTTGCACTACCATTCAATAGTGAATGCGAATGGAAAGGTGAATGCATTCCCATTCATTACATTCCCACTGCAAATGTGATTTGGACTACCAATTAAAAATGAGTGCGAGGGATTTGGACAACCATTCATCATTTAATAGCATTTAAAACCTGTGACCATAGTTAAGGTATTAAGTGGCTAATATATTTATTAACGGAAAGGAAGTTTATGGGATATTATAAATATCGAATTAGGCTTAGCAAAGTAAAGGGAAACCAACACATAGTAATATGTACATATGTTCTATGTTATACCTGTATGTAAAAGTATTTCTTTCAACTTCTGAGGTTATAATTACACAGTTCAACAAATTTGCAAAAATTTTACTCAACACGAACAAACGCTAGTTATTATGAAAGAGGATGCCTCTCAGACCAACTTTTCCGAATAGAGTACTAGTCCAGTGCAAATCACATTTACAGTGGGAATGCAATGAACTGGAATGCATTCACCTTTGCATTCGCATTCACTATTGAATGGTAGTGCAAATCACATTTGCATTCCCATTCACTACTGAATGGTAATGCAAACCACATTTGCATTCCCATTCACTACTGAATGGTAATGCAAACCAATTTTGCACTACCATTCACTATTGAATGGTAATGCACTTTGAATGGTAATGTAAAAATGCCCATCCTTGATATATATATATACATCCATATACATACTAGCATCTTTGATCACACTACAGCCTCACGAAATTTACAAGAACGTCGCGCACACCCCTGCACATATTGCATGCTGCAGGTATACATATGGATGTATGTACATAAATAGTTGTATTATCTATCTTACTTGACCGTCTATTGTGCTACAATAATGATTTGGTAAAATATAACTACTAGCTACATATTAAGTGATAAGCAGGTTCAATTACATGCACATACATACATAGGTATGTATGCGGTGGTTAACATCACCATGCATGCGCACAGGCATAGCCATGGGTAATGGCGCAATTTTTTTGGCGCTGATACAATAACGCCAGCGCCAACCGTGGCGCCAACTCACGGTACTGGCGCAATAACACCTTTAGCGTAATTGTCATCGAATAATTGATAAATAACATTTTTTCGCTTGTTACTGTTTACCATCCCCGTTTTATTTCTTTTGGCGCAATTCTGATTACATATACGAGGGCACAATTAATTTTAATTTTCATAATCATTTGGAAAAATATTCCGTATATATATGAAAATATGCTGGAAATTAGAGTCACTTAGATCACTATCAAGCACACATAATTGTGACGTTGTCATACGTATACATATACTATGATGCTGTTATTGGCGTTGTGGTTGCGCCATTTTACACTAGCGCTATATTGGAGCTGGTGTTAGCGCGCGAAATTGAGTCAGTGTTATATTGCAATAGCGCATCATTGAGTTGGCGCTACATTGAGTTGGCGCTATACTGAGTTGGCGCTACATTGAGTTGGCGCTATATTGAGTTGGCGCATTTCCCAAATCGGAGTTAGCGCAATAACACCAGGGTTTGTGTCAGCGCAATTGCGCCGCGCAGCGCAGTGTTACCCATGCCTACACAGGCAGATGTTGGCGGTACACCCTTAGTGGAACGTAGGCAAGTTGCTCGAGGTCATGTCAGAAATGAGTTAATATCTTTTGAACCATAAAAGTCTCCATCTTGAAATAAAATGCGTTTTTTAGATGAAAGTTCAGCGCATATTATGTATATTTTTTCGAAAATATTCGTTGACCCGATCAGTATGTAATAATGCTTTAAAAAATTTAGTTTGAATTCATTATTTTGATTTTGTAAAATTAAATATTTCTCTAACGCAGTTATAAAGTAAATATTATTACCTTCAAAATAAAAAAAAATGAACAAGATACGACGAGCCGAACCAAAGATATGGAATTTTGAATGTGGGCATGTTTGCTTAACCATCGAATTTTTACACATGCAGATCTCTGAAAAAAAAAAATTTGCCAAAATCCTGATATAGGTGTTTGCTAATTTCGTGCAAGTAACTTAAAAAAAAGTTTGAGCCGAATCAGAAATATGAAATCCCAAAAGGTGTACGATTTGTAAAATAATGACCCATATACAGTGTTGGAAAAAATAATAGGGACAAAATTTTGCAATTCTCCATTTATTTCATTTTAAGACCAAATAATAATTACCATATATTGATGCTTACACGGAGAGGACATGCTTCAATGACTCTGAGGTGGTTTTTGTATAATAATTTAATTTTTATACTCAGCTGTACTAGTACACAGAGTATTATAGTTTTAATCACATAACGGTGGATTGTAACAGAATGAAATAATCGAGATAGATATAGACTTATATATATCAAAATGATCAGGGTGAAAAGAGAAATCGATTGAGCCATGTCCGTCCGTCCGTCCGTCCGTCTGTAAACACTCTAACTCGCGCGATATTTTGATGAAATTTGAAATGCAAGTTGGTATCGAGACTGGGACGGTTGGTATTGAAAATGGGCGAAATCGGACCATGACCACGCCCACTTTTCCTATATAGAAAAAATCGGAAATTTGGTATCTCAGTCACTATTAAAGCTAGAGTGATCAAATTTTACCCACGTGTTGAGCTCAGGCCCCTAAGAAGAAATTTGATGAAATTTTGGAAAATGGGCGGTGCCACGCCCACTTATTAAGGGTCAAACATTGAAAGCTTTATGAGTCATAACTCAGAGACCGTTGAAGATATATCGATGAAATTTGGTACGCGTTATTTACTTACTTAGACAAACGTTTTGACGGAAAATGTCAAAATCGGTTGACGGCCACGCCCACTTTTATATATGTGAACTATTAAGGGGCCTAATAAAAACATTTTAAGCGATATCTCTGTCAAATATAAAGATCTATCACTGAAATTTTGTAGCAGGAGTCCAACTATGGACATAAAACGAAAAACACAAAAACTTTGGAAAATGGGCGGTGCCACGCCCACTTATTAAGGGGTAAACATTTGAGTTTAATGAGTCATAACTCAGAAACCGTTGAAGATATATCGATGATATTCGGTATGCGTGATATACTTACTTAGGCAAATGTTTGGACTAAAAATTGCCAAAATCGGTTGACGACCACGCCCACTTTTATATATGGGTATTATAAAGTGTCCCAATAAAAACATTTTAAGCTATATCTCTGTCAAATATAAAGATATATCATTGAAATTTTATGGCAGGAGTCCAACTGCGGACATAAAACTAAAACCACAAAAATTTTGGGAAAATGGGCGTGGCACCGCCTCTTTTTAGAAGCAGGAATATACGAGATTTCTGAGCCCATAACTCGACAAGTAAATGAGATATTATGACGAAACTTGGTGCGTAGACTTTTATTACTTGTGGTAATACATGTTCAAAATTTTAGCAAAATCGGTTGACGACCACGCCCACTTTTATATATGGGAACTATAAAGGGGCCTAATAAAAACATTTTAAGCGATATCTTTGTCAAATATAAATATAATTCATTGAGATTTTATGGCATGAGTTCCACAATAGACCGGAAACATAAAAATAGAAAAATTTTGGAAAATGGGCGTGGCACCGCCTCTTTTTAGACAAAGGAATATACGAGATTTCTTAGCCTATAACTCGGCAAATAATTGAGATATTATGACGAAACTTGGTTTATACACTTTTACAACTTGTGTTAATAGACACGCAAAAATTTATTGAAATCGGTTTATGACCACGCCTACTTTTTAACAAAGATATTTCTGGAACACCCTTTGGGAATTTGTGACGTGGCATCTTTGTAACTAGAAGTCATAAAGGAATGAAATTTTGCACAAAGAATAATATTCATATGCTTAGTTGGATGACTTATAAAAATTTTGAAAATGGGCGTGGCTTCGCCCACTTTATGCGGCACTCCACTCATATAAAATACACCCTAATCGAACAAACAATGTAAGCATACAGCTGAGTAACTAATGTTCGATTCCACTCGAACTTAGGCTTCCTTACTTGTTTGTTTTAGTTTAAATAAAGAAAAAATGCAATAAATTGAGATTTAGAAGGTGCCTTTGTTTAATGTGTGCATACGTTGGTCCACTCCCCAAACATAAATTTAAGTAAAAAATGTCTGGACGCGTTTTAAGTATTTTTTTTTTTTAATTTTCCCTTGGATATTGAAAACCCCCCCAAAATATTTTTCTGTGTGCGCCACTGCTTGTTATGAATAAAAATAATGAAATGTATAATTTAAGTTTGATATAATAATAGGGACAAACTTTAAGTTCGATTGTTTTTTCATATAAACTACAATATTACTGCTGCAGCTAGATTTAAACTAATGTTTAGTTGAAGCTCCTTTATTTTTTATAACTTCCTTACTTCTTCGTGGCATAGGGTTGACCAAATCAGCGCAATTTGCAACTGGTATTAAGTACCAAGCTTCTTTAATTTTTTTTCCATAACTCTAGCTTATTTTTCCATTTTTGATTCCCCATCGTCTTCTTTAATATTCCCTATAGGGCTGAGGTTCGACAACTGTGAGGGCTACTCAAAAACAGCAACTTTCTTACGTTCAAACTATGAGTTTTCGATTCTGGAGGCATGTTTGGGATCATTTTCGGCATCTAATGATATCAAGGAGGGTTGAAATGGTGCAGTTTTGAGTAGAACAATTAGCAACAGACCTCGAGAAGTAGGACTAAATGGAAGAGATCCCAGAAAAGTTCCGTATCTGAGAAAAAATTATGTAAGCCAACGAACTGAAATTTTCCAGTAGCTTAAATTCTTTAGGACTGAGGCTAGTATAGGGAACAGCCAAAGTTTTTGTTAATAACTTTTAACCGGCAAAAAATAAAATATTTCCGCATTCAGCTTCGTGTTCCTGAGGTCAAAACACGTCGATTGGTTCCTTTTTTTTTAACTTTGAAGAATTTTAGCAGTTAGCAAAACTAGAAAAATATGTACACATCTCGCTCCATACGGGTATGGCGCGCCAGCGCACGCCGCCGCGCCGATACGCCGATTTCACGGATTATGGCGGCGGCGGCCGATTATGAAGGTGGCGGCGTCAATCGGCGGCGTATATGTCTAATAAGTACTATGCGATGCGGACTACCTCGTTTTAGCCGCCAGTGCTTCATTCGGAGGTACTGCTTATGACTCGTATGTATGGCGACGTTCAAGAGCTTTGAGAGCTCTAGAGGATCTTTATGGTGCAGGTGAATGAAATTTTTGGCTTCTCGGTGATAGCGGCTATCCATTGCAGGTACAATTATTAAGATTTTTCTTAAAATAAGTTCATGCTAATTTTTAATATTTCTTTTTTGAAAAAGCCTTGGCTTATGACACCAATCATTGCACCATCTAAAAGCCAGGAAGAGCGCTACAACGTGGCTCACAAGTGAACCAGGGCTCTAGTGGAAAGGTGCATTGGTTTACTAAAATCACGGTTTAGGTGGCTTTCCAAAGAAAGAGCCCTTTTTACTCTCTACAAAAGGCAGGACTTATAATCAACGCATTTCTCGTTTTACATAATTTTTTAATTCGGGAAAGATACCATTCGATGAGGTTTATTTAGAGAACTCCGAAGAACCCGAAGTACCCGAAGTAAATGATACCTCCCGTACGCCCACCTCAAGTCGTGATATCTTGAATATTGCAAAAAGACAACGATTGCAAATAGTAGACGGTGCTTTCACCAATATTAATACATAAAGCAATGCTAATAACAAAGTAAATGAAAGAAATCAAAAATTTTTAATTTCAAAACATTTATGCAAGAAAAAAAAGAGAAGATAAAAAAGAAATAAAATAAATAAAACAGAAAACAAGTAAGGAAGCCTAAGTTCGAGTGGAATCGAACATTAGATACTCAGCTGTATGCTTTCATTGTTTGTTTGCGTTTGATGGAAACACGCTGTACTTTATATGTATAAAGCGAGTGCTGCATAAAGTGTGCGTAGCCACTCCCATTTTCAACATTTTTATCAGTCATCCAACTAAGCACATGAATATTATTCTTTGTGCAAAATTTCATTCCTTTATGACCTCTAGTTACAAAGATGTCACGTTACGAGTTCCAAAAGGATGTTCCAGAAATATCTTTGTTAAAAAGTGGGCGTGGTCATAAACCGATTTCAATAAATTTCTGCGTGTCTATTAACACAAGTTCTAAAAGTGTATAAACCAAGTTTCGTCATAATATCCCAATTCTTTGTCGAGTTATGGGCTCCGAAATCTCGTATATTCCTTTGTCTAAAAAGAGGCGGTGCCACGCCCATTTTCCAAATTTTTGTGTTTTTCGTTTTATATCCGCAGTTGGACTCCTGTCATAAAATTTCAATGATATATCTTTATATTTCACAGAGATATCGCTTAAAACGTTTTTATTAGGTCACTTTATAATACCCATATATAAAAGTGGGCGTGGTCGTTAACCGATTTTGGCAATTTTTCGTCCAAACACGCGTACCAAATTTCATCGATATATCTTCAACGGTTTCTAAGTTATGACATATAAAACTTTGAATGTTTGACCCTTAATAAGTGGGCGTGGCACCGCCCATTTTCCAAAATTTCATCAAATTTTTTCATAGCGGCCTGAGCACAACACGTGGGTAAAATTTCATCGCTCCAGCTTTATTAGTGACTGAGATACCAATTTTCCGATTTTTTCTATATAGGAAAAGTGGGCGTAGTCATGGTCCGATTTCACCCATTTTCAATACCAACCGTCCCAGTCTCGATACCAACTTGCATATTAAATTTCATCAAAATATCTCAATTTTTGCGCGAGTTAGAGTGCGTACGGACGGACGGACGGACATGGCTCAATCGATTTCTCTTTTCACCCTGATCATTTTGATATATATAAGTCTATATCTATCTCGATTATTTCATTCTGTTACAATCCACCGTTATGTGATTAAAACTATAATACTCTGTGTACTAGTACAGCTGAGTATAAACAGAAAAGAGTAAAACAAAAAAATAACCATAAAGAAAAAATCAACAAAAAAAAAATAAAAAAAACAAAAACAAAAAAAAAATAAAAAAAAAACAAAAAAATAAAAAAATGAAAATATGTAAACAAAAAATATACAAAAAATTAAGAAAGAAATTATAAAAAAATAAGTAAACAATGAAAAAAATTAAAAACAAAAACAAACATAAACGAACACAAAAAAAAACAAAAACATTAAATAAAAAATTTAAAAGCATAAAGAAAATCAAACAAGCAACAAATAAAAAAATGAAAAAAACAAAAATTAAAACAAAAAAATAAAATATGCAAAAATAAACAAACAAACAGTTAAACATAAAAAAGAGTATACAAAAAAAATAATAATAAAGCAAAAAAAATTAAAATAACAAAAATAAAGTAAATAAAAACCAACCAACAAATAAACATAAAAACAAAAAACCTAAAATTAAAAAAAAAAAATTAAAAAAAAAATTAAAAAAAAAATTAAAAAAAAATAAATAAAAATTATAAAAAGATTAAAAAAATAAAAAATAAACATTATACCCAGCAATGAAAACTGATGCGTAATAATGGCACATGACCCAGTTGGTCATGGAATTCTGATTGAAATTGCAAAAAAAATAAAATTAGTTATGAGGAAATGTAAGGAAACTGAGTTAACGGCAAATAAAAAATCGAAAAAGATGAACAAATTTTTAATTTTGACCAGCTGTCAATCAACCAAGTTTGGTTCAATCACTATAAGTTGTATGTCGTTAGAAGCGTATTTTAATCATCTACCGAACGTACTGCTTATGGTTGTCGCATTTCTCTCTTCAGCGAAAATAATAATATTGCCTAAGACCCAGTCATTATTGGAACTATGACTGAAATTGTAAACTTTTCCGAGCTTTTCCGAACTACAAGTACTAGTAAAATATATAGTAAATTAGACCTTATATGAGATTAATTTTGAGGAAATGTGAGCAAAATTCTTAATTTGTCCATACATTTTTATACTCAGCTGCACTAGTACACAGAGTATTATAGTTTTAATCACAAAACGGTAGATTGTAACAGAATGAAATAATCGAGATAGATATAGAATATATCAAAATGATCAGGGTGAAAAGAGAAATCGATTGAGCCATGTCCGTCCGTTCGTCTTTAAACACTCTAACTCGCGCAAAAATTTTGATATTTTGATGAAATTTGGAATGCAAGTTGTTATCCAGACTGGAACGGTTGGTATTGAAAATGGGCGAAATCGGATTATGAACACGTCGGAGATTTGTTATCTCAGTCCCTAATAGAGCTGGAGTGCCAAAATTTCACCCACGTATTGAGCTCAGGCCCTTTTAATAACTGTGGTGAAAATTTGGAAAATGTGCGGTGCCACGCCCACTTGTTAAGGGTCAAACATTGAAAGTTTTATATGTCATAACTCAGAAACCGTAACAGATATATCGATGAAATTTGGTACGCGTAATCTACTTACTTAGGCAAATGTTTGGACGCAAAATTGCCAAAATCGGTTAGCGACCACGCCCAGTTTTATATGAACATAGCACCGCCTTCTTTTAGAAGCAAGAATATACTACACTTTGGAGCTCATAACTCGACATATAATTGAGATATTATGACAAAACTTCGTGCGTACAATTTTATAACTCGCGGTAATGCAGGTTCAAAATTTTAGCGAAATCGGTTGACGACCACACCCAATTTTATATATGGGAACTATAAAGTGCCCCAATAAAAATATTTTAAGCGATATCTTTGTCAAATATAAACATAATTCCTTGAAATTGTGTGGCATGCGTCCCAGAACAGACCGGAAACAAAAAAACAGAAAAGTTTTGGAAAATGGGTGTGGCACCGCCCCCTTTTAGACTAAGGAATCTACGAGACTTCAGAGCCCATAACTCGACAAATAATAGAGGCATTATAACGAAACTTTGTGCATAAACTTTTATTACTTGTGGTAATATATGTTAACCAATTTAGCGAAATCGGTTTATGATCACGTCTACTTTTTAACAAAGATATATCTGGAACACTCTTTGGGAATTTGTATCGTGATATCTTTGTAACTAGAAATATAAAGGGGTGAAATTTTACAGTAACAATAATATTTTTGCGTTTAGTTGGATGATTGTAAAAAATTTTGAAAATAGGCGTGGCTATGCCCACTTTATGCGGCAGTCGCTTTATATAAAATACACCGTGATTCCATCAAAGGAAACAAACAATGAAAGCATACAGCTGGTTATCTAATGTTCGATTCCACTCGAACTTAGGCTTCCTTACTTGTTTTTTTTTTTAATTTGCTATAACTTTTAAATTAAAGACTTTATGAAAAATTATTCAGATACAAAACCTCATGTAATAAGGTTTAGAATTAAACTCCATAATTATTTTTTTATTATTCTTCTTCTTGATTGGCGCTTAACCGTCTAGACGATTCTGGCCGAGTCCAACAGAGCGCGCCAATTGCTTCTGTTTCGTGCAGCATGGCGCCACTTGGGAACACCTAGGGAGGCAGCATCGCTGTCCACCTGATTTTCCCAACGCAGTGGAGGTCTCCCTTTTCTTTTGCGTTCAGCGGGTTTCGATAGAAATGCTTTCTTAGCCGGAGCGCCTTCGTCCATTCTCACGACATGACCTGCCCAACGCAGCCGCTGGATCTTTATTCGCTGAACAATGTCGATGTCTGTGTAAAGCTCGTAGAGCTCATCGTTAAATCTCCGTCGATACTCGCCCACGCCAACGCGCAAAGGTCCATAAATCTTACGAAGAACTTTTCTCTCGAATACTCCAAGTGCCATCTCATCTGATTTTGAAATTGTCCATGCTTCTGCGCCGTACATGAGGACTGGAACGATGAGCGTCCTGTAGAGTGTGATTTTTGTTTGTCGAGAGAGGACTTTACTTTTCAGTTGCCTACTTAGTCCGAAGTAGCATTTATTGGCAAGCGTGATTCTTCGTTGGATCTCCGTGCTGACATCATTCTTGGTGTTAATGCTGGTTCCCAGATAGACGAAGTCCTTAACAGTTTCGAATTTGTAGCTATCAACATTGACGTGGCTGCCAAGGCGTGCTGTTTCTTTGTGTGATGACAGGAGGTACTTCGTCTTGTCCTCGTTGACCGCCAAACCCATTTTCTTAGCCTCTTTATCCAGCTTGGAGAAGGCAGAACATACGGCGCGCGTGTTAGTGCCAATGATGTCGATGTCATCGGCGTACGCCAGCAGTTGCACACTCTTGTGATATAAGATGCTTCCTGTATGGTTAAGTTCTGCAGCTCGTATTATCTTTTCCAGCATCAAATTGAAGAAGTCGCACGAAAGAGAGTCACCTTGTCTGAAACCTCGTTTGGTCTCGAACGGCTCGGAGAGGTCCTTCCCAATTCTGACGGAGCTGGTGGTGTTAGTCAATGTCATTTGGCATAGCCGTATAAGTTTAGCAGGGAAACCAAATTCAGACATTGCGGCATACAGGCAATTCCTATTCGTGCTATCAAAAGCGGCTTTAAAATCGACAAAGAGATGGTGTGTGTCGGATCCTTTTTCATGGGTTTTTTCCAATATTTGTCGTATTGTGAAGATCTGGTCGATGGTAGATTTACCAGGTCTGAAGCCACACTGATAAGGTCCAATCAGATTGTTGACGATAGGCTTCAGTCTTTCGCACAATACACTTGCTAAGACCTTATATGCGATATTCAGGAGGCTTATCCCACGATAATTGGCGCGTACTGTGGAGTCTCCTTTTTTGTGGATTGGGCAGAGCACACTTAAGTTCCAATCGTCGGGCATGCGCTCGTCCGACCATATTCTGCATAGGAGTTGATGCATGCTCCTTATCAACTCTTCGCCACCATGTTTGAATAGCTCGGCTGGCAAGCCGTCAGCGCCCGGGGCCTTGTTATTCTTAAGCCTAGATACTGCTATTCGCACTTCGTCATGATCAGGTGGTGGAACATGCCTACCATCATCTGCTATTGGGGATTCGGGTCGTACATCTTCTCCTTCCGCACTTTCACTGTTGCCATTATCTAGCAAGGAGGAGAAGTGATCCTTCCACAACTTAAGTATGCTCTGGACATCAGTTACCAGATCACCGTTATCATTCCGGCAGGAATTTGCCCCGGTCTTGAAACCTTCAGTCATCCGCCTGATTTTTTGGTAGAATTTTCGAGCATCGTTCCTACCCGCCAGCATCTCAAGCTCTTCACACTCGCGCCTTTCAGCCTCCCTTTTCTTCTTTCGAAAAAGGCGCCTCTCTTCCTTCTTCGCCGTTCGATAACGCTCCCATACGCTTCGCGTTGCGCCCGCACACAATGTAGCCCTGTAGGCGGCGTTCTTTCTTTCCGAGGCATCGCGACATTCCTTGTCGTACCAGGTGTTCTTGTGGGCTCGCTTGTATCCTATAGATTCCTCAGCGGCGATACGAAGTGAACGAGCGATGTGTTCCCATTCCTCAGATACATCGTTTGGTGAAGGGTTGCTCTCAGAGAGCAGGAGTGAGAGCCGAGTGGTGTATTGATTGGCTGTCTGCGTCATGTGCAGCCTTTCGACTTCAAACTTTCCTTGCTGTCCTGCTGGCACATTCTTTGCTGCACAGAGGCGGGTGCGTACCTTGGCTGCTACAAGATAGTGGTCGGAGTCGACATTGGGACCACGGATTGTGCGCACATCTAGGATGCTGGAGCTGTGTCTGCCGTCGATCATGACGTGATCAATTTGATTTCGCGTTTTTCGATCAGGAGACAGCCATGTGGCTTGGTGTATTTTTTTGTGCTGGAATCTGGTACTGCTAATGACCATGTTTCGTGACCCGGCGAAGTCGATCAGCCTCGTCCCATTGGGACTGGTTACGTCGTGGAGACTGAATTTTCCGACTGTGCTGCCAAAGATACCTTCCTTACCCACCCTGGCATTAAAATCGCCAAGCACAATCTTAATGTCGTGACGGGGGCAGCGGTCGTAGGCATGCTCTAACTGCTCATAGAAAGTGTCTTTGATCGCATCGTCCTTCTCTTCCGTCGGGGCGTGGGCGCAGATAAGAGATATGTTGAAAAATCTCGCTTTGATGCGGATGGTGGCTAGACGCTCGTTCACTGGCGTGAACGACAGTACTCGGCGGCTGAGTCTCTTTCCCACCACAAAACCAACACCAAATATACGCTCCTCTGCATGGCCACTGTAATATATATCGCAAGGCCCACATTTCTTCTTGCCTTGCCCCTTCCACCGCATCTCTTGTATGGCGGTGATGTCAGCTTTCACTCTTTCGAGGACATCAACCAGCTGGGCAGAGGCACCTTCCCAATTAAGGGTCCGGACGTTCCAGGTGCTTACCCTCAAATCATAGTCCTTTAAACGTTTGCCGTGGTTGTCATCAGAAAGGGGTGGTCTCATCCGAGGCTTTGTTGTTGTTTTCATTGGATAGGATTTTTACGTGGTGGGTCCCAAGCCCGACGCACAACCCGCCCTGCGGGAGTTGTATATTGTTACACGTTTATATAGCGAGCCGCTTGCTCCAAGACAGACGCCCGCTCGCAGCCGCACCTTCTGGTGAAGAGACGCTGCAGTTATTCCCCTCAACAAACCCTTAAACCGAATATGTCGGAGTGGCCTTGTCGAGTTGTCGCCTTCTCACTTTAGTTCACCACCAAACGGGTGTTCGGTGGCTATCCAGAGGACACTGCGCGGAAGTCGTGAGCTGCTTGCTCCGCATGCAAAAGAATCGCTCTGGCCACCCCCAGGTGGATGGCAGTCAGAAGCTTTCCCCACTTACGTGGACTTTTACACACGAAGCCATCCTCCTCCTTTTTTTATTATTAACTATCTTTTATCTCATGTCTCTGTCCACTACCGACCAATTTCAGCCTAACGCTGGCAGTTATGGAAAAGTGGAAGATGATCCTCATAAGTCTTCTCAGGAACTATGAGGAGCTTCTGGACCGTTTTCCGGGGCCTCTTCCTGATAGCCGCGATGGCGGATGGCATCAGGGCAGAATAAAGCTCGTTACGTGCACGGATGAGGGCTCGTACGAACTTTATAAACTGGCTGGAGCCGCTAATGGTGGGTGAGCTGTGACCCGGGTCTGACTTGGTTGCGGCCAGTAAGGAAGAAATTCCGAACAGACCGGGAGCCTGGGTCTGGTCCCGGCTGAGCCATCCGATCCGGACAAAATTCTGAGGATCATTTCTCGCTCTAACGCGGAAATGCCCACAAGCGATTGGAGGGTAGTACGTGTTGGTGAAATGAGGGAGATGCAACGCCAGGTCAGGCTCGTCATTAGCGAGGCGTCTCCCCCATGGATTGATAGGCGAGGTGGTACAATCCGCTACCGCCTTTTTACCATCACACCGAAAATCACGAGGGATGATCCCCAGAAGGAGGATGAACTGGTCGGCGGCGAAGACAACCCTGGTTCTCCGAGCCTTGTGGCTGAGAGCAGCGCCTTGAGCGCACCCGAACCGCAGGGCTCTGGGGATGGGGGGTGTTCTACGAAAGCATCCTGTTCCAATTCTGTGGAGATAGGTGGCAACGCCATGAACGAACCCACTACTCCCTTAACAACGGACGTACCACTATGGCGCCTCTGCTGAAAAAGCGTAGCAAAAATCAAAAATTTCAAAAATCGGATATATGTATCTAATAGAGAATTTTCCAGCGAATACGAATATGTAACCTTTATTAAATAGAAAATTTTACTTTGAGAGGTAGAGCCGCTAAAATTTGACAAATTTTCAGCACAGGAAAAAATTTGTTCTTTTTGTTCTTTTTTTGCATTTAAAATTGTTTTGCCTGTAGATAAAGCGGCCGGTTGCTACGTCTTTGTATTTTGATGAAATGTAATTCAATTCTAAGTTTAAACAAAAAATAAAATTTCTTGTTCTCCAGTAAGAGTTGTCGGGTATACATGTTTTTCGAAAAGCCTACATATTTTTAGGCCGTTTTCCAATTCTGATGGAAAATAAAAAAGGTCAAAAATGGTATTCGGGAAATTAACACTATTTATTTGTTGAATATTACTTTACCAGAATTCGTAAAGTCTACCTGCGTCCACCTGCGATTTTACTTTTTACATCAAATAAAGTGAAACAATCTTGGGTACAAATACGCGTCTGGGCAGGTACAGATATGGATATTTCAGTCAATAATATAGCACCAATGATGAAAATTCAATCCACCTTTATGTGATTAAAACTATAATACTCTATGTACTAGTACAGCTGAGTATAATAATCGAGATAGATATAGACTTATATATATCAAAATGATCAGGGTGAAAAGAGAAATCGATTGAGCCATGTCCGTCCGTCCGCAGGCCCGTAGCTAGGGGGGGGGGCATTGTGGGGCAATGCCCTACCTTAAAATTAGAATGCCCTACCTTAAAAAGGCCAACAAGTGAGATGAATTTCTATAATTAAATTTTTTGTCATAGGTTGAGAAAAAAAAATTATTGCGGTTGCAATGTATGATATGGAGAATCCACCCTGCACCACAGATATAATTAAATAAGACCATCGAATTTTTGCAGTTTGGTTAAAGGAATGGTTCAATCCGGCACTTTTCTGATAAAAACTAATCTCACTGTGAGCGAACAACACCAAAGGCGGAATTGATTTCTAAGGCTGTGTGCTAATCTAAAACATTTTACTCGATAGAAAAATGAGGTGTCTAAATTTTCTATGGTTATCGTTTAATCATTTTCGAGAGTTTTTTCTCACCTCGACTTGCGTGCATACCTGCAGGGGACCCACATACATAACATTTTTAAGATCATAGCTCTCTTAGGTATGGAATAACACTACCCGACAAAATTTCAAAAATTTTCATATCCTCGACATTTGATACATGATTCCTATGTAGAATTTTCTGCTGATTCCAAATATGTAATCAGATGGTTCAAAAGTAGAACAGTTTTCGAGATAATTTGAAATTTCAATTTATGATATAAGAAAAAAAGTAGGATTACTAATTAGTCAATATCTCCGCCATTACTGACTCGATTTTTACGTTATTTAATTTTGTTTTGAGAGGATGAAATACCCTTTCCAACAAAGTCAAAATAGTTAAATTCGACGTTAAATTGACGGAGTTTTAGCGATCAAAATATTTTTTTATGAAAATTTTCAGTTTTTTTTTCCGACATTCATATACTTTTTTGTAATTTTTTTTAAATAAATATTATATATCCTCCTGGTTTCACACTTTTAGTCAACAACCTATTTCTTAGTGAACATTTTGGCACTTTCCAGATTATAATCCGTAGAAAAATTACAATGCTATAAGAGATTTAATGAACAAACCTATGTTTATTTTTTATCACAATATTGTACTTAACCTACATTTTTTTATTGTTATGTATATTAAAAGTGTTTAAATGTTGATACTTTTCGCCGTTTTGGTACATTTTGTTCTTCTCGAAGGAGGAACCAGCAAAAATGGCTCATCATTCAATGTCCCTGATATTCCAATGGCTTTGGTATCGCAATCCCATGTTCTTTTTTTATTTCTTCGTGAGAACGCTCATCGTTGTAAAATTCATCACTTATATATGAAGCTTATGTTGAGAGGGTTTCGGGACCATTTTTTTCTTTTTTTTATACCGCGAAATACCGTGGAAATATTTTTTTTTGATTTGTCATTATTTTAGTCTGGTGGAGCTCTAAATATCGCTCTAATGTCCTTTTGAGCTATGAAGTCGTTTTCGAATAGTTGGGTCACCTAATCAAGTTTTTCGTCTATAAAATATCCTTTTCGTTTCACCTCAAAAAAAATCGCTAAAAATAAAGTACTAATGGAATCTTGGTAACATTACGCTTAAAATGTTCGCAATTTAATAGGCTAATTTTTAAAATAAATCTTTTTCTGATTTTCCCAACTTCTTATAAAAAATCTATTTTCAAAAACGAAATTAAAAAAAATTGTAAAAAATTCCACAAAATTTTTATTTTGACCAGCTATCACTCAGTGAGTTTTTAATCAACCACCACAAGTTGTATGCCGTTAAAAGCGTATTTTAATTACCGATTACAATAACGAGGTGCTGTTAGCTGTTATCGCACATGTAACTTTAGTGAAAAATATTTTTGAATGAAGTGATAATCAAAAAACGGAAAATTGCCGTTATCTAAAAAATCTAACCGTGCAAAAAATAAAAATAAAAGCGTATTTCATCCTGTCAAAAAATAAATAACGCAAAAATCGGGACGGTAATGGCGGAGATATTGAGAAATGAGTAATCCTACTTTTTTTTCTTATCTCAAAAACTGAAATTTCAAAATATCTCGAAAACTTGGCGGTTGGTCCCTATCTTCACCGCAACGAGAGGCGTTTAAAGGACATATGGACTTTTTGCATTTATAGCGACCATAGGATGTAGTACTGCAGTGTGCGAATCAACCTTTTCAACACTAATAGGGGCGTGAGAATGAATACTTTTCCGTCAATCCAGCAATCCGTTTAACTGACAGCAGAGTGGAATTACATGTATTTGAATGACGATCGACACATTCAGTACTTCAACTTTGCCGTAACAAATATATGAAATTGAAGTATGTTAAACGGAGCTGGATTGCCGGAAAAGTATTCATTCTGACGGGCCCATAACTGCAATCACACATCTCGCACTACGCACTTCAATAACTTCTTTACTGTTGTCTCATGTAAAGTTTTCAATGCATTACCTGCGCCTATACGTATCATTAGAGATTTGCGGAAATTTTTAGTAAGTGTTAAATCGTTTCTTTTAGAGCTATCACATGGCAAAATCAAGGATTTGTTGAACTCTGCTACTTAAAATTAAATAAAAATATATAAACCTCATTGTTTGTTATTTGTTTGAGTTATAATCATTGTAAAAAATCTATACTTAATTTGTTTTCTTTCTAAGTTTAAGTTTATAGTTGTTGTAATTTAAATCTTATTAACCACCTCACCCCACACACTGTGCATTTCCTATAATGTAATTTATTTGAGATGGCATTCAATACTAAAACAAAGAAAGCGTGAGTAACGAGTACTCATGAACATTGATGTGTAAACAGTTTCGAAATCGAATTTTTATTCCCTTTCCCTTGTTCCTTTAATTAAAATGCGAATATCGTTTTTAAAATTTTTTGTTGTCATTGTCACTGCTACATTTTGTTGTTTTTCTTTGTTTTGTTGTTTGGTTTTTGATTTTTCATTTTTGATTTTTGATTTCTGATTTTGATTTGTTTTGCTCAGAATCATGCAAACTCATTCGGGTCCACGTTTGACCCATATCTCGGGACTCTGTGTTGAAGTCCTGCTCAACACCTTTCATGTGATACCAATATTGCTCAGAAACATTCAAGGATCATTCGGGTCCTCGTTGTGAGCCATATCTGGAAACTCTGCCTAGGGGTCACAATTAAAAGAGCTTCATATCGAAGTCCTTCTCAAAACCTTTAATTTGATACCAGTATTGCTCAGAAACAAGCAAGATCATCCGAGTCCTCGTTTTTACCCATATCTCGGGACCCGACCTAGAAATCATAAAGAATGGAGCTCCCTGTAGAAGGCCAGCTCAAAACCTTTCATTAGATACCAATATTGCTCAGAAATATGCAAGATCATCCGGGTCCTCGTTTTGATCCATATCTCCGGACCCAACCTAGGAACCATAAAGAATAAAGCTCCCTGTAGAAGGCTTGCTCGAAACCTTTCATTAGATACCAATATTGCTCAAAAACATGCAAGATCATCCGGGTCCTCGTTTTGACCCATGTCTGGAGACCCGGTATAGGGGTCACAATGAAAAGAGCTTCATATCGAAGTCCTGCTCAAAAACTTTCATTTGATCCCAATTTTGCTCAGAAACATTCAAGGATCATCCGGGTCCTCGTTTTGACCCATATCTCGGGACCCGACCTAGGACTCATAAAGAGTAGAGCTCCCTGTAGAAGCCTTGCTCAAGACCTTTCATTTGATACCAATATTGCTCAGAAACATGGAAGATCATTCGGGTCCTCGTTTTGAACCATATCTCCGGACCCGACCTATGAACCATAAAGAAGAGAGCTCCCTGTAGAAGGCCTTCTCAAAACCTTTCATTTGATACCAATATTGCTCAGAAGCATTCAAGGATCATCCGGGTCCTCGTTTTGACCTATGTATATCTCGGGACCCGACCTAGGAATCATAAAGAGTAGAGCTCTCTGATGAAGCCTTCCTCAAAACCTTTCATTTGAGAACAATTTTGCTCAGAAACATTCAAGGATCATCCGGGTCCTCGTTTTGACGCATATCTGGAGACCCGGTCTAGGGGTCACAATGAAAAGAGCTTCATATCGAAGTCCTGCTCAAAACCTTTCATTTGATGCCAATATTGCTCAGAAAAATGCATATCCATACATTTGCATACATGTTCAAACAGGTTGGTCCTTTTTATTTTGCCTATTTGTCGCATTGTTGCAGAAAACAACAACAACAACAACTTCGCTTCGCTTCGTTGCTGTTGTTGCTGATATTTGCATTTGCACGACTATGCATGCAAGCATTTGTAAGTATATGCCTAGCTACCTACCTACCACCGACAATGCGAAGGTCATTTACGGTTTACGCATTTACGCATTTACATGTTTACGCGTAAACTTTACCGGTTTTTCGAAATCACTCGTAGCTACAGCAAAGATGTTTACACATCAAAAATTTTAAAGAATGCTTTGCTTTTTCTTACATTACGATTTAATTATTTAGTAGTACAAATAAGGTAATATTTTGTTACGCATACATGTATGAATTCACTTTGTAAGAAAAATGAATGAATAAATCAAATCAAATCAATCAATAGGCCTCAAAGGCTGTCATTGGGTCACGAGAGAATGGCTGGTATGGTATTTCTCGCCTTTGAGAAAAAGACAACAAAATCGGTTGATCTGAACGAAGTTCTCCGCATTTTTAATAACATGGCGAACCGCAGAATTCAGCGTATTTGAATGCTTTTACTATTTTTATTATTAGAATAAGTTTGCAGAAACAATAAACTTAAATGTTACTTTTGGTCGTATCTATTTACTCGTATCGCCCACCCAGTACTCACTCGCACTTAGACGTGGATCTCAACATCTAAATCTTGAAGCTGAACCATCTTGTTGGCTTATTCTCAATGAGTATTGCTTATGTACTGTCAACAAATAGGTATTAAATGTACGTCACTGACCTAGAAAAAAGTGGTATACATGCTGATTGATTTTGGAAGCCATGCCTCGATGTCAGATTAATTGTGATACATTATTTACTTCCGCCCTACCTTGAACCAACGCTGCCCTGCCTTAAATTTAAGTCTAGGTACGGCCCTGTCCGTCCGTCTGTAAACACTCTAACTCGCGCAAAAATTGAGATATTTTGATGAAATTTGGAATGAAAGCTGGTATCGAGACTGACACGGTTGGTATTGAAAATGGGAGAATCGGACCATGACCACGCCCTCTTTTCCTATATAGAAAAAATCGGAAATTTTGTATCTCAGCCACTAATAGAGCTAGAGTGATAAAATTTTACCCACGTATTGAGCTCAGGCTCTTATGAAGAAATCGATGAAATTTGGTACGCGTGATATACTTACTTAGGCAAATGTTTGGACGAAAAATTATCAAAATCGGTAGACGGCCACGCCCACTTTTATATATGGAAACTATAAAATTGCCTAATAAAAACATTTTAAGCGATATCCTTGTCACATATAACGGTAATTCATTGAAATTGTGCGGCGTGAGTCCCACAATAAACCGCAAACAAAAAACAGAAGAATTTTGGAAAATGGGCGTGGTACCGCCTCCTTTTAGAAGCGGGAATATACGAGATTTCTGAGCCCATAACTCGAAAAATAATTGTTATATTATGACGAAACTTAGTGTTTACACTTTTATTACTTGTGCTAATATACTTTAAAAAATTTAGCGAAATCTTGTTATAACCACGCCTAATTCTTTACAAAAATATTTCTAAAATGGCCTTGTGAAATTTGTGACGTGACATCTTTGTAACTAGAAGTCATAAAGGAATGAAATCTTGCACTAACAATAATATTTATACGCGTAGTCGGATAATTGATACAAATTTTGAAAATGAAAATTTTTATTAAATTGCTCAATATCAGATCAAGCCCCTTCATATGGTACCAAAAATTTTAAAATCAAACAAACTATACAGTAAAATTAAATTTTCAAACATCTGGCAACCCTTTCCAAAAAAATTAAACCTTCCTGCACATCTACAGGTCAAGCCCTTTCATCTGACACCACATTTTCGAAAATGGGTATAACGGTGTAAAAGTTATGGTGCTTACAAAAAATCGCTTAGCGTAATATATATAAAGATAAGATAAACTGTAGCGTAAAACTGAATTTTTAAACAGGTGGCAACCCTTTTTGAAAAATTTTTATTAAATAGCTCAATATCAGATCAAGCCCCTTCATATGGTACCAAAAATTTTAAAATCAAACAAACTATACAGTAAAATTAAATTTTCAAACATCTGGCAACACTTTTCAAAAAAATTAAACCTTCCTGCACATCTACAGGTCAAGCCCTTTCATCTGACACCACATTTTCGAAAATCGGTATAACGGTGTAAAAGTTATGGTGCTTACAAAAAATCGCTTAGCGTAATATATATAAAGATATATAAAGATAAGATAAACTGTAGGGTAAAAATGGATTTTTGAACAGTTGGTACCCTTTTTGTAAAGATTTTAATAAATTACTCATTTCCATGCCAAGTCCTTTCATAAGACACCTCAAATTTAAAAATCAAACAAACTATAGCGTAAAACTGAATTTTTGAACAGGTGGCAACCCTTTTTGAAAAATTTTTATTAAATTGCTCAATATCAGATCAAGCCCCTTCATATGGTACCAAAAATTTTAAAATCAAACAAACTATACAGTAAAATTAAATTTTCAAACATTTGGCAACCCTTTTCAAAAAAATTAAACCTTCCTACACATCTACAGGTTAAGCCCTTTCATCTAACGGTGTAAAAGTTATAAGTTATGGTGCTTACAAAAAATCGCTTAGCGTAATATATATAAAGATAAGATAAACTGTAGGGTAAAAATGGATTTTTGAACAGTATGTACCCTTTTTGTAAAGATTTTAATAAATTATTCATTTCCATGCCAACTTTCATAAGACACCTCAAATTTAAAAATCAAACAAACTATAGCGTAAAACTGAATTTTTGAACAGGTGGCAACCCTTTTTAAATTTTTTTATTAAATTGCTCAATATCAGATCAAGCCCTTTCATATGGTACCAAAAATTTTAAAATCAAACAAACTATACAGTAAAATTAAATTTTCAAACATCTGGCAACCCTTTTCAAAAAAATTAAACCTTCCTGCACATCTACAGGTCAAGCCCTTTCACCTGACACCACATTTTCCAAAATCGGTATAACGGTGTAAAAGTTATAAGTTATTGTGCTTACAAAAAATCGCTTAGCGTAATATATATAAAGATAAGATAAACTGTAGGGTAAAAATGGATTTTTGAACAGTTGGTACCCTTTTTGTAAAGATTTTAATAAATTACTCATTTCCATGCCAAGTCCTTTTATAAGACACCTCAAATTTAAAAATCAAACAAACTATAGCGTAAAACGGAATTTTTGAACAGGTGGCAACCCTTTTTGAAAAATTTTTATTAAATTGCTCAATATCAGATCAAGCCCCTTCATATGGTACCAAAAATTTTAAAATCAAACAAACTATACAGTAAAATTAAATTTTCAAACATCTGGCAACCCTTTTCAAAAAAATTAAACCTTCCTGCACATCTACAGGTCAAGCCCTTTCATCTGACACCACATTTTCGAAAATCGGCATAACGGTGTAAAAGTTATGGTGCTTACAAAAAATCACTTAGCATAATATATATAAAGACAAGATAAACTGTAGGGTAAAAATGGATTTTTGAACAGGTGGAACCCTTTTTGTAAAAATTTCAATAAATTACTCATTTCCATGCCAAGTCCTTTCATATGACACCTCAAATTTAAAAATCAAACAAACTATAGCGTAAAACTGAATTTTTGAACAGGTGGCAACCCTTTATGTAAAATTTTTTATTAAATTACTTAATATCAGGTCAAGCCCTTTCATATGGTGGCAAAAATTTTAAAATCAAACAAACTATACAGTAAAATTAAATTTTCAAACATCTGGCAACCCTTTTCAAAAAAATTAAACCTTCCTGCACATCTACATGTCAAGCCCTTTCATCTGACACCACATTTTCGAAAATCGGTATAACGGTGTAAAAGTTATGGTGCTTACAATAAATCGCTTAGCGTATTATATATAAAGATAATTTGACAACCTATAAAAGAGAAAGAAGAAGAATAATTATCTATCTCTGACCATCCCCATCATGTAAACTAGCTTTGATTTTGACATTATACTTTACCTTTGTAACTAAAAAAATATTTTTTTGAATTCGCCACTGCGCCTACCTTCTTAGATCTCAGAAGAAATTGCGTGCTTGTTGTTTTTTTGCAATCTCTAATAACAATAAAAACACACATTGATAATATAAAATGCGCAATATTCAAAATATACTTAGCTCTCTTACTTATTTTCAAATTTTCTGCCAAAACGATACCTCCGAACCTATCGTTTGATTTTGACAGTTCATTTTCGCGTTCACAACTTCTGTTCGTGATTGGGAATACCAATTTCTTACGTTTTCAACGTAACAATCAGCTGTTATCGTTTTGGCTTTCGTTTTGCTTGTCGCATCGTCATTCATAATACCAACACACGAACGACAACGTTTTGGACACGATATCGTCTCAAAGGGAATGAGACTGTAACCTAAATCAGGCTATGTGCATAGGTAGGCTTGCCATACGTCAGGCATTTGGCCTGATTGTCAGGCATTACATACTTTGTCAGGCAATCAGGCGGCTAACGAATTTTGTCAGGCATTTTGAAAAGTTTTTTTGTGTACACTGATAATTTGTACACTGTACACTGATATTTGTATTTATTCAAAGCCGTATGAACATTAGATATGTAATCTTTTCGAGTGTAAACACATCGTAAGTTTAAGTCTTGTTCGATTATCTATAACTTCTTTCTATCTCCTATTCCGTGTCATAAAAGCACATTCAGACTACATTTTAAATTACGTTGATTAGCCGAAATTACGTGCGTTCACACACGCTTTTGAGTAATTTATTTTAGCCATGTTTCATTTAACGCCGATCATGTAGATAAAAAATTTTACATGTGAATGCAATAACTAGGATCTTAGGACAATAAAACCAGATAAATTTCTGGTGCAATATATAACCCCGTTTGTTCGAATTGTCACAATTATTTTTCATTTATACTTGTGCTTTCGGTGCTATTTACTTCAACATAACTTAGATAAGTCATCAACAGAAGAATCTAATAGAATTAATAAGCATAAAAAGACAAATTCATAGCCACTTTTTGACAAAAAAATATCAGCACTTTTATTTAATTTTTGCTACAGAAATAAATTTCTACTTTTCTAAAGGATTTCGGTGCGCTGTATCCGAATCGGAAGTCATATTTTCGGTAATACGTACAGTTTTTGAGATATTCATGTCCAATTAGTAGGAAAAACAAAAGGAGCACACCTCGAATTGGGAGAGAAGCTCGGCCATAAAACTCGTCAGAGTTATAATAGCGCCATTGTATTATTATATTATATTAGCACTGTTTTTTTAAGCGCATATACATCTGCGCTTAAATTTTGTATGGACAACTAAGCGCGGATAGAGATGTGCGCTTAGAAATCCATACACGATTTAAGCGCAGATGTACATGCGCTTAAAAAAAAACAGGGCTATTATATTATAATATTCATTCAGGCGAAAAACGCGTTTTTTGGCTATATTCTTTTCTCAATATCGTTTCAATTACTTACCTTTTTTTTTAAATTGATTAAAGCTATTGAAAGCGCTGACATTTCTCTTGAAGAAACCGTTTTAATTGAAAATTTGAAAATTGTCAAGATCGGACCACTATAACATATAGCTCCCATACAATCGATTGTTCAGATATACACATTTTGCGGTATAACTTCTCCCTTTTAACAGCTAAGGACATGAAACTTTGGTGTATTTGTACCCATATGGACCCAAATAAGGTTACCGAAAATTGTCAAGATCGGACCACTATAACATATAGCTCCCATACAACCGATTGTTCAGATATACACATTTTGGGGTATAACTCCTCCCTTTTTACAGCTAAGGACACGAAACTTTGGAGTATTTGTACCCATATTGACCCAAATAAGGTTACAGAAAATTGTTAAGATCGGACCACTATAACATATAGCTCCCTTGCAACCGATTGTTCAGATATACACATTTTGGGGTATAACTTCTCGATTTTTACAGCTAATGACATGAAACTTTCGAGTATTTGTACCCATATGGACCACAATAAGGTTACCGAAAATTGTCAAGATCGGACCACTATAACATATAGCTCCCATACAACCGATTGTTCAGATATACAGATATTGGGGTATAACTTCTCCCTTTTTACAGCTAACGACACGAAACTTTGGAGTATTTGTACCTATATGGACCCAAATAAGGTTACAGAAAATTGTTAAAATCGTACCACTATAACACATAGCTCCCTTACAACCGATTGTTCAAATATACAGATTTTGGGGTATAACTTCTCCCTTTTTACAGCTAAGGACACGAAACTTTGAAGTATTTGTACCCATATGGACCCAAATAAGATTACCGAAAATTGTCAAGATCGGACCACTATAACACCGACAGAATTGAAATTATAAATTAACAGCCTCGTTCCCTTTCACGAACGATAGCCTTGACGAACGATAGCCGTGAAGACGATATCGTCTGATTTTGGTATTATGAAACTTACGTTGCCGATATCGTCTAGCGTTATGTTGATCGTCAGCAACACGAAAAAAAAATGTCAAATTTGCAACGCTGTGCTCATATGATTCATCGTTCAAGAAGGTAGGCGCAGTGGCGAGTTCATTTATTTTGTTACTGTAGTTAGCTTCTTTTCATTACTTTTCTGCCAAATCTATATAATTAGTGTTAATTAACATTAGTGGGTAGAGAAATACACCTATTGATAGAGTGTAATGTCAAAATGGTATTTCGCAGTGGTCAAAATATGAAATCGCTTGGGACTTGCTTTGCATGCCATATTTGATGAAACATCAAAGATATACAATTTGCCATTTATGTATTTTGCAAATAAAACGTTCAAACCTGCCAAAAAATTATCTTTCACTTGAAAAATACCAACGGACCCAAGATATTGCACTGTAGCATGTCAGAAATATTTGAGCACATTCAACTCGTAATTTAAAACACAAAAATATGGAATGCACTAAAAGTGCATTCAACCTATTTCATTTATTAAAATTTATAACGTAAACAAACAACAGCCAAATTTTATGCTGACGCCGTATTTCTGATTTGTCGCATTTGCCTTTAAGCTAAGTCGTATGTACGTATGTATGTGCACGGGCACTTGAC
Organism: Urophora cardui; assembly: GCA_960531455.1. Taxonomy (NCBI): domain Eukaryota; kingdom Metazoa; phylum Arthropoda; class Insecta; order Diptera; family Tephritidae; genus Urophora; species Urophora cardui. The sequence continues at coordinate 18,510,598 of OY482675.1, read as the reverse complement.
TACACATTAAATGCATAAGCCGTACATATGTACATACATATCTACATAGCTAGTAAGAATTAGTGTAAATATGTATTATAGTAAATAAGTAGTACATAAGAAATTTTGTGTATAAAAGGGATTGATTTTGTTCAATAAACAATCAATTATTGACTCGCTGTCTTAATAGCGAGACCACAAAATACTTGTTTTATTCGCCGAAGAAAGGGCGACAGAATATGGCGATCCTGCCAGTTAAACAGGATCCTTGCCAGTTAAACAGGATCCTTGCCAGTTAAACAAGACATCCTTGCCAGCATCCTTGCCAGACAAACAGGATCCTTGCCAGTTAAACAAGACATCCTTGCCAGCATCCTTGCCAGACAAACAGGATCCTTGCCTGTTAAACACACCAGGATCCTTGCCATTGATCCTGCCAGATCCTGTCATTAACCAGTCGTTTACACTACATGGTGATGGACGAAGTAAACGCAATATTTGAGAAATGGGAAAAGTATTTTAGTGAGCGGCAGACAGAGCAACAAGCCCAAGAAGAAGAACAACAAAATAAACCCGAACAACAACAAGAGCAACAAGCCCAAGAAGAAGAACAACAAAATAAACCCGAACAACAACAAGAGCAACAAGCCCAAGAAAAAGAACAACAAATTAAACCCGAACATCAACAAGAACAGCAACAGCAGCCAGAACGACAAGGTCCTAGAGCAATTACAATCGAGGAGTACAGGCGACGGCAACAACGCCCAGCTCGCAGAGAACCTGCACAACCACAGAAACCTTTATACCACAGGAGACGTGGTGGTAAAAAATACCAAGCGCGGCGACGAGTTGCCGAACTCTACCAACAACTAGTATTCGCAGATTCTATTGCAAAACGGAAGCATATAAAAAAACTAATAGCGATTGAAAGGCTTACTAATGGCCTTATTAACTGATCACTAACTAATCTTATGGCAACCTTGCGGCTGCCTATTGAAGGGCAAGAGACCAAAAATCCTTGCCGTGTCAATTCTCGATACTAAAAATTTTGCATTTTTACATATACACATTTTTCTGGCCTAAGCCACAACAATACTAATTTTAATGATTTAATTAAATAAATAAATATATATACATACAAAAATAATTATTGTGATTATAATGCCTAAATCAAGGAATTCAGTAGGCTCACTTCCTAATGAAATAGAGAACAGGGACTTAATAAGGGAATTAGAATCCTTAAGGACTCTTTGGCGTATCATAGGCATGACTAGGGAACCAACATTAGAAGACGTCATTAACCCCACGACAAAAATAGAAGAAACACAACGCATGTTTGAAAAATTCGGTATTTTCAGATTTTAGGAATTTTTTTTTAATATTCAATCAATATGGGTGGAACAACATCAAAAATTGATAAACCCAACGCAAATGTAGTTAACTCCATAGAAATTGATCACAGCGAAGCTTTAGATTCAATCAAGCTTATTCTTCTTGTTATTGCAATTGTATCTTGTATAAATTTATTTCTAAAGATTTATTCGGTACACAACAAAATTTTAAAAAAGCGATATATTAGTCGTGCAAATGGATTAGACAAGGTATAAAAATCAATACCGAATAGATCCTTTTCAATGGATAATTGGGATAATATATATGCATCACTACTAAATGAAAAATCAATTGCAGAAAAATCATACAAGTGCATTAACAAGAATGTTTTTATTAGAAGAGAAACAATTATTAAGCATTTAGGTTTTATAATAGATGCATTAAATAGAATAGGAAACGCCTTGAGGAATATAAATAATAAGCTTACAGCCGATCATCAAAAGCAGGCATACCAAATATACCTATACGTCAGGGATAAACTTGTTTCATCACTAGCACGATACGAGATTGAAGAACAAGTACCCACGTCATTCAACAAAGACATAAAAATTGACACAAATTTATTACTACCGGACTATCCAACGGAAGCCGAAAACAAAAATTCTTCAAACGATAAAGAAGAAACTAAAACTCATTCAGAAAGTACCAATAATTCAAACACATCCACAATGCCTCAGACAGCGGTAGATTTTATTAAAACAGCTTCATCTGTCCTACCAGAGTTTGATGGCAACTCAGAAAATCTAAATAGCTTCATAGATGCACTCGACATTCTTGACCAAATCAAGGATGCTCATGAAGCACTTGCAGTGTCTATGATAAAAACAAAACTTAAAGGCACAGCAAGAAATTGTATTCAGAATGAGAATACAATACAAGATATAAAATTAAAATTGAAAAGATCAATCAAAGGCGAATCAGTAGAAGTATTAACAGCAAAACTGCTAAACATCCAACAACGCAGTAAAACAGCCAACCAATATACTACTGAAATCGAAAAATTAACAAAATCATTAGAAGGAGCATATATATCTGACGGGTTAACCTCAGATTTAGCAGGAAAATATGCTACACAAGCAGCTGTAAAGGCTATGTGTAAAAATTGTTCTAATGATAAAGTAAAACTAATCATGCAAGCCGGAACGTTCACCTCAATGAACGAGGCAATTTCAAAATTTACAAACAGTTGCACTGAAGTAACAGGCAACCCAAACGCAATATTGAATATAAGACAACAAAATCATTTCCGCGGCAACTTTCGTAGAAATTTTCCAAATAACAATTATAGAAATTATCGATCTAATCAAAGATATAACAATTTTAACAGATCAAACAACAATTACTCACAAAGACAAAATAGGAATTTTGGTAACCAACAGCGACAAAATAATCGCAACAATACCAACAACACTCGCAATGTACGTAATTATACCCAGCAGGAAAACCAACAAACTCCACTCCAAACATAGAAAAAAAAATTTGTGTACTAAATTTACACCTAAACAGCTACATATCCACCAAAACAACTTTAAATAATTCAACTTCAACTCTCCTAATAGATACAGGAGCTGACATATCACTAATAAAAAAGGGTCAAATTCAAAATGATGTTAAAATTAATGAATTACAAAAAACAGATTTAAAAGGCATTGGTCAGGGTATAACAAACACTCTTGGAACAGTTAAAACAGATTTAAAGGGTGACGATCTTTTGATTCGACACAAATTTCACATAGTAGAAGATGACTTCCCAATCCCATGCGACGGAATTTTGGGACTCGATTTCATTAAAAAGTATAATTGCATTTTAGATTACCGAAATAATGAAGATAGACTTATATTACGACCATATGATTATCCAGAAAATATAGCAATTCAAATGACAAATGAACCAACCATTAATTGCATATCAGTACCAGCTAGATCAGAAGTAGTTCGACAAATTCACATAAAAAATAACAATACTGAATTATTCATACCACATCAACAATTAGCAGAAGGAATTTTTATTGCCAATTCAATAGTAAATCCAAATCAAGCATTTGTTAGAATTATTAATACAACAGATAAAAATGCAACTATTCAAAATTACAATATTAACACAGAAAACTTAGACGACTACATAATTATAAATAATAAACAGAAAAATGAAGCAAATAATAAAGAAAAATTAGAAAGATTAAATAAAAATTTCCCATCATTTGCTAAATCTCAACTTAATACTTTATGTTCAGAATTTATTGATATATTTGCATTAGAATCAGAACCTATAACCACTAATAATTTTTACAAACAAAAACTTTATATGAAAGACGACAACCCAGTTTATGTAAAAAACTATAGAATACCAGAAGCTCACAAACAGGAAATTAATAAACAAGTAAATAAGCTAATACAAGACGACTTAATAGAACCATCAATGTCAGAATACAATAGTCCTATTCTACTAGTACCGAAAAAATCACTCCCAGGTAATAACGATAAAAGATGGAGACTAGTTATTGACTATAGACAGGTAAATAAAAAATTAACTGCAGATAAATTTCCATTACCAAGAATCGACGATATTCTAGACCAATTAGGTAGAGCAAAATATTTTTCTTGCTTAGATTTAATGTCCGGTTTTCATCAAATAGAATTAAGCCCAGAATCCCGAGATATAACATCGTTTACAGCAGACAATGGTACCTACCGTTTCAAAAGATTACCTTATGGTCTTAAAGTAGCCCCAAATTCATTTCAAAGAATGATGACTTTAGCATTCGCCGGTCTAAAACCATCACAAGCATTTTTATATATGGACGACTTAGTGGTATTAGGATGCTCCGAAAAGCATATGATTAAAAACTTAATAGATGTATTCACAACTTGCAGAAAATACAATTTAAAATTGCATCCAGATAAATGTCTATTTTTCAACCAAGAAGTTACTTATCTTGGACATAAATGCACAAGTAAAGGAATTTTACCTGATCCCACTAAATACAAAATAGTTCAAAATTATCCAACTCCCAAGAATGCCGACGAAGCTAAAAGATTCGTTGCATTCTGCAATTACTATAGAAGATTTATACCAAATTTCGCGGAATACTCTAGAATATTAACAAGACTTTGTAGAAAGAAAGTAGTATTTAATTGGACAGAAGAATGTGAGAAATCATTCAACTATCTAAAAAATGCATTAATTAGCCCAAACATTTTACAATATCCCGATTTCAATAAAGAATTTTACATAACAACAGATGCAAGCGGATACGCCTGCGGAGCAGTACTAAGTCAAGAATACGAAGGAAAACAATTACCAGTTGCTTATGCCTCTAGATCTTTCACAAAAGGCGAAATAAATAAAGCAACGATTGAAAAAGAATTAGCAGCCATTCATTGGGCCATCACTTATTTCAGACCGTACATCTACGGCAGAAAATTCACAATTAAAACAGACCATCGACCCCTAACTTACCTTTTTTCGATGAAAAACCCATCATCAAAATTAACTAGAATTCGACTAGATTTGGAAGAATATGACTTTGGGGTGGAGTACATAGCAGGAAAAGAGAATTATGTAGCAGACGCACTATCGCGTATAGATATACAAGATTTAAAAGAAATGTCAATTGAAGCATGTAAAATATTGAAAGTTACCACAAGATCGGAAACTAAGGAAAAATCCAGTAATAATATAAAAAATGAAGAAAAATGTCACAATGAGAACCCTATAATATACGAAGCGCTTAATAAATGTGAAGTAAAAAAGCTAGCTCAGCTCGTTTTCGACCCCCCGAAACTGCAGTTCAAAAAGGGAAAGAAAATTTGTAGCGAAATAAATATTGATAATTTAATTGTTGAGGCGAAGATTGATTTAGATCAATTCTTTGCCAGGCTTATGAAAGAAGCCGGCAATTTGAAAATAAACAAAATACAATTGTCCTTAGGAGACAAATTGTTTAAGAATAATTATACTCGAGTAGATAAATTTAAAGATAAAGGTACCAAAGTTCTCAAAAATTTAATCATTGCATTAACTCCGGAGGTTATGCATGTGACAGATAATGAAAAAATTAAAACTATTCTTCATAAATATCACGATGATCCTGTTAATGGTGGCCACCCAGGAATCAATCGTACAACAAATAAAATAAAACAAAAATTCCATTGGAAAAATATGAAAAATGACATAAAACAATATATTAAAAAATGCGATCATTGTAATAAAAATAAAACAAGAATACATTTAAAAGATCCAATGACTATAACCGAAACACCAACTAAGGCATTCGATGTAGTTCAAATTGACACAATTGGACCATTTCCAAAATCATTGAATGGAAATGAGTATGCAGTCACCATAATATGTGACTTAACCAAATATCTAGTAGCAATTCCAATTGAAAGTAAACACGCAAAAACAGTAGCCAAAGCTATATTCGAACATTTTATTCTCATTTATGGATGTATGAAAACAATACTGACAGACATGGGAACCGAATATAAAAATAACGTTTTTCAAGAACTAAGTAAATTGTTAAAAATTGAACACAAAACCTCAACACCTTACCATCATCAAACGTTAGGCACTGTTGAACGTAGCCATAGAACATTCAATGAATATGTACGTTCATACATATCCATTGACAAAGACGATTGGGATGAGTACCTCAAGTACTTTACTTATTGTTATAATACAACACCTTCAACAGTTCATGGTTACTGTCCTTTTGAACTAATATTCGGAAAACCAGCACCGACATACGAATTTTTACAAGAAGATACAATCAGCCCACTGTACAACTATGAGGCTTATGACAAAGAAGTTAAATATAGACTTCAAATAGCACAAGAAAGAGCTAATAGATTAGTAAGACAAGCAAAAGAAAAACAAAAAATTTACTACGATAGGAAAATTCAGCATAAGGAAATAAATATAGGAGATTTAGTCTTAGTAAAAGATGAAACAGGTCATAAATTAGACAGTAGATATAAGGGACCCTATAGAGTAATAGGTATTGATAAACATAATAACTATAGTTTAATTCCCTATAGAGTAACAAATATTAATAATCACAATAATTATTCACTAAGCTACATGAATAAGAAAATCATAGTACATAAAAATAGACTTAAACCTATAGAATAAGAAATTTTCACTTTTTCCAATAAATGTAAGTATGTAAGCACAAAACAAAAACTGAAATGTTAAATTTACCGAAATAAATAAATAAACACAAGCAAGTAAAATAAGCAATCCATTAAATGTAATAGAATGCTCATACATTGACCCTACAAATGTATAAGCATTCTTTTTAGGAAAGGAGGTGTAGCATGTCAGAAATATTTGAGCACATTCAACTCGTAATTTAAAACACAAAAATATGGAATGCACTAAAAGTGCATTCAACCTATTTCATTTATTAAAATTTATAACGTAAACAAACAACAGCCAAATTTTATGCTGACGCCGTATTTCTGATTTGTCGCATTTGCCTTTAAGCTAAGTCGTATGTACGTATGTATGTGCACGGGCACTTGACTACACATTAAATGCATAAGCCGTACATATGTACATACATATCTACATAGCTAGTAAGAATTAGTGTAAATATGTATTATAGTAAATAAGTAGTACATAAGAAATTTTGTGTATAAAAGGGATTGATTTTGTTCAATAAACAATCAATTATTGACTCGCTGTCTTAATAGCGAGACCACAAATACTTGTTTTATTCGCCGAAGAAAGGGCGACAGAATAGCACGAATAACACGTCAAAAATGTAAAATGAAAACAAAGTATAATAATTTGACAACCTATAAAAGAGAAAGAAGAAGAGTAATTATCTATCTCTGACCATTCCTATTGCGCCATCATGTATACTAGCTTTGATTTTGACATTATACTTTACCTTTGTAACTAAAAATAATAATTTTTTGAATTCGCCACTGCGCCTACCTTCTTAGATCTCAGAAGAAATTGCGTGCTTGTTGTTTTTTTGCAATCTATAATAACAACTAGAGGTTACCCGCGGGTTTCACACCACGTGCTTTTAAAAATATTAGCATATTGAGTTAGTCCAAAAAAGTTACATAGAAAAATATCATTCTTGACGTCAAAGATAGTTTTCTTATTTTTTTTTTGTCCGTTGAGTACGTAATTATCTCATATGCCCAACACCAATTTTCAGTACCCTACTATAAATATTTCAAGAGATTTTCGCTGTAAAAATTTCAGTCTGTATGGGAGGTGCCCATCCCTGCTTTACCAAGACCTAGCATTTTTATCCGTTTAATACATGGTTATCTCACATGCCCTCACACCAGTTTTCAGTACCCTACTACAAATATTTCCAGAGATATTCGCTGTGAAAGTTTCAGTTTGTATGGGAGGTGCCCATCCCTGCTTTACCAAGACCTAGCGTTTTTACCCGTTTAATACATAGTTATCTCACATGCCCTCACACCAATTTTCAGTGCCCTACTACAAATATTTCCAGAGATATTCGATGTGAAAATTTCAGTTTGTATGGGAGGTGCCGATCGCTGCTTTACCAAGACCTAGCGTTTTTACCCGTTTAATACATAGTTATCTCACATGCCCTCACACCAGTTTTCAGAACCCTACTACAAATATTTCCAGAGATATTCGCTGTGAAAGTTTCAGTTTGTATGGGAGGTGCCCATCCCTGCTTTACCAAGACCTAGCGTTTTTACCCGTTTAATACATAGTTATCTCACATGCCCTCACACCAGTTTTCAGTACCCTACTACAAATATTTCCAGAGATATTCGCTGTGAAAGTTTCAGTTTGTATGCGAGGTGCCCATCCCTGCTTTACCAAGACCTAGTGTTTTTCCCGTATAATATATAGTTATCTCACATGCCCTCACACCAGTTTTCAGTACCCTACTACAAATATTTCCAGAGATATTCGCTGTGAAAGTTTCAGTTTGTATGGGAGGTGCCCATCCCTGCTTTACCAAGACCTAGCGTTTTTACCCGTTTAATACATAGTTATCTCACATGCCCTCACACCAATTTTCAGTACCCTACTACAAATATATCCAGAGATATTCGATGTGAAAATTTCAGTTTGTATGGGAGGTGCCCATCCCTGCTTTACCAAGACCTAGCAGTTTTACCCGTTTAATACATAGTTATCTCACATGCCCTCACACCAATTTTCAGTACCCTACTACAAATATTTCCAGAGATATTCGATGTGAAAATTTCAATTTGTATGGGAGGTGCCCATCCCTGCTTTACCAAGACCTAGCAGTTTTACCCGTTTAATACATAGTTATCTCACATGCCCTCACACCAGTTTTCAGTACCCTTCTACAAATATTTCCAGAGATATTCGCTGTGAAAGTTTCAGTTTGTATAGGAGGTGCCCATCCCTGCTTTACCAAGACCTAGCAGTTTTACCCGTTTAATACATAGTTATCTCACATGCCCTCACACCAATTTTCAGTACCCTACTACAAATATTTCCAGAGATATTCGATATGAAAATTTCAGTTTGTATGGGAGGTGCCCATCCCTGCTTTACCAAGACCTAGCGTTTTTACCCGTTTAATACATAGTTATCTCACATGCCCTCACACCAGTTTTCAGTACCCTACTACAAATATTTCCAGAGATATTCGATGTGAAAATTTCAGTTTATATGGTAGGAGAGTGCCCATCCCTGCTTTACGAAGACCTAGCGTTTTTACCCGTTTAATACATAGTTATCTCACATGCCCTCACACCAGTTTTCTGTACCCTACTACAAATATTTCCAGAGATATTCGCTGTGAAAGTTTCAGTTTGTATGGGAAGTGCCCATCCCTGCTTTACCAAGACCTAGCGGTTTTACCCGTTTATTACATAGTTATCTCACATGCCCTCACACCAGTTTTCTGTACCCTACTACAAATATTTCCAGAGATATTCGATGTGAAAATTTCAGTTTGTATGGGAGGTGCCCATCCCTTCTTTACCAAGACCTAGCGTTTTTACCCGTTTAATACATAGTTATCTCACATGCCCTCACACCAGTTTTCAGTACCCTACTACAAATATTTCCAGAGATATTCGCTGCGAAAGTTTCAGTTTGTATGGGAAGTGCCCATCCCTGCTTTACCAAGACCTAACGGTTTTACCCGTTTATTACATAGTTATCTCACATGCCCTCACAACAGTTTTCTGTACCCTACTACAAATATTTCCAGAGATATTCGCTGTGAAAGTTTCAGTTTGTATGCGAGGTGCCCATCCCTGCTTTACCAAGACCTAGTGTTTTTCCCGTATAATATATAGTTATCTCACATGCCCTCACACCAGTTTTCAGTACCCTACTATAAATATTTCCAGAGATATGCGTTGTGAAAGTTTCAGTTTGTATGGGAGGTGCCCATCCCTGCTTTACCAAGACCTAGCGTTTTTAACCGTTTAATACATAGTTATCTCACATGCCCTCACACCAATTTTCAGTACCCTACTACAAATATTTCCAGAGATATTCGATGTGAAAATTTCAGTTTGTATGGGTGGTGCCCATCCCTGCTTTACCAAGACCTAGCAGTTTTACCCGTTTAATACATAGTTATCTCACATGCCCTCACACCAGTTTTCAGTACCCTACTACAAATATTTCCAGAGATATTCGCTGTGAAAGTTTCAGTTTGTATGGGAGGTGCCCATCCCTGCTTTACCAAGACCTAGCGTTTTTACCCGTTTAATACATAGTTATCTCACATGCCCTCACACCAATTTTCAGTACCCTACTACAAATATTTCCAGAGATATTCGATGTGAAAATTTCAGTTTGTATGGGAGGTGCCCATCCCTGCTTTACCAAGACCTAGCAGTTTTACCCGTTTAATACATAGTTATCTCACATGTCCTCACACCAGTTTTCAGTACCCTACTACAAATATATCCAGAGATATTCGCTGTGAAAGTTTCAGTTTGTATGGGAGGTGCCCATCCCTGCTTTACCAAGACCTAGCGTTTTTACCCGTTTAATACATAGTTATATCACATGCCCTCACACCAGTTTTCAGTACCCTACTACAAATATTTCCAGAGATATTCGATGTGAAAATTTCAGTTTGTATGGGAGGTGCCCATCCCTGCTTTACCAAGACCTAGCGTTTTTACCCGTTTAATACATAGTTATCTCACATGCCCTCACACCAGTTTTCTGTACCCTACTACAAATATTTCCAGAGATATTCGCTGTGAAATTTTCAGTTTGTATGGGAAGTGCCCATCCCTGCTTTACCAAGACCTAGCGGGTTTACCCGTTTATTACATAGTTATCTCACATGCCCTCACACCAGTTTTCTGTACCCTACTACAAATATTTCCAGAGATATTCGATGTGAAAATTTCAGTTTGTATGGGAGGTGCCCATCCCTTCTTTACCAAGACCTAGCGTTTTTACCCGTTTAATACATAGTTATCTCACATGCCCTCACACCAGTTTTCAGTACCCTACTACAAATATTTCCAGAGATATTCGCTGCGAAAGTTTCAGTTTGTATGGGAAGTGCCCATCCCTGCTTTACCAAGACCTAACGGTTTTACCCGTTTATTACATAGTTATCTCACATGCCCTCACACCAGTTTTCTGTACCCTACTACACATATTTCCAGAGATATTCGCTGTGAAAGTTTCAGTTTGTATGCGAGGTGCCCATCCCTGCTTTACCAAGACCTAGTGTTTTTCCCGTATAATATATAGTTATCTCACATGCCCTCACACCAGTTTTCAGTACCCTACTATAAATATTTCCAGAGATATGCGTTGTGAAAGTTTCAGTTTGTATGGGAGGTGCCCATCCCTGCTTTACCAAGACCTAGCGTTTTTACCCGTTCAATACATAGTTATCTCACATGCCCTCACACCAATTTTCAGTACCCTACTACAAATATTTCCAGAGATATTCGATGTGAAAATTTCAGTTTGTATGGGAGGTGCCCATCCCTGCTTTACCAAGACCTAGCAGTTTTACCCGTTTAATACATAGTTATCTCACATGCCCTCACACCAGTTTTCAGTACCCTACTACAAATATTTCCAGAGATATTCGCTGTGAAAGTTTCAGTTTGTATGGGAGGTGCCCATCCCTGCTTTACCAAGACCTAGCGTTTTTACCCGTTTAATACATAGTTATCTCACATGCCCTCACACCAGTTTTCAGTACCCTACTACAAATATTTCCAGAGATATTCGATGTGAAAATTTCAGTTTGTATGGGAGGTGCCCATCCCTGCTTACCAAGACCTAGCGTTTTTACCCGTTTAATACATAGTTATCTCACATGCCGTCACACCAGTTTTCAGTACCCTACTACAAATATTTCCAGAGATATTCGCTGTGAAAGTTTCAGTTTGTATGGGAGGTGCCCATCCCTGCTTTACCAAGACCTAGTGTTTTTCCCGTTTAATACATAGTTATCTCATATGCCCTCACACCAGTTTTCAGTACCCTACTACAAATATTTCCAGAGATATTCGATGTGAAAATTTCAGTTTATATGGGAGGAGATTGCCCATCCCTGCTTTACCAAGACCTAAATTGTTTATCCGTTGAGTATATATTTTTGTATTATTCCTTCACAAAAATCTTCATTATTCTAGTACAAATATTTCAAGAGATATTACGAAAAAAAGGAAAATTTTGTATGGGAGGTGCCCAATCCTGACTTTTAATCAGATTAAAAATATGCCTATAGCAATTACCGGGTGAAAATACCTAGGTGTGCAAAGTTTCGTGAGGATCCGTTCAGCGGTTTTCTCTCCAATTGAGTTTAAACACAATTTCCATTTCACATTTATAATATAAAGATAAAAACACACACTGATAATATAAAATGCGCAATATTCAAAATATACTTACTTTCTCTTACTTATTTTAAAATTTTCTGCCAAAACGATACCTCTGAACCTATCGTTTGATTTTGACAGTTCGTTTTCTCGTTCACAACTTCTGTTCATGATTGGGAATACCAATTTCTTACGTTTCCAACGTAACAATCAGCTGCTATCGTCTTGGCTTTCGTTTTGCTTGTCGCATCGTCATTCATAATAGTCCAGTTAGTCAAGAACGTGTGGTCCGCCCGCTGACGCAAACGCCCGTATGCAATTTTTAGGATTTTTGAGCCCGTGGGGCAACGGAGCAATCAGCTGTTTTACTCACACATATTTACAAATATATATAGTTTGTTTACATTTTGGCAGGGTTGCCATTTAGTCATTTTTGAACAAACAAGATTTTTACTAATCTTCAAAGTGTTATCGGGATTATTCTTCAATACACAACTGTGCATTATTTGCCAAATGACAAGAAAATACTAATTACATCGTTTTTAAAGTTGGCGTTGACTACTTTTTTTTGTTTATTAATTTAGTTACTTTTTACGGCTTAGTTGGTAATTAAAACACATTTTTCTTGTAATTTTGTTGCTGCCCAATATATTTCCATCAAACCTTGGTGATAGCAGAGCTGGGCGATAAGGATTACATGTGCAATCGATTACACATAGGATTACGATTACATTAATCGTAATTTCAAGTTTTTTACGATTACGATTACAGTAATCGTAATTTTTGTAAAGACGATTACGATTACAGTAATTGTAATTTCAAGTTTTTGACGATTACGATTACAGTAATCGTAATTTTTGTAACGACGATTACGATTACAGTAATTGTAATTTCAAGTTTTTGACGTTTACGATTACAGTAATACTTATTTTCTGTAATCTTAAATTACAAAATTTAAGAATTACATGTAAAAAATTATTAAAATTGCTTTTTGATACTAAACGGTGTAGGGCGGAAAATATGCTTGGCTCTGAAAGAAGTGCTAAAAACTACAAATAATTATGTAAAGCTTGCAATTTCACACATATTATATACATTTTGAAATATTTGAGGTTGAGATAGCAGCTTTTAGTGGGCTGGAGACAATGGCCTCATGCATAAAAATCGAGCTGTAGCTCACACTAATTTTCTTCGTAAAATGTGGATTTTGCATGTATAAAAAATATGTATTACAATTGCTAGGTTTTACTAAACAAATTGCTTAGGTTTATCTCATAACAAAATTAAAAAGTAATAAAACTCCACTGCAACTTTTGAAGATGTAAATGACCATAACTATGAAAAGCCAATATTAGATTAAGATTTTTTTGACTTCGGCGGTAAATACCTAACTACACATCTATATAACAACTTATATATATTTTATTTAAAACTCAATATACCTTTAGAAAACACTGATTTACCTGAAGTGCTTCCTGGTAGTGGCTCAAACATTATAGGAGAAGAATTTTTTAAATATTTGAACGATGCTGATAGTAGCCATGGCTGTTTTAAAATATATCCTCTGATAAAGAAAGCATCTTTAAGATTCAGCACCCCGCTTACATCGTCAGCACCTGTGGAAAGGCCATTTTCGGGCATTATAAACAGTCCTCGACGCCATGCACTTTCTGATGTTTCTTTTGAAAAATTAGTTCTGCTTAAGGCTAATATTGAATATTATTGAATGTAAATTATCCAAACAGCAGTCTTAATTTTGTATCTTTATTATTTCCGCAAATTTTCTCTCTTCTTAATACACATCCCAGTTTTAATTGTTTACTTAATGTGCGAGAAATAAACACATATGTATGCATGTATGTAAAAATTATTATTATTTCTTGGAAAATGATGTTGGGTAAGTATATCACTGTTTTTTACACATTGTAATCCCAGACAACGAGAACAGTAATCGTAATTTCAAGTTTCTTACGATTACTATTACAGTAATCGTAATTTTTGTAACGACGATTACGATTACAGTAATTGTAATTTCAAGTTTTTTACGATTACGATTACAGTAATCATAATTTTTGTAACGACGATTACGATTACAGTAATCGTAATTTCGAAATTTCTAAGATTACGATTACTGTAATCGTAATAATCTTGTAATCGTAATCCTTATCGCCCAGCTCTGGGTGATAGTTATCAAGGGCTAAAACATAAAATAACAAAAAACACAGTCAGAACATTAAATTTACAAAATTGAAAATCCATGAAAAAACTATATTGGGAAGCAACAAGATTCTCACAAAAATGTGTGCTTAATTAAGAAATCTGTACTGAGTTTCTGTAACTCATATCTTTTCTAGTATAAGTAAATAGGTGGTGATAAACTGTGGATCGTATTAATGTGACGTCACTTTAATTGACACTTTTCCCGGTTTTGTTACAGAAACTCAGATCTATTGTGGCAATTTATAACTTTTTAATGTAGAAATTTGCACAAGAAGACCACCAAGAGTTATCAATTAAGAAAATACAGCCACCATATGTGGTTAAATACATTTAGGGGATTCACAAAGTGTCATAAAGTCATATGTGATATTAAAATATTGTACGGAAATAGTTTTAAAAAACTTTTCCTAAGCCCCGTGAAGCAGTAAACAAAACCAGCTGATCAAATACCACTACTCAAAAACATATCGTGCAGAGTTGTATTTATTTAGTACACATACAGCATAGAATGCAACAACAAAATATTATGACTTATGACGATATGACGTAATATGACAGGTTGTGAATCCCCTAAATGTTTGCTTTAATTTTCAGTAATATCTTCATTTATTAGAAGTGTTCAATATCTTAAAATTTTTACATATTTTTATGAATAGTTACGAATTTGTGTTCAATAACCCAAAAATTCGCAAAAGAGAGACAAATTGAGAGAGTAAGACCTAGAGAGAGTTGATAAAAGCTACAAGTAAAATTTTCACATAAACTACTTGCAGCTTTAAAAAAAATAGAAATGTCAAAAATATATGATCACAAAAATTTCAGTTGGAAATATACAAAAATTTAAACGCAAATTTCTAATTGTGTACTAAATAAATTAGCGCAAAAAGGAATCTCGACGATGTAGCCAAAGTAGATTTTTTTACTAATTCGGTTATTTCCATTCATTTCCAATTTCAAAAATTTCAATTACAAGCTAACCTTAAAATCAAATTGTCAAAACAGCGTATCAGCTTCTTTCTTGCGAATGTTTACGATTTTGTGTTCAATTACTTTGGTTGATAATTTTCTCTTTTTCTCGTTTTTACTCTTAATTTGACATTGACGCTCTTTTTGCAAGTACTTGCAAGTAAAGTTGTTGAACAAAGCTATTATCTTGTTATTAATTTATATACATATATATTTACATTTTGTTTGGGATTTAAAAAAAAATTTATAAAAGTTTTCTTTCCCTTCTTTTTAAAAATTAAAGTAATAATAAATGGTTCGTTTAAGTAGACATACTATTTTTGCCATGTGAACACATATATGTATATTCGATAACATTTTACAATCTTGTTGAGTTAGTTGTATAATGCTGTGAAAATTACTGGTTAAATATTTAATAACTAAAAATGTTCAACCGGCAACCCTTCTACCTTGCAACCATGCGAGCGATCAGCTGACACGTTTTTACGTAAAAAATCAAAATAATTTTGATTTCTGCGGTACGGGCATCTGCGTCGTCCGTCGTTGAATAATCGTTTACATACAAATCCCATTGAATAGGTTGGATCAGCTGACACGGTACACGGGTTTACGTTCTCGACTAACTGGACTATAATACCAACACACGACAACGTTTTGGACACGATATCGTCAAAGGGAATGAGGCTGTAAACTAAATCAGGCTATGTGCATAGGTAGGCTTGCCATACGTCAGGCATTTGGCCTGATTGTCAGGCATTACATACTTTGTCAGGCAATCAGGCGCCTAACGAATTTTATTAGGCATTTTGAAAAGTTTTTTGTGTACATTGATAATTTGTATAAATTTTATTCCGCTTTATTCAAAGCCGTATGAACATTAGATATGTAATCTTGTCGAGTGTAAACACAGCGTAAGTTTAAGTCTTGTTCGATTATCGATAACTTCTTTCTATCTCCTATTCCGTGTCATAAAAGCACATTCAGACTACATTTTAAATTACGTTGATTAGCCGAAATTACGTGCGTTCACACACGCTTTTGAGTAATTTATTTTAGCCATGTTTCATTTAACGCCGATCATGTGCCAGATAAAAAATTTTACATGTGAATGCAATAACTATGATTTTAGGACAATAAAACCAGATAAATTTCTGGTGCAATATATAACCCCGTTTGTTCGATTGTCACAATTATTTTTCATTTATACTTGTGCTTTCAGTGCTATTTACTTCAACATAACTTAGATAAGTCATCAACTAGAAGAATCTAATAGAATTGATAAGCATAAAAAGACAAATTCATAGCCCCTATTTGACAAAAAAAATATCAACACTTTTATTTAATTTTTGCTATAGAAATAAATTTCTACTTTTCTAAAGGATTTCGGTGCGCTGAATCCGAATCGGAAGTCATATTTTCGGTAATACGTACAGTTTTTGAGAAATTCATGTCCAATTAGTAGGAAAAACAAAAGGAGCACACCTCGAATTGGGAGAGAAGCTCGGCCATAAAACTCGTCAGAGTTATAATAGCGCCATTGTATTATTGTATTATATTAGCCCTGTTTTTTTTTAAGCGCATATACATCTGCGCTTAAATTTTGTATGGACAACTACGCGCGGATAGAGATGTGCGCTTAGAAATCCATACAAAATTTAAGCGCAGATGTATATGCGCTTAAAAAAACAGGGCTATTATATTATAATATTCATTCAGGCGAAAAACGCGTTTTTTGGCTATATTCTTTTCTCAATATCGTTTCAATTACTTACCTTTTTTTTAAATTGATTAAAGCTATTGAAAGCGCGGATATTTCTCTTGAAGAAACCGTTTTAGTTTTTCAGATATCTTTCTTGTAACATGTAATATTGCATATTAAGCCTCATTAGTTTTGCAATATTTTCTCCATACAAAAATAATTAAAAATTTTGAAGCACGCTTTTAGGCAGTTTATTATATCAAGGATGTACATATGTAAGTGGCTTCGTAAAAAAATAGTTCTGCTGAGCAACTACAAAACTTGATGGCGCCTAAAACATGCTACAAATGCTGCCGTTGTTTTCGACGACAAATACCTTATTGTACAAAAACATATATTTCTATATACCTAAATTAGATATCCGAAAAATTAAAACGTTGTTGTCAAGAGAAATGGCCGAGCTTTCAATAGCTTTAATAAATTTTTAAAATAAGTAATTTAAAAGATATTGAGGAGTGAATATAGCCAAAAAAACGCGTTTTCGCCTCTTTGGACATGAATATCTTAAAAGCTGTACGTATTACAGAAAATCTGACTACAGATTCAACACACCGAAATCCTTTAGAAAAGTAGAATTTTATTTCTGTAAAAGTTTGTGGAAATTTTGTTGACCAGTGTTTTTTTGTTTTTTGTTTATCATAAGTGAATTGTTTTTTTAAATGTGATAAGTTTACATATATATGTATATGTAACTTGTAATTTTTAGACTGCTAAATGTACTTGAATGAATTTTATGGTTTTCTAACTTCAAGCTGTTTTCATTTCGCTTTAGTCAGGCATTAGGGTGAAGAAAATATGGCAAGCCTATGCATAGGTAACTTTTCATTTCACCATCCCTGAAAGGTATGAAGTCTTCGGTACGGCCGAAGACAGCCGCGCTCTTACTTGTTTTTAATTAATTAATTCACGTTTTTGATATTTTACAAGGTTAAAAAAATTTTCTTTACTTTCTTTTTTTTGTTTTCTTTTGTGAAAATTATAAATTCAAAATTCTAAGATGAAAATTTTAAAGCATATTTTTTCTTAACAACTGATGAAGCGCCTATCTCTAATAACAGGTCTGTTTCCCTCGGTGTGCTGGACACATCGTCTAAAATTGATGAAGCAGTTGACTTTGTTACTAAATCATGTAACGCTGTCTTCAAGAGTGCCTGCCCGGAGGTCAAAGTTCGGGGTAAAAAGAAAATGTATTGGTGGAACCCCAAGATCTCCAAGCTTCGGCTTAACAGCAGAAAAGTCTTCAACCAGGCGAAACCAACTGGCAACTGGCAAGTCTACAAGTATGCCTTAAAAATCTTCAAGAAGTCGATCCAAAAAATTAAAAGAGACTCGTGGAAAAACTTCGCTAGCGACAAAGAAGAAACCTCTGAGGCCAATCGACTATGAAAGGTCCTCTCTACTAACCCAGTTCCCCCAAGCTGTATCCGAATGCAAAACAGGGACTGGACCACATCTAGCACTGATATTCTGAACACCCTGGTGACTACACACTTCCCAGAGTGCACCTCGGAACCTTATAGAACCTTCTCTAACCCCAGGGAATCTGATGACTTCGAGCACATAATTACTAACACCAGGGTAAAATTGGCAATTAAATCCTTCAAACCCTTCAAAACTCCGGGAATAGATGGGATCTTTCCTGCCGAATTACAGGCAGCAGGTGATATTCTAATCCCTCTACTTGTTCCTATCTATAAAGCCTGCCTCAACCTGTCGTACATTCCTCTGGAATGGACGAAGGCGAAGGTGATCTTTATTCCTAAAGGGGGCAGAGCCTCCTACAGCAGCCCAAAGGATGTCAGGCCGATAAGCCTGACCTCTTTTCTACTCAAAGTTCTTGAGATATTGCTGGAAGTCTATATCAGACTCCGTGCGAACACTCTTTTATTCCGCTTTATTCAAAGCCGTATGAACATTAGATATGTAATCTTGTCGAGTGTAAACACAGCGTAAGTTTAAGTCTTGTTCGATTATCGATAACTTCTTTCTATCTCCTATTCCGTGTCATAAAAGCACATTCAGACTACAT
Source organism: Urophora cardui (assembly GCA_960531455.1). Lineage (NCBI taxonomy): Eukaryota > Metazoa > Arthropoda > Insecta > Diptera > Tephritidae > Urophora > Urophora cardui. Next base: position 18,491,447 of record OY482675.1, on the reverse strand, counting down.
TTTAAATTACGTTGATTAGCCGAAATTACGTGCGTTCACACACGCTTTTGAGTAATTTATTTTAGCCATGTTTCATTTAACGCCGATCATGTGCCAGATAAAAAATTTTACATGTGAATGCAATAACTATGATTTTAGGACAATAAAACCAGATAAATTTCTGGTGCAATATATAACCCCGTTTGTTCGATTGTCACAATTATTTTTCATTTATACTTGTGCTTTCAGTGCTATTTACTTCAACATAACTTAGATAAGTCATCAACTAGAAGAATCTAATAGAATTGATAAGCATAAAAAGACAAATTCATAGCCCCTATTTGACAAAAAAAATATCAACACTTTTATTTAATTTTTGCTATAGAAATAAATTTCTACTTTTCTAAAGGATTTCGGTGCGCTGAATCCGAATCGGAAGTCATATTTTCGGTAATACGTACAGTTTTTGAGAAATTCATGTCCAATTAGTAGGAAAAACAAAAGGAGCACACCTCGAATTGGGAGAGAAGCTCGGCCATAAAACTCGTCAGAGTTATAATAGCGCCATTGTATTATTGTATTATATTAGCCCTGTTTTTTTTTAAGCGCATATACATCTGCGCTTAAATTTTGTATGGACAACTAAGCGCGGATAGAGATGTGCGCTTAGAAATCCATACAAAATTTAAGCGCAGATGTATATGCGCTTAAAAAAACAGGGCTATTATATTATAATATTCATTCAGGCGAAAAACGCGTTTTTTGGCTATATTCTTTTCTCAATATCGTTTCAATTACTTACCTTTTTTTTAAATTGATTAAAGCTATTGAAAGCGCGGATATTTCTCTTGAAGAAACCGTTTTAGTTTTTCAGATATCTTTCTTGTAACATGTAATATTGCATATTAAGCCTCATTAGTTTTGCAATATTTTCTCCATACAAAAATAATTAAAAATTTTGAAGCACGCTTTTAGGCAGTTTATTATATCAAGGATGTACATATGTAAGTGGCTTCGTAAAAAAATAGTTCTGCTGAGCAACTACAAAACTTGATGGCGCCTAAAACATGCTACAAATGCTGCCGTTGTTTTCGACGACAAATACCTTATTGTACAAAAACATATATTTCTATATACCTAAATTAGATATCCGAAAAATTAAAACGTTGTTGTCAAGAGAAATGGCCGAGCTTTCAATAGCTTTAATAAATTTTTAAAATAAGTAATTTAAAAGATATTGAGGAGTGAATATAGCCAAAAAAACGCGTTTTCGCCTCTTTGGACATGAATATCTTAAAAGCTGTACGTATTACAGAAAATCTGACTACAGATTCAACACACCGAAATCCTTTAGAAAAGTAGAATTTTATTTCTGTAAAAGTTTGTGGAAATTTTGTTGACCAGTGTTTTTTTGTTTTTTGTTTATCATAAGTGAATTGTTTTTTTAAATGTGATAAGTTTACATATATATGTATATGTAACTTGTAATTTTTAGACTGCTAAATGTACTTGAATGAATTTTATGGTTTTCTAACTTCAAGCTGTTTTCATTTCGCTTTAGTCAGGCATTAGGGTGAAGAAAATATGGCAAGCCTATGCATAGGTAACTTTTCATTTCACCATCCCTGAAAGGTATGAAGTCTTCGGTACGGCCGAAGACAGCCGCGCTCTTACTTGTTTTTAATTAATTAATTCACGTTTTTGATATTTTACAAGGTTAAAAAAATTTTCTTTACTTTCTTTTTTTTGTTTTCTTTTGTGAAAATTATAAATTCAAAATTCTAAGATGAAAATTTTAAAGCATATTTTTTCTTAACAACTGATGAAGCGCCTATCTCTAATAACAGGTCTGTTTCCCTCGGTGTGCTGGACACATCGTCTAAAATTGATGAAGCAGTTGACTTTGTTACTAAATCATGTAACGCTGTCTTCAAGAGTGCCTGCCCGGAGGTCAAAGTTCGGGGTAAAAAGAAAATGTATTGGTGGAACCCCAAGATCTCCAAGCTTCGGCTTAACAGCAGAAAAGTCTTCAACCAGGCGAAACCAACTGGCAACTGGCAAGTCTACAAGTATGCCTTAAAAATCTTCAAGAAGTCGATCCAAAAAATTAAAAGAGACTCGTGGAAAAACTTCGCTAGCGACAAAGAAGAAACCTCTGAGGCCAATCGACTATGAAAGGTCCTCTCTACTAACCCAGTTCCCCCAAGCTGTATCCGAATGCAAAACAGGGACTGGACCACATCTAGCACTGATATTCTGAACACCCTGGTGACTACACACTTCCCAGAGTGCACCTCGGAACCTTATAGAACCTTCTCTAACCCCAGGGAATCTGATGACTTCGAGCACATAATTACTAACACCAGGGTAAAATTGGCAATTAAATCCTTCAAACCCTTCAAAACTCCGGGAATAGATGGGATCTTTCCTGCCGAATTACAGGCAGCAGGTGATATTCTAATCCCTCTACTTGTTCCTATCTATAAAGCCTGCCTCAACCTGTCGTACATTCCTCTGGAATGGACGAAGGCGAAGGTGATCTTTATTCCTAAAGGGGGCAGAGCCTCCTACAGCAGCCCAAAGGATGTCAGGCCGATAAGCCTGACCTCTTTTCTACTCAAAGTTCTTGAGATATTGCTGGAAGTCTATATCAGACTCCGTGCGAACACTCTATCTCCTTTTCAACACGCTTATTCCAAAGGCATGTCTGCAGAGACTGCTCTACACACTACCACTTCCAAGATAGAAAAGGGGCTAGCCTTTCAGGAAATTCACACTGGGCATCTTTCTCGACATGGAAGGAGCTTTAAACAATGTTCTCCCGGGAGCCGTTACCACCGCCCTACGGGACTTGGAGGTAGAGGAGCCTCTCGTGAGGTTTGTCGAATTTCTGCTTAGTGGAAGAGCCATTATTTCTGAAATGGGAAATTCATCGATAACTAGGTATGCCAACAGGGGAACGCCCCAGGGTGAAGTCTTGTCTCCTCTGCTTTGGAACTTTACGGTGAACATCCTGCTCTCTAATAGCCCCGTCACAATCAACTGCTGGATGTAGTTGCATTTTTCTTCATGTAGGTGCATCGCCACAATCATCTTGCGTTTCTTTGCTATCAGGTCATCGGAGCGAAAGTTTTTTTTTTTTGTTAGTTCCGCTCACAAAAATTTTTTTGTTGGCTCCGCTCTTAGCTCCCAATTTTTATTTTTTACGGTGATCAGGGATGCTGTTTGTGGGAATTTCTTACCAAACTGGTATAGGAAGTAAGTTTATACTAAATGTATAAAAACTGTTTGTAGAGAAAATGTGGATGTGATACATATAAAGTGAAATTTTCATGTTGTAATGGAAATTCAAAAATATATATAGTATTTCGACCGGTGGGCGATGATTTTTAAAATAAATGCGATAATAAGAACTATTCGCTGTCATCTTACGAGATGTATCAATACATGACGAGTCCATATGAAATTTTTCCTCCTCTTACAATGTGCTAAATGTGTTAAATCGGTTAAAAGAAAAAAACTTATTAAAATTAAATAAATAACACAAACAAAAATTAATAGGGATGCATGTCTACCAGACTTGGGCATTATTCGAATAAATTTTTATTTAAATAATTATTCGAATAAAAATATATTTTAAAAATTTTTATTTAGAAAAATTAGTTACGAATAAATTATTCGGAACTTTATTTGCTATTTAAAATAATGGGTTATATTAATAAAAGCCAAGCATTTGCTTTTGCTTCAGATTTCAGACCTTTTACTCACATTTTGACATTTGGTTCATACAAATTAATGTCAAATTTCCGAAATCTTCAGTAAAAGCATTTGCTATATTTTTGTTAATAAGAACCAAGAAATAAAAATTCTCGGTAGAAAAAAAGAGCATTTGAAGAACATATAGATACATATATATGTACATGGTTTCGATTTTATCACAAAAATGTATGTAAATAAAAAGTATTTATTATTCGAATAATTATTTTTGCAGTAAGCGAAATTATTTATTATTCAAATAAAGATAAAAAAAATTATTCATCTACTTATTATTCGTTATTCGAAAAAATTTTGCTTAACTCTGATACATATCCACAAATATGTATGTAAGTGATTTTAGCTCCAACTCCGCTATTTTCAATGATTTTAGCTCCTTGCTCTTCGCAGGGCTGCGCTCCATTGCCCCGAACAAATGCCAAATGCTTCTTCTTATGCCTTACATGCAGCAAAAGTTGAAAGTTGGGAACTTTTTTATGGTAGATGGCGCTAGTGCTGCTGGATGTGTCGATCCCTATGCAAATACATACATTCCACTCAGCTGTCAATGCATGCTGCTCCGTCAAAATTTCATTGTGACGGGGCTATAAACGACAGCAGACGGGCTGCCAGGCCATTGCGTGCGCCGATGACATCGCCCTGACAGCGACTGGCAAGCATATACCAGTACTGAGCGACCTTGTGCAAAATGCACTCAACATTGTAAAAACTTAAATTCCTTGCTGTTATTCTAAACAGAAAGCTAAACTGGAAACGGAACGTCGAAGTACGATCCCAAAAAGCCATGTTAGCACTTTACGTATGTAAATTCGCGATAGGCAAGAGATGGGGACTTAACCCCCAAATCGTCCATTGGCTGTACACAGCGGTAGTGCGACCTATTATTTTCTTTGCGGTCACCGTATGGTGGACAGCACTGGAATTCGAAACCAATAAGAGAAAATTAACTAGAGTGCAGCGAATGGCTTCCATGATTATTAGCGGAGCCCTTCCCTCCACCCCAACTAAAGCTCTCGAAACCATCCTACTTCTTCTCCCACGGATATACAGGGGAAACTCATCGCCAGCTGCAACGCGGCAAGGCTCAATGCAACCGAACCCTGTGTGTTGTCGCCCTTTCCTCGGCGACTTACTAATAAAAGCAATTTGTTTTGTTGGTACTATCGCCCTTTCCTCAGCGATCATTTAAATAAAACAACTTCTTGTTGTTCTCGCTATTTGGGCAGCGAGTCAATAATTAATTTTTATTGAACAGAATCAATTCCTTTTATACACAAAATTTCTTATGTACTACTTATTTACTATAATATATACTTACACTAATTCTTACTAGCTATGTAAATATGTATGTACATATGTACGGCTTATGCATTTAATGTGTAGTCAAGTGCCCATGCACATACATACGTACATACGACTTAGCTTAAAGGCAAATGCGACAAATCAGAAATACGGCGTCAGCATAAAATTTGGCTGTTGTTTGTTTACGTTATAGATTTTAATAAATGAAATAGGTTGAATGCACTTTTAGTGCATTCCATATTTTTTGTGTTTTAAATTACGAGTTGAATGTACTCAAATATTTCTGATATGCTACACCTCCTTTCCTAAAAAGAATGCTTATACATTTGTAGGGTCAATGTATGAGCATTCTATTACATTTAATGGATTTCTTATCTTACTTGCTTGTGTTTATTTATTTATTTCGGTAAAATTAACATTTCAGTTTTTGTTTTGTGCTGACATACTTACATTTATTGGAAGAATTGAAAAATTTTTATTCTATAGGTTTAAGTCTATTTTTATGTACTATGATTTTCTTATTCATGTAGCTTAGTGTATAATTATTGTGATTATCAATATTTGTTACTTTATAGGGAGTTAAACTATAATTATTATGCTTATCAATATCTATTACTCTATAGGGAGTTAAACTATAGTTATTATGTTTATCAATACCTATTACTCTATAGGGCCCCTTATATTTACTGTCTAATTTATGACCGGTTTCATCTTTTACTAAGACTAAATCTCCTATATTTATTTCCTTATGCTGAATTTTCTTATCATAATAAATTTTCTGTTTTTCTTTAGCTTGTCTTACTAATCTATTAGCTCTTTCCTGTGCTATTTGAAGTCTATATTTAACTTCTTTGTCATAAGCCTCGTAATTGTACAGTGGGCTGATTGTATCATCTTGTAGAAATTCGTATGTCGGTGCTGGTTTTCCGAATATTAGTTCAAAAGGACAGTAACCATGAACTGTTGAAGGTGTTGTATTATAACAATAAGTAAAGTACTTGAGGTGCTCATCCCAATCGTCTTTGTCAATGGATATGTATGAACGTACATATTCATTGAATGTTCTATGGCTACGTTCAACAGTGCCTAACGTTTGATGGTGGTAAGGTGTTGAAGTTTTGTGTTCAATTTTTAACAATTTACTTAGTTCTTGAAAAACGTTATTTATATATTCGGTTCCCATGTCTGTCAGTATTGTTTTCATACATCCATAAATGAGAATAAAATGTTCGAATATAGCTTTGGCTACTGTTTTTGCGTGTTTACTTTCAATTGGAATTGCTACTAGGTATTTGGTTAAGTCACATATTATGGTGACTGCATACTCATTTCCATTCAATGATTTTGGAAATGGTCCAATTGTGTCAATTTGAACTACATCGAATGCCTTAGTTGGTGTTTCGGTTATAGTCATTGGATCTTTTAAATGGATTTTTGTTTTATTTTTATTACAATGATCGCATTTTTTATACTCAGCTGTACTAGTACACAGAGTATTATAATTTTGATTTCATAACGGTGGATTGTAACATAATGAAATAATCGAGATAGATATGGACTTATATATATCAAAATGATCAGGGTGAAAAGAGAAATCGATTGAGCCATATCCGTCCGTCCGTCCGTCCGTCCGTCCGTCCGTCCGTCCGTCCGTCCGTCCGTCCGTCCGTCCGTCCGTACGCACGATAACTCGCGTAAAAATTGAGATATTTTGATGAAATTTGAAATGCAAGTTGGTATCGAGACTGGGACGGTTGGTATTGAAAATGGGCGAAATCGGACCATGACCACGCCCACTTTTCCTATATAGAAAAAATCGGATATTTGGTATCTCAGCCACTAATATAGCTAGAGTGATAAAATTTTACCCACGTATTGAGCTCAGGCCCTTATGAAGAAATTTGATGAAGTTCTGGAAAATGGGCGGTGCCACGCCCACTTATTAAGGGTCAAACATTGAAAGTTTTATATGTCATAACTCAGAAACCGTTGAAGATATATCGATGAAATTTGGTATGCGTAATATGCTTACTTAGGCAAATGTTTTGACGAAAAATTATCAAAATCGGTTGACGGCCACGCCCACTTTTATATATGGGAACTATAAAGGGGCCTAATAAAAACATTTTAAGCGATATCTCTGTCAAATATAAAGATCTATCACTGAAATTTTGTGGCAGGAGTCCAACTACGGACATAAAACAAAAAATACAAAAATTTTTGAAAATGGGCGGTGCCACGCCCACTTATTAAGGGTCAAACATTGAAAGTTTTATATGTCATAACTCAGAAACCGTTAAAGATATATCGATGAAATTTGGTACGCGTAATATATTTACTTAGCCAAATGTGTGGACGAAAAATTACCAAAATCTGTTGACGACCACGCCCACTTTTATATATGGGTATTATAAAGTGACCTAATGAAATCATTTTTAGCGATATCTCTGTGAAATATAAAGATAATTCATTGAAATTTTGTGATATGAGTTCTACAATAGACCGGAAACAAAAAATAAAAAAAGTTTATAAAATGGGCGTGGCACCGCCTCTTTTTATGCAAAGAAATCTACGAGCCTATTACTCGACAAATAACTGAGATATTATGACGAAACTTGGTTTATTCACTTTTATAACTTGTGTTAATAGACACGCAAAAATGTATTGAAATCGGTTTATGACCACGCCTACTTTTTAACAAAGATATTTCTGGAACACCCTTTTGGAATTTGTAACGTGAAGTCTTTGTAACTAAAAGTCATAGAGGGATGCAATTTTGCACTAACAATAATATTTATATGCTTATTTGGATGATTGATACAAATTTTGAAAATGGGCGTGGCTGCGCCCTGTATATGCAGCACTCGTTTCATATAAAATACACCCTATATCGAACAAACGCAAACAAACAATGAAAGCATACAGCTGAGTATCTAATGTTCGATTCCACTCGAACTTAGGCTTCCTTACTTGTTAATATATTGTTTTATGTCATTTTTCATATTTTTCCAGTGAAATTTTTGTTTTATTTTATTTGTTGTACGATTGATTCCTGGGTGGCCACCATTAACAGGATCATCGTGATATTTATGAAGAATAGTTTTAATTTTTTCATTATCTGTCACATGCATAACCTCCGGAGTTAATGCAATGATTAAATTTTTAAGAACTTTGGTACCTTTTTCTTTAAATTTATCTACTCGAGTATAATTATTCTTAAACAATTTGTCTCCTAAGGACAATTGTATTTTATTTATTTTCAAATTGCCGGCTTCTTTCATAAGCCTGGCAAAGAATTGATCTAAATCAATCTTCGCCTCAACAATTAAATTATCAATATTTATTTCGCTACAAATTTTCTTTCCCTTTTTGAACTGCAGTTTCGGGGGGTCGAAAACGAGCTGAGCTAGCTTTTTTACTTCACATTTATTAAGCGCTTCGTATATTATAGGATTCTCATTGTGACATTTTTCTTCATTTTTTATATTATTACTGGATTTTTTCTTAGTTTCCGATCTAGTGGTAACTTTCAATATTTTACATGCTTCGATTGACATTTCTTTTAAATCTTGTATATCTATACGCGATAGTGCGTCTGCTACATAATTCTCTTTTCCTGCTATGTACTCCACCCCAAAGTCATATTCTTCCAAATCTAGTCGAATTCTAGTTAATTTTGATGATGGGTTTTTCATCGAAAAAAGGTAAGTTAAGGGTCGATGGTCTGTTTTGATTGTGAATTTTCTGCCGTAGACGTACGGTCTGAAATAAGTGATGGCCCAATGAATGGCTGCTAGTTCTTTTTCAATCGTTGCTTTATTTATTTCGCCTTTTGTGAAAGATCTAGAGGCATAAGCAACTGGTAATTGTTTTCCTTCGTATTCTTGACTTAGCACTGCTCCGCAGGCGTATCCGCTTGCATCTGTTGTTATGTAAAATTCTTTATTGAAATCGGGATATTGTAAAATGTTTGGGCTAATTAATGCATTTTTTAGATAGTTGAATGATTTCTCACATTCTTCTGTCCAATTAAATACTACTTTCTTTCTACAAAGTCTTGTTAATATTCTAGAGTATTCCGCGAAATTTGGTATAAATCTTCTATAGTAATTGCAGAATGCAACGAATCTTTTAGCTTCGTCGGCATTCTTGGGAGTTGGATAATTTTGAACTATTTTGTATTTACTGGGATCAGGTAAAATTCCTTTACTTGTGCATTTGTGTCCAAGATAAGTAACTTCTTGGTTGAAAAATAGACATTTATCTGGATGCAATTTTAAATTGTATTTTCTGCAAGTTGTGAATTAATCTTTTAAGTTTTTAATCATATGCTTTTCGGAGCATCCTAATACTACTAAGTCGTCCATATACAAAAATGCTTGTGATGGTTTTAGACCGGCGAATGCTAAAGTCATCATTCTTTGAAATGAATTTGGGGCTACTTTAAGACCATAAGGTAATCTTTTGAAACGGTAAGTACCATTGTCTGCTGTAAACGATGTTATATCTCGGGATTCTGGGCTTAAGTCTATTTGATGAAAACCTGACATTAAATCTAAGCAAGAAAAATATTTTGCTCTACCTAATTGATCTAGAATATCATCGATTCTTGGTAATGGAAATTTATTTGCAGTTAACTTTTTATTTACCTGTCTATAGTCAATAACTAGTCTCCATCTTTTATCGTTATTACCTGGGAGTGACTTTTTCGGTACTAGTAGAATAGGACTATTGTACTCTGACATTGATGGTTCTATTAAGTCGTCTTGTATTAGCTTATTTACTTGTTTAGTAATTTCCTGTTTGTGAGCTTCTGGTATTCTATAGTTTTTTACGTAAACTGGATTGTCGTCTTTCATATAAAGTTTTTGTTTGTAAAAATTATTAGTGGTTATAGGTTCTGATTCTAATGCAAATATATCAATAAATTCTGAACATAGAGTATTAAGTTGAGATTTAGCAAATGATGGAAAATTTTTATTTAATCTTTCTAATTTTTCTTTATTATTTGCTTCATTTTTCTGTTGATTATTTACAATTATGTAGTCGTTTAAATTTTCTGTATTGATATTGTAATTTTATATAGTTGCATTTTTATCTGTTGTATTAATAATTCTAACAAATGTTTGATTTGGGTTTACTATTGAATTGGCAATAAAAATTCCTTCTGCTAATTGTTGATGTGGTATGAATAATTCAGTATTGTTATTTTTTATGTAAATTTGTCGAACTACTTCTGATCTAGCTGGTACTGATATGCAATTAATAGTCGGTTCATTTGTCATTTGAATTGCTATATTTTCTGGGAAATCATATGGACGTAATATCAAAGTATCTTTATCATTTTGATAGTCCAAAATGCAATTATATTTTTTAATGAAATCAAGTCCCAAAATTCCGTCGCACGGGATTGGGAAGTCATCTTCTACTATGTGAAATTTGTGTCGAATCAAAAGATCGTCACCCTTTAAATCTGTTTTAACTGTTCCAAGGGTGCTTGTTATACCCTGACCAATGCATTTTAAATCTGTTTTTTGTAATTCATTAATTTTAACATCATTTTGAATTTGTCCCTTTTTTATTAGAGAAATGTCAGCTCCTGTATCTATTAGGAGAGTTGAAGTTGAATTATTTAAAGTTGTTTTGGAGGATATGTAGCTGTTTAGGTGTAAATTAAGTACACAAATTTTTCTTTCTATGTTTGGAGTGGAGTTTGTTGGTTTTCCTGCTGGGTATAATTACGAACATTGCGAGTGTTGTTGGTATTGTTGCGATTATTTTGTCGCTGTTGATTACCAAAATTCCTATTTTGTCTTTGTGAGTAATTGTTGTTTGATCTGTTAAAATTGTTATATCTTTGGTTAGATCGATAACACTGGATCACAAAATGAAATTTTTTGTCTGTACTTTGGACGTGACCATCCTATCTATATGTAAAATCGGTCGCTGATTCCGAAAATCGGGCTCATCTATGGGAAGGTTTTTGAGATATCGGCAATTTACCGTTATTTGGCCACTGGCTCCACTTAATCCTGTATACCTTTTTAACGCAGTGAGCTATCTTCCTTGGAGTGACACTCAACTCAAAATTAAATTTCCTTTTCATCGCTGCTATAACATTTTTCTGTAACTCTTATAGTTTCTGAAATATTGACGATTCAATTTGAATTTTTTCGATTTTTTACGATTTTTTGAAGAAAAAATTGAATTTGTCAGGCAATATCTTTTAAACCAATGTCTTCACCTTCGGTTTTACTCCTTTACATGAAGCTCCATTCTATTGGGAAAAATATAAGCTATCAACGAAGAAAATCCATGGTAAAATGGAAAAGTTATAGGCGATCAAGTAAATACATCCAACTCGCGCAATGCCTCTGCACGGGTATATTCTATGCATGTTATACCCGTAAATGGGCTTTTATCTACTGCGCTGCCAATGTGCTGCTACTGCAGATGTGTAGGTATTGGTATAACATGCATAGAATATACCCGTGCAGAGGCATTGCGCGACTTGGATGTATTTACTTGATCGCCTATAACTTTTCTATTTTACCATGGATTTTCTTCGTTGATAGCTTATCTTTTTCCCAATAGAATGGAGCTTCACGTAAAGGAGTAAAACCGAAGGTGAAGACATTGCTTTAAAAGATATTGCCTGACAAAGTCAATTTTTTCTTCAAAAAATCGTAAAAAATCGAAAAAATTCAAATTGAATCGTCAATATTTCAGAAACTATAAGAGTTACAGAAAAATGTTGTAGCAGGGATGAAAAGGAAATTTAATTTTCTTTCGTTGAGTGTCACTCCAAGGAAGATGGCTCACTGCGTTAAAGAGGTATACAGGATTAAGTGGAGCCATTGGCCAAATAACGGTAAATTGCCGATATCTCAAAAACCTTCCCATAGAATTAAAAATGAGCCCGATTTTCGGAATCAGCGACCGATTTTACATATAAACATTAACGTTAAAACATTAAAATTAGCATTGACTTAGCACTGCTCCGCAGGCGTATCCGCTTGCATCTGTTGTTATGTAAAATTCTTTATTGAAATCGGGATATTGTAAAATGTTTGGGCTAATTAATGCATTTTTTAGATAGTTGAATGATTTCTCACATTCTTCTGTCCAATTAAATACTACTTTCTTTCTACAAAGTCTTGTTAATATTCTAGAGTATTCCGCGAAATTTGGTATAAATCTTCTATAGTAATTGCAGAATGCAACGAATCTTTTAGCTTCGTCGGCATTCTTGGGAGTTGGATAATTTTGAACTATTTTGTATTTACTGGGATCAGGTAAAATTCCTTTACTTGTGCATTTGTGTCCAAGATAAGTAACTTCTTGGTTGAAAAATAGACATTTATCTGGATGCAATTTTAAATTGTATTTTCTGCAAGTTGTGAATTAATCTTTTAAGTTTTTAATCATATGCTTTTCGGAGCATCCTAATACTACTAAGTCGTCCATATACAAAAATGCTTGTGATGGTTTTAGACCGGAGAATGCTAAAGTCATCATTCTTTGAAATGAATTTGGGGCTACTTTAAGACCATAAGGTAATCTTTTGAAACGGTAAGTACCATTGTCTGCTGTAAACGATGTTATATCTCGGGATTCTGGGCTTAAGTCTATTTGATGAAAACCTGACATTAAATCTAAGCAAGAAAAATATTTTGCTCTACCTAATTGATCTAGAATATCATCGATTCTTGGTAATGGAAATTTATTTGCAGTTAACTTTTTATTTACCTGTCTATAGTCAATAACTAGTCTCCATCTTTTATCGTTATTACCTGGGAGTGACTTTTTCGGTACTAGTAGAATAGGACTATTGTACTCTGACATTGATGGTTCTATTAAGTCGTCTTGTATTAGCTTATTTACTTGTTTAGTAATTTCCTGTTTGTGAGCTTCTGGTATTCTATAGTTTTTTACGTAAACTGGATTGTCGTCTTTCATATAAAGTTTTTGTTTGTAAAAATTATTAGTGGTTATAGGTTCTGATTCTAATGCAAATATATCAATAAATTCTGAACATAGAGTATTAAGTTGAGATTTAGCAAATGATGGAAAATTTTTATTTAATCTTTCTAATTTTTCTTTATTATTTGCTTCATTTTTCTGTTGATTATTTACAATTATGTAGTCGTTTAAATTTTCTGTATTGATATTGTAATTTTATATAGTTGCATTTTTATCTGTTGTATTAATAATTCTAACAAATGTTTGATTTGGGTTTACTATTGAATTGGCAATAAAAATTCCTTCTGCTAATTGTTGATGTGGTATGAATAATTCAGTATTGTTATTTTTTATGTAAATTTGTCGAACTACTTCTGATCTAGCTGGTACTGATATGCAATTAATAGTCGGTTCATTTGTCATTTGAATTGCTATATTTTCTGGGAAATCATATGGACGTAATATCAAAGTATCTTTATCATTTTGATAGTCCAAAATGCAATTATATTTTTTAATGAAATCAAGTCCCAAAATTCCGTCGCACGGGATTGGGAAGTCATCTTCTACTATGTGAAATTTGTGTCGAATCAAAAGATCGTCACCCTTTAAATCTGTTTTAACTGTTCCAAGGGTGCTTGTTATACCCTGACCAATGCATTTTAAATCTGTTTTTTGTAATTCATTAATTTTAACATCATTTTGAATTTGTCCCTTTTTTATTAGAGAAATGTCAGCTCCTGTATCTATTAGGAGAGTTGAAGTTGAATTATTTAAAGTTGTTTTGGAGGATATGTAGCTGTTTAGGTGTAAATTAAGTACACAAATTTTTCTTTCTATGTTTGGAGTGGAGTTTGTTGGTTTTCCTGCTGGGTATAATTACGAACATTGCGAGTGTTGTTGGTATTGTTGCGATTATTTTGTCGCTGTTGATTACCAAAATTCCTATTTTGTCTTTGTGAGTAATTGTTGTTTGATCTGTTAAAATTGTTATATCTTTGGTTAGATCGATAACACTGGATCACAAAATGAAATTTTTTGTCTGTACTTTGGACGTGACCATCCTATCTATATGTAAAATCGGTCGCTGATTCCGAAAATCGGGCTCATCTATGGGAAGGTTTTTGAGATATCGGCAATTTACCGTTATTTGGCCACTGGCTCCACTTAATCCTGTATACCTTTTTAACGCAGTGAGCTATCTTCCTTGGAGTGACACTCAACTCAAAATTAAATTTCCTTTTCATCGCTGCTATAACATTTTTCTGTAACTCTTATAGTTTCTGAAATATTGACGATTCAATTTGAATTTTTTCGATTTTTTACGATTTTTTGAAGAAAAAATTGAATTTGTCAGGCAATATCTTTTAAACCAATGTCTTCACCTTCGGTTTTACTCCTTTACATGAAGCTCCATTCTATTGGGAAAAATATAAGCTATCAACGAAGAAAATCCATGGTAAAATGGAAAAGTTATAGGCGATCAAGTAAATACATCCAACTCGCGCAATGCCTCTGCACGGGTATATTCTATGCATGTTATACCCGTAAATGGGCTTTTATCTACTGCGCTGCCAATGTGCTGCTACTGCAGATGTGTAGGTATTGGTATAACATGCATAGAATATACCCGTGCAGAGGCATTGCGCGACTTGGATGTATTTACTTGATCGCCTATAACTTTTCTATTTTACCATGGATTTTCTTCGTTGATAGCTTATCTTTTTCCCAATAGAATGGAGCTTCACGTAAAGGAGTAAAACCGAAGGTGAAGACATTGCTTTAAAAGATATTGCCTGACAAAGTCAATTTTTTCTTCAAAAAATCGTAAAAAATCGAAAAAATTCAAATTGAATCGTCAATATTTCAGAAACTATAAGAGTTACAGAAAAATGTTGTAGCAGGGATGAAAAGGAAATTTAATTTTCTTTCGTTGAGTGTCACTCCAAGGAAGATGGCTCACTGCGTTAAAGAGGTATACAGGATTAAGTGGAGCCATTGGCCAAATAACGGTAAATTGCCGATATCTCAAAAACCTTCCCATAGAATTAAAAATGAGCCCGATTTTCGGAATCAGCGACCGATTTTACATATAAATAGGATGGTCGCGTTCAGAGTATTTTTTGGCTGTAGAGCAGTGTAATTTATATAATTGTTATTGGAAAAGTTTCTACGGAAGTTGCCGCGGTAATGATTTTGTTGTCTTATATTCAATATTGCGTTTGGGTTGCCTGTTACTTCAGTGCAACTGTTTGTAAATTTTGAAATTGCCTCGTTCATTGAGGTGAACGTTCCGGCTTGCATGATTAGTTTTACTTTATCATTAGAACAATTTTTACACATAGCCTTTACAGCTGCTTGTGTAGCATATTTTCCTGCTAAATCTGAGGTTAACCCATCAGATATATATGCTCCTTCTAATGATTTTGTTAATTTTTCGATTTCAGTAGTATATTGGTTGGCTGTTTTACTGCGTTGTTGGATGTTTAGCAGTTTTGCTGTTAATACTTCTACTGATTCGCCTTTGATTGATCTTTTCAATTTTAATTTTATATCTTGTATTGTATTCTCATTCTGAATACAATTTCTTGCTGTGCCTTTTAGTTTTGTTTTTATCATAGACACTGCAAGTGCTTCATGAGCATCCTTGATTTGGTCTAGGATGTCGAGTGCATCTATGAAGCTATTTAGATTTTCTGAGTTGCCATCAAACTCTGGTAGGACAGACGATGCTGTTTTAATGAAATCTACCGCTGTCTGAGGCATTGTTGAAGTGTTTGAATTATTGGCACTTTCTGAATGAGTTTTAGGTTCTTCTTTATCGTTTGAAGAATTTTTGTTTTCGGCTTCCGTTGGATAGTCCGGTAGTAATGAATTTGTGTCAATTTTTATGTCTTTGTTGAATGACGTGGGTACTTGTTCTTCAATCTCGTATCGTGCTAGCGATGAAACAAGCTTATCCCTGACGTGTAGGTATATTTGGCATGCCTGCTTTTGATGATCAGCTGTAAGTTTACTATTTATATTTCTCAAGGCGTTTCCTATTCTATTTAATGCATCTATTATAAAACCTAAATGCTTAATAATTGTTTCTCTTCTAATAAAAACATTCTTGTTAATGCACTTGTATGATTTTTCTGCAATGGATTTTTCATTTAGTAGTGATGCATATATATTATCCCAATTATCCATTGAAAAGTATCTATTCGGTATTGATTTTTATACTTTGTCTAATCCATTTGCACGACTAATATATCGCTTTTTCAGAATTTTGTTGTGTACCGAATAAATCTTTAGAAATAAATTTATACAAGATACAATTGCAATAACAAGAAGAATTAGCTTGATTGAATCTAAAGCTTCGCTGTGATCAATTTCTATGGAGTTAACTACATTTGCGTTGGGTTTATCAATTTTTGATGTTGTTCCACCCATATTGATTGAATATTATTAAAAAAAATTCCTAAAATCTGAAAATACCGAATTTTTCAAATGCACGTTGTGTTTCTTCTATTCTTGTCGTAGGGTTGATGACGTCTTCTAATGTTGGTTCCCTAGTCATGCCTATGATACGCCAAAGAGTCCTTAAGGATTCTAATTCCTTTATGAAGTCCCTAGCCTCTATTTCATTAGGAAGTGAGCCTACTGGATTCCTTGATTTGGGCATTATAATCACAATAATTATTTTTGTAACAATTTATGTATATATTTATTTATTTAGTTAAAACATTAAAATTAGCATTGCTGTGGCTTAGGCCAGAAAAATGTATATATGTATTTTATGGTGAAAATACAAAATTCATTATGACAAAAATTGTTAGTGTCCAGAATTGACACGGCAAGGATTTTTGGTCTCTTGCCCTTCAATAGGCAGCCGCAAGATTGCCATAAGGTTTGTTAGTATTTAGTTCAGAAGGCCATTAGTCAGCCTTTCGATCGCAATTTGTTTTTTTTTATATATTTTCTTTTATCGGTTGTATCCGCAAAAACGAGTTGTTGATACAGTGTAGCTATTCGTCGCCGCGCTTGATATTTCTTACCACCCCGTCTCCTGTGGTATGAAGGTTTCGGTGGTTGTGCAGGTTCTCGGGGAGCTGGGCGTTGTTGACGTCGCCTGTATTCCTCGATCGTAATTGCTCTAGGACCTTGAATTGGTTGTCGTTCTGGCTGCTGTTGCTGTTCTTGTTGATTTTGCTGTTCTTGATGATTTTGATGTTGCTGATCTTGTTGATTTTGATGTCGCGGTCGTAATTCTTCCCAAAGTTCCTCGAAGCCTTCCATGGATACTGATATATTATCTTTTAAGATTGCCCTCAAAGCCTCCAATGCCTTCAATGGTATGTCCTGCCGTTTTGAGATTATACTGATATATTATCATTTAAGATTGCCCTCAATGGTTGTGCCAAATAATAGTTTCGCTGGCGATGATTGATGGCAAGGATCAATGGTAATGATGAATGGCAAGGATTAATCGCAAGGATCACTGGCATCGATCAATGGCAAGGATGAATGGCAAGGATCGCCATGTGTTGTCGCCCTTTCCTCGGCGACTTCTAATAAAAGCAATTTGTTTTGTTGGTACTATCGCCCTTTCCTCAGCGATCATTTAAATAAAACAACTTCTTGTTGTTCTCGCTATTTGGGCAGCGAGTCAATAATTGATTTTTGTTGAACAGAATCAATTCCTTTTATACACAAAATTTCTTATGTACTACTTATTTACTATAATACATATTTACACTAATTCTTACTAGCTATGTAAATATGTATGTACATATGTACGGCTTATGCATTTAATGTGTAGTCAAGTGCCCATGCACATACATACGTACATACGACTTAGCTTAAAGGCAAATGCGACAAATCAGAAATACGGCGTCAGCATAAAATTTGGCTGTTGTTTGTTTACGTTATAAATTTTAATAAATGAAATAGGTTGAATGCACTTTTAGTGCATTCCATATTTTTTGTGTTTTAAATTACGAGTTGAATGTACTCAAATATTTCTGATATGCTACACATGGAGGGACACCATATTCGGGGCACGCTCAAATTCTAAGTAACGTCCCTGCCAATTTTCTAAAGCTGGACTATGCAATACCAGCCTTCTGTTGGGATAACAAATTCCCCACGAGAATACCGGAGAGGAACAAGCTTGCAGGAAATCACAGCTGCGGCATGGGTTGCCCCCCCCCCCCCCTTCCCCCCTTTACTCATGCAAGCATTGGTTGAGATCTCGCGGCATTGAACAGGCTAACGCTAGATGGGCCAAGGAGTCAATTTGTGTGATTTCCAAGCAAATCTGGCCTAGACTGGATGAGGCTAGATCTGTATGGGTGCTACATCTGAATCGGCTCTCTATAGGTCCGCTGGTGGGACTTCTAACAGGCCATTGTCTTATGGGCACTCTCGCATGGGCCTATATAAAAACGATTTCTGCCGCAGCTGCATGAACCTGGAAGAAATAGAGTGTTGAGCACTATCTATGCCACTGCCCCGCACTGTCGATAGCCAGGTAGCGAAAATGCAAGGACACTAGATTTTCTGCGCTTCATGAAACAAACGCGCCGGAAAGGTTTGTAAACAGGGATAAGGAAGCTAGGGCTCCCGTGTGGTATCACAATGGGCCAGTTCGGCCTAAGTTTTTTCCTTTTTTGCTTTTGGGTTAATTGTTTCCCGATTGCCAGAAGGGAAGGGCATTTGCTGAAGCAGCTAAATCTATTTATCTCCCTTTAGTTTGATTTACAACATTAGTAGCATTTTCTTTTTCTTTTGCACTAGCCTTATTTCTCCGGTACATGTTCGTTCAAATTTTTCTTCTCGACCTTCTTCCACCAATGCTTACTATCCTTAATTCCTTTATGGTGCGCATGTTTTTCCACTTTCGTTTGCATTGGGTTTTCTTGACAACTTTTATGATTTTGTTGGTTGAATCCCGCCGATATTATATTTTTCTTGTTTTTTTGGTATTTAATTAGTTCAATTAGTTTTACATGCGAACACAATTTTTTTTTCATTCATAGTCCCACGTTTTATTAACTATATAACTGACCCAATCGCTGCCCGCAACCACGAGTGATTGTGGGGACGAGTAGGAAAGTCAAAAGGCAATAGGTAACCAGGTGTATGTACATATGTATATTTGCAAATGATCTCTTCTCACAGGTTCTCTACGCGGCCGGTACCGACAGCACTGGAACGACCAAAAAGTGAGTGAAAGCTTTATTGTTATTGTAATAGGGAGATTAGATAAATATAGATGGACGGATCGACCAAAAGGTAAGTGATAGCTTTATTTTTATTGTAATAGGGGGATTACATACATATGTATTACACGTGAGTATATATATATATATATATACTAGCAAATACCCGTTGCTTCGCAATGACGAATAATAGTTAATCTAAGTCAAGTCAAGTCAAGTCAAGTCAAGTCAAGTCAAGTCAAGTCAAGTCAAGTCAAGTCAAGTCAAGTAAAGTCAAGTCAAGTCAAGTTAAGTTAAGTTAAGTCAAGTTAGGTTAAGTTATTACGGAGTTATCTGGGTCCACTCGATGACCCGGCCTAGGCATCACAATGAGAATAGCTCTGTTGAAGCCGTTTCCTTTCATTTGATACCAATATCTGAAAAACATCCAGTTCCGTATTTTGACCCATATGTTGAAGTGCAGATCAAGACCTTCAATTCGATACCAATATCGCTCAGACACATTCCGGGCCATCCGGTTCCACGTTTTGACCCATATTAGAAGACCCGTCATGGAAATCACAATGAAAATAGGTTTGTATTAAAGCCCTGCTCAATACCTTTAATTTCATACCAATATCGTTCAACCATATTCCGGAGTAATCCGGGTCCACATTTTAGCCCATACCTGGGGAGGATGTCTAGGCATCACAATGAAAAGAACTCTATGTTGAAGTCCTGTTCAACACCTTTCATTTGATGCCAATATCGCAGGTGTAGGTGCAGGCGTTCTTGAGTTATAGCATAGTATGCATGCATAAACAGGTTTTTGATTGCCACCGAGACAAACAACAAACCGTGCAAAAACAAACATATGAGTCGCCTACGCTGCGCTGCCTGGCACGACTGCGACGCCTCCACTGAACACGGCAAATGACCAAACGAATCTGTCTATGTTTGCGCTTTTTTGAGTTTTTCGAAATTTAAAACCGGGAAAAAGGTTAAAGTCTCAGAAATGCGCAAAAAAAAGTACATGGTTGTCGAGAATTTACCATTTCTGACATTTTAAAAAAAAAATAATTATTAAAATCGGTGCAGTACTTTTTGAGTTATCGCGTTACATACATTTTCCATACAATCAATTTTATATAATTAAGTATAGATAGTATAGATATATATATGTATATCTTATATTATAAATGTGAAATGGAAATTGGTGCGAAAACCGCTGAACGGATCCTCACGAAACTTTGCACACCTAGGTATTTCACCCGGTAATTACTATAGGCATATTTTTAGTTTGATTAAAAGTCAGGGATGGGCACCTCCCATACGAACTGAAACTTTCACATCGAAAACCTCTTGAAATATTTATAGTAGGGTACTGAAAATTGGCGTGGGCGCATATGAGATAATTACGTACTCAACGGATAAAAACACTAGGTCTTGGTAAAACAGGGATGGGCACCTCCCATACAAACTGAAACTTAGACAGCGAAAATCAATTGAAATATTTATAGTAGGATACAGAAAATTGGTGTAGGTGCATATGAAATAATTAGGTACTCAACGGATGAGAGCGATAGGTCTTGGTAAAACTGGGATGGGCACCTCCCATACAAACTGAAACTTTCACATCGAAAACCTCTTGAAATATTTATAGTAGGGTACTGAAAAATTGGTGTAAGGGCATATGAGATAATTACATACTCAACGTATGAAAGCGATAGGTTTTGGTAAAGCAAGGATGGGCACCTCCCATACGAACTGAAATTTTCACACCGAAAATCTCTTGAAATATTTATAGTAGGGTACTGAAAATTGGTGTGGGCACATATGAGATATCTACGTACTCAACGGATGAGAGCGATAGGTCTTGGTAAAACTGGGATGGGCACCTCCCATACAAATTGAAAATTTCACAGCGAATATCTTCTGAAATATTTGTAGTAGAATACTGAACATTTGTGCGAGGGCATATGAGATAATTATATACTCAACGGACAAAAAAAATAAGAAAACTATATTTGACGTCAATAATGATATCTTTTCTGTGTAACTTTTTAGAACAGACTCAATATGTTAATATTTTTAAAAGCACATCGTGTGAAACCCGCGGGTAACCTCTAGTATATATATATATATATATATATATTCATCTACCAGCTGACCTACATATTAAAGGCTGTTTAACTCTGTGGGCAACTCCACATTTGAAGACTTTAAAAATTAAATTTTCTTTTCATAGATTTCACCAATTTTTTTTTATTCAACACAGCACCCATGGTTTTTACATTACAGCGTTTTACAATATGATTCCTAGGTCAAGTCCCCAGATATCGATCAACACGTGGAACAGGGCTTTTACATAGAGATGAACTCAGGTTTTCTACACTAAAGCGTTTTACAATATGATTCCTAGTTGAAGTCCCCAGATATGGGTCAAAACGTGGACCCGTATGGCGCCGGATATTTATCAGGGATATTGGTACCAAATGAAAGATTTTGAGCAGGAATTTTATATAGAACCGCATTCATTATGATTTCTAGGTCAAATCCCCAGAGCAGGGCTTTCACATAGAGACGTACTCATTATGATTCCTAGGTCGGGTCACCAAATGTGGGTGAAAATGTGGACCCGGACGGCACCGGGATATTTCTCAGCGATTTGGTATCTAATGAAGGGTGTTGAGCTGGGATCAAAGAGTGAACCCGAATGCCACGGAATATTTCTAAGCAACGATGGTATCAAATGATATGCTTAAACCGTTTCCTTATGAAAAGGGGAATGGTAATGGGAGTGGGAAAGGGAAAGGCACGACTGAAAAGGAGAGGGAGAATATAGCGAAAATGGAATGAAGAGGATGGTGAGAGAGAGAGCAGAGCAGGGAATGAGAGAAGGAGTTGGAGGGGAATCAAAAGAAGAAAGACAGAAAAGAAGCGGTAAGAGAGAGCGGTAGTGAAAGGCGAGCGAAGGGGAAATGTCGGGGGGAAGGAAAACGAAATAGGACACGAAAGGAAAGGGAAGTGTAAAGTGAATACTAGAGGGAAAGGGAGTGGGAGTGGGAGGCCAATACGAAGAAAAAGGGGATAAGAACATGAATAGGGCAAATTTTGAAAATATCAACTTTTTCCTTAACTTTTTTTAAGGTTCTTTTGTTAAGGTCGTCAGCCCGAGGAAAGTTCGATCATCTAGGTATCCAGGGGTTTTATTATAAACAAATATTTTTATATACATATTTTAAATATTAAATTTTTTTCAAAATTCATACTCATACATAAATCCGAAATATATTCGAGTTGAAAAGAACCCTAAACTTAGAATTTTGAAGTCCTTTGCCCGTAGGACTGATCTTAGATTTCCGTACTTGTTTCAAATTTTTTCAATCAATTAATCTGGTCCACTATTAAGTTGTTTAAAGTTTGAAGCATTGATTTATTTATATTCTGCCGTCTCATTTTCAACCAATTATATACGGCTATTAAGATATTAGCATTTTCAAAGACAACCAATGAAAGTAGCTAAAGATGAAACAAAGACCATCCCATAAAAATACTATTTTTTCTGCAGCGCCTGCAATAACGCAATGCATGTTGATAAATATGCGATTGGTTGAAAACAAACGGAGTGGGAAAGGAAGCTATAGAAGCGAAAAAGGGATGTGCGAAATACCACGAGTAATTGGATAATCTTATTTTGGATAAGGACACATGATAACTACCTGGTCTTGTTTATATCATTCAAAAGCATGGCTGGCTTTTGAGTCCCATTAAATTCAACCAATCACAGTCCTTTGCTAAAAGCCACCACATTTTCATATACCGAATTTCAGCTAAACCATGCTGAAAAGGTGGAAAATTAACAACAATCGAATGTCAAATGTGACAAAAGGAATACAATCCAGTCAACGAATCAAATCCAATTCAACAGTGAACGAATCAATGCGAAAAGCCTATGAACACATCTGAAGCACATGTTAAATGGAATAAAGTTACTAGTACTTTATATCAATCAGAAGATACCAGTTAGTAATATGCACAAACCAAGCAACAAGTAAACCGAAATTGAGATTCGAATTCATATAAGTGGGTTTATTCACACATACTTAGTCTACATATACATACATATGTTTGTATGTATGTACATACATACATACTATGTATGTTTGTGATATGCAGGCAAACAATATTAAAATATTCTAATAACGTAGTGATAATTTTTCACAAGCTGTCATACTTTGTGTCATATTTTAATATTGAAACTACAAATATATACTATAATAAGTGCGGCTAAATGTCGTGGAGTTTAGTGAGATAAATGTGCAAATACATACCTACAAGTTCATATGAGTAGTCCACTTTCAAAACTGGCTATGTGAAATTATTTCGATATTGAGTTTTTGATGGATGCTATAACAGTATTTAAAGGTGTATAATGTCCATTAAGAATTTATTGCAAAATCCTTCCGTATTATGGAAAAAATAGCATTAAATACGATTACACTTTCAAAAGTCTCTATAGATTTTATACATATGTACACATTCAAAATTCTGTTTTTGTTTTTTCTACTTTGTGAGTTATTATGAAAAATCCACATAGGGACTTTTGAGGGGGGACTACTCATACATATGTATGTCCTTATATACGTTGCACCCTAAAAGTGACACAACTCAAAATTTTCGGAAAATTTTTTTTTTTTCATAAACCGATACACAGCACATATCTCTAGCGACTTCCAAAATATCGTTTCCGTCACTCTCTTTTTGACTGAAAAATAACCATTATACTTGGCCTTTTGCCATATCATTGGCTGTAAAAAGGTTTTTTTGGTTCTCCTGAAAATTTTTGAATTTTGAGTTGTGTCACTTTATGATTTAGGGTGCGAAATGTACATGCAGAGATATACATATGTACATACATATATTAATAAAACTACAATTTAAATTCACCGCACCGAGAATACAGGATAATATAATTTGGATCACATAACGGTAGGTTGTAGCAAGATAAAATAACCGACCTAGACCTTTGTACGTACATACACACATACATATATACTTATCTATATCAAAACTTTTGAAATGGAAAATCAGTGGATGTATTAAATTTCTTCCTTTTAAAGCCGGGTATCCACATCAAAAGAAATGGTAAAAATCCATATAAAAAAAGCTCAAGAAATAGTCAAGAAATTTTCTTGTGTCAAATTTTCTTTAGGCAGTATCCACTACACAAGAAAATCAATTACAATTTTTGACGAAAAATGGGGCTGGCAACGCTAGTTTCGTCAAGAAATATATACGATTATATATATTTCTTGAAGGAAAAATCAAACGTCAAAATTACTAAAGAAATAAATGCCAATTTTTTCTTGAGCAATAGAACCTACACGTGATTGAAGTTAACTTCTTACGTTAAGAATAATTATAACGAAAAAATCTGTGGTAAAATGATGTATAAGCTTGTTAATTTGCTTTATTTTTATACAATTTTTTAAACCACGTTAAATTAACTCAAAATAAAGTGGTGTATGCTATAAAACTAAAAGGCGTATGGTTTCAGAAAAATGGCATAAAATGGTACCTATACCTTAGTAAAAACCACTCATATTTCTGTGTAGAATAACAACGAATAAATCAATGAATATTATGGTCTATTTAAAATTATTTGCGAAATTTTAAGTTTGAAAAACCTTTACACTCGTTTTTCTAGAAACTATAGTTTTCACCGCTGTGGTTCAGTGGGTAGAGTGCTCGCCTTCTAGACCAGAGGTCTCGGACTCTAAGCCCAGTCTGGAAAAACACCAAAAATTTGTCTAATTTTTTTTTTCGGAAATATTTTTTATTGTATCATTCTTGGTGAATATGACAATTTTTATAAAATCTTAACCTAGAATACAAGGACGTTATTCGTTGCCACCG
This sequence comes from Urophora cardui, assembly GCA_960531455.1. Lineage (NCBI taxonomy): Eukaryota > Metazoa > Arthropoda > Insecta > Diptera > Tephritidae > Urophora > Urophora cardui. The sequence continues at coordinate 18,466,329 of OY482675.1, read as the reverse complement.
CTTCAAATAACCTTTGAATGAAAAACAATTTTATTTAATACTAGAGGTTACCCGGGGGTTTCACACCACGTGCTTTTAAAAATATTAAAATATTGAGTTAGTCTAAAAAGTTACATAGAAAAATATCATTCTTGACGTCAAAGATAGTTTCCTTATTTTTCTTTGTCCGTTGAGTACGTAATTATCTCATATGCCCTCACACCAATTTTCAGAACCCTAATATAAATATTTCAAGAGATATTCGCTGTGAAAGTTTCGGTTTGTATGAGAGGAAAGTGCCCATCCCTGCTTTACCAAGACGTATCGGTTTCATCCGTTGAGTATGTAAGTATCTCAGATGCCCCCACATCAATTTTCAGTACCCTACTATAAATAATTCAAGAGATTTTCGCTATGAAACTTTCAGTGTGTATGGGAAGTGCCCACCCCTGCTTTACCAAGACCTAGCCTTTTTACCCGTTTAATACATAGTTATCTCACATGCCCTCACACTAGTTTTCTGTACCCTACTACAAATATTTCCAGAGATATTCGCTGTGAAATTTCAGTTTGTATGGGAGGTGCCCATCCCTGCTTTACCAAGATCTAGCATTTTTATCCTTCGTCACGTAATTATCTCATATGCTCTCACGCCAATTTTCAGTACCCTAGTACAAATATTTCAACAGATATGCTCTGTGAAAATTTCAGTTTGTATGGGAGGTGCCCATCCCTGCTTTACCAAGACCTAGCGTTTTTACCCATGTAATACATAGTTATCTCACATGCCCTCACACCAGTTTTCAGTACTAGACTGGCCGCAAATTTTTTTTTCTCGAATTCTATTAATAAACACTGCCTAAAAGGTGAGGTATGGTATAAGAAATAACGTCCTATTTTTTTATTCAGATCGCACCAAGCTTTGTTGACCCTCATCAAGCTTAAAAGGTTAAAAAATTTTTTCTTTAATTAATTTTTTATTTTTTTATTTTATGAAATTTCAAGAAATTAAGAATAATAAAAACAATATCAATTCAATAAAATGGACTTTTTGTGAGACGGAAATGTCTTACGATAATGTTCAACTACTTGCAGTAGGAATTGTTTATCCTCTTCGTCATACGTTAAGGTACGGTTAAAGTCTGTTATCAACTTAACTGCCCTTTCGGCTGCATCGTTCACCACTGCCAAAGTTTGACATGCCGATTTCGCTTTGCGATAATCATCTTTGGTTTGCCACGTAGAAGGATCCGAATTTATAAATGATGTATTAATATTCAAAGAAATGCTTTCATCGAAAAATGATAACCCAACAATTTCCTCACTCAAGTACCACAAATGGTTTTTAATCTTATGCAACAAGGCATTAGAAACTTCTTTATCAAAATATAAAATGGCATCTTTTATTAATTTGAGATCTTGTGCTGGTGCATCTATTGCATTAATGCATGTAAACCAATATGGAACGTAAATGTTTGTCAAGAAGATACAAATACTGCGAAGGTTTTTCAATTCCGATGAAGTCAATTTGAACTGATCGCGAAACAAAAATATTTTATAGCAATATATGCATTTCGACATGAACCTAGCATGCGATGTTGCTCCGGGTTGGCGTACTTTAGTAAAGTTTGGAACATTTTCTCCAATAAAAAGCAATGACAGTTGGAGAAGCTCCTAATAATCGGACCTTGAACTTTTTGATTTTTCGTACAACCGATACACAACTTCATACAACAGCCCCAAAAACATTGCGATTTCCAGCGCAACATGCTCATGTTGTATAAAAAATTGCAAGGTGTGTGGCTGGCATCATGACGATCGGATAGTGTACGCACACTATTCATTGTGGTTCATGTACGAGTAACATAGTTCTCATAATAAAGCGAGTTGTTGTACTTCACTACAAGAAAACCAAACGAGTAAGGTCCGGTTATACTTGCATAGCACAGCAGCGCACAACATAAGAACTGTCACATACGAAATCTGTTTAATTGGATTTCCGTGTAATCGATTACTCAACGCATAGCGGCACAGGGCACAGCATAGAAGTCTGTTGAATTTTGATTTCTGTGTTATGTGCTATGCGATTTGACATTTGGCAACACGAATGTGTGTGTGCTGAGTGTGCGAAGGGTTGCACGCAAGGCTAATTTATACAGGTTAACTTACTAAACAGCTGATTTTTCACTTTTTTCTACTGTTTTACTTTAATAATGGTGCTTATATCAAACTGGGATCAATTTTGAGCATGGTGCAATATGATTTCTACAAAGGCGAACTATGATTTTGACAGAAGCACCACAGAATACACAAACAATTTACATGGAGTGTGTATGTATGTATGTACGAATGTCGGGATGCGAAAACTTTTATTAATTAACCATGGTTGCACGTCTATGCGAAGTATAATCAGCTCTATGCGCTATATGTTTTGCGCTGCCCTGCTTTGCAATGCTATGCAAGTATAACAGGGCCTTAACTCGTTTGGACATATGAATGTACTCATGCAACAGTCTACTGACTACTGCTGACTATTTCTGGTAAAACTGTCAACCGATCAGCTGTTTGGAAATTTACTTCCCTGCTGGAATAGTTAGACTCATTTCAACATTTGTATCAGCACATTAAGAGCAGGGTGAAAAACAGCAGCAATGTCTTGGAATTTGATTGTTTTTGCTCGTTAAGTACCGTTATATTCACTTAGCAACTCAAAGCAACGGTACTGATACTTTGTTTTAGGTGTAGAAAACGCAAGAAGGGCTCAGCAAGAGAATTTTTATCTTTCAAAACAGACATATTAAAAAAAATCATGTTCAAGGTTAAAAAATAAAATTTTCCATACATTGGGCTCAATGAGGGCCAACTAGACAACAACGGATCGGGCCAAAAAATTAAGGCCGTCTTTTTAACCCTAAACCTCATATTTTAAGAACTGTTAATATACAAATTTCAACAAAAAAAAAAAATCCATACATGCTGCGGCCAGTCTATTCAGTACCCTACTAAAAATATTTCCAGAGATATTCGCTGTGAAAGTTTCAGTTTGTATGGTATGTGCCCATCCCTGCTTTACCAAGACCTAGCGTTTTTACCCGTTTAATGCATAGTTATTTCACATGCCCTCACACCAGTTTTCTGTACCCTACTACAAATATTTCCAGAGATATTCGCTGCGAAAGTTTCAGTTTATATGGGAAGTGCCCATCCCTGCCTTACCAAGACCTAGCGTTTTTACCCGTTTAATACATAGTTATATCACATGCCCTCACATCAGTTTTCTGTACCCTACTGCAAATATTTCCAGAGATATTCGCTGTGAAAGTTTCAGTTTGTATGGGAAGTGCCCATCCCTGCTTTACGAAGACCTAGCGTTTTTACCCGTTTAATACATAGTTATCTCACATGCCCTCACACCAGTTTTCTGTACCCTACTACAAATATTTCCAGAGATATTCGCTGCGAAAGTTTCAGTTTGTATGGGAAGTGCCCATCCCTGCTTTACCAAGACCTAGCGGTTTTACCCGTTTAATACATAGTTATCTCACATGCCCTCACACCAGTTTTCTGTACCCTACTACAAATATTTCCAGAGATATTCGCTGTTAAAGTTTCAGTTTATATGGGAAGTGCCCATCCCTGCTTTACCAAGACCTAGCGTTTTTACCCGTTTAATACATAGTTATCTCACATGCCCTCACACCGGCTCTGTGAAGATGGCACCGCAACAAGTGAATTTAAAAAAAAAATATGTCAATCGTTTGCTCATCGTTTGCTCAGGTTTGCCCAGGAAAAATTTTCGTTTGCCCACCCTTAGTTCAAAAATTATTGAAAAAACAAATTTTTCGAATGTGAAGTTGGCTCCGCCAAAATCGAATTTTTGCAAAAAAAAAACGTAAATCGTTTATTTGAGCAGACTTTTTTGCCTAAATCGTTTGCTCATCGTTGTCTCATCATTTTAAAGAAAGAAATTTCATTTTTTCATGCATATTTCAAAATTTATTGCAAAATAAACATTTTTTGGGCTGTGAAGTTGGCACCGCAACAAGTGAATTTAGAAAAGAAAAACAAGTCAATCGTTTGCTCATCGTTTGCTCAGGTTTGCCCAGGAAAAAATTTCGTTTGCCCACCCTTAGTTCAAAAATTATTGAAAAATAAAATTTTTGGAATATGAGGCAATGTTCGAATTTTTGCAAAAAAATGTAAATCGTTTATTTGAGCAGACTTTTTTGGCTAAATCGTTTGCTCATTGTTGTCTCACCATTATGAAGAAAGAAATTTCATTTTTTCATGCATATTTCCAAATTTATTGCAAAATAAAAATTTTTTGGGCTGTGAAGTTGGCAGAGCCAATTTTTGCGAAAAAATGGAATAGAATTTTTGGCTGAATTATGTCAACAGTTACTTGGAGCTTTTCGGCCGATTAGTTGAAGACAAAAACAAAGTTTTCTCTTTTTCCTCCTACGCGTTTCGATGTTTTTCAGATCCTCATCAGAGAGTCTGATTTATTAATTACACTGTGGGACAAAATAAACAAAATTTAAAGAACCTTTTTCGAGGTTAACATATGTTGTAGGCCTTATAAAGCATTAACAGACTGCATACTTAGAATTTCCAATACATCCTCAAAATCTGATGAGGATCTGAAAAACATCGAAACGCGTAGGAGGAAAAAGAGAAAACTTTGTTTTGTCTTCAACTAATCGGCCGAAAAGCTCCAAGTAACTGTTGACATAATTCAGCCAAAAATTCTATTCCATTTTTTCGCAAAAATTGGCCCTGCCAACTTCACAGCCCAAAAAATTTTTATTTTGCAATAAATTTTGAAATATGCATGAAAAAATTAAATTTCTTTCTTTAGAATGGTGAGACAACGGTGAGCAAACGATTTAGCCAAAGAAGTCTGCTCAAATAAACGATTTACATTTTTTTGCAAAAATTCGAACATTGCTTCATATTCCAAAAATTTTATTTTTCAATAATTTTTGAACTAAGTGTGGGCAAACGAAATTTTTTCCTGGGCAAACCTGAGCAAACGATGAGCAAACGATTGACATATTTTTTTTTTTAATTCACTTGTTGCGGTGCCAACTTCACAGCCCCAAAAATTTTTATTTTGCAATAAATTTTGAAATATGCATGAAAAAATGAAATTTCTTTCTTTAAAATGATGAGACAACGATGAGCAAACGATTTAGGCAAAAAAGTCTGCTCAAATAAACGACTTACGTTTTTTTTGCAAAAATTCGATTTTGGCGGAGCCAACTTCACATTCGAAAGATTTGTTTTTTCAATAATTTTTGAACCAAGGGTGGGCAAACGAAAATTTTTCCTGGGCAAACCTGAGCAAACGATGAGCAAACGATTGACTTGTTTTTCTTTTCTAAATTCACTTGTTGCGGTGCCAACTTCACAGCCCAAAAAATTTTTATTTTGCAATAAATTTTGAAATATGCATGAAAAAATGAAATTTCTTTCTTTAAAATGATGAGACAACGATGAGCAAACGATTTAGCCAAAAAAGTCTGCTCAAATAAACGATTTATGTTTTTTTTTAGCAAAAATTCGATTTTGGCGGAGCCAACTTCACATTCGAAAAATTTGTTTTTTCAATAATTTTTGAACTAAGGGTGGGCAAACGAAAATTTTTCCTGGGTAAACATGAGCAAACGATGAGCAAACGATTGTAATATTTTTTTTTTTAATTCACTTGTTGCGGTGCCATCTTCACAGAGCCCCTCACACCAGTTTTCTGTACCCTACCACAAATATTTCCAGAGATATTCGCTGCGAAAGTTTCAGGTTGTATGGGAAGTGCCCATCCCTGCTTTACCAAGATCTAGCGTTTTTACCCGTTTAATACATAGTTATCCCACATGCCCTCACATCAGTTTTCTGTACCCTAATACAAATATTTCAAGAGATATTCGCTGCGAAAGTTGCAGTTTGTATTGGAAGTGCCCATCCCTGCTTTACCAAGACCTAGTGTTTTAACCCGTTTAATACATAGTTATCTCACATGCCCTCACAACAGTTTTCTGTAACCTACTACAAATATTTCCAGAGATATTCGCTGTGGAAGTTTCAGTTTGTATGGGAAGTGCCCATCCCTGATTTACCAAGACCTAGCGTTTTTACCCGTTTAATACATAGTTACCTCGCATGCCCTCACACCAGTTTTCAGTACCCTACTACAAATATTTCAAGAGATATTCGCTGTGAAAGTTCCAGTTTATATGCGAGGAAATTGCCCATCCCTGCTTTACCAAGACCTATATTTTTATCTGTTGAGTATATAATTATGTATTATTCCTTCACACAAATTTTCATTATCCTAGTACAAATATTTCAAGAGATATTACGAAAAAAAGGAAAATTTTGTATGGGAGATGCCCATTAAGCCGTATCACGAAAATAAATTGGAATTTATGTGCAGGGTATTCTCTTTCCTCTCATATGCACTTTATATACATATATGTATGTATAGTTTTCCCCCTTTTCTTTATTTTTATTACCTCAACAATAGTTACTCATACGCCCCCTATCGGATCGCTTTGCATGTGAAAACTGAAAATGTTTTCTTAAATATCTCGAAAATGGGAGCTAATCCGGATTTTCTAAAAACGCCATCGTAATCTGGAGCCAAAAGTTAAGCTGGCGTGTTTCGCCGTTTCTCTGTGGTAATTTTTTATAAAAAAAAACAAGTGTTTCATTTTACAACGTTATAACTTTTTTGTTTGTGAATAAAGGCTACAATTTTTTTGGGGGATTCTTCATGGTTTTTTGAGAGCTTTGTATTGGTGATAAAAATAAAAAAATCTAGGGATAGTAACTCCAAAATTTTTAAAGGTAAAACTCAGGACAACCTTTGAGGACGAAACTTTATATGGGCCAAATATAGTGCTGAGCGAGACCTTTCCTGCGACATTAAGATCATAGAGATCCGACATCAAATAAGGAAGTTATTACAAAAAACGCGATTAACTGTTTTTAACGCGGGCCTAAAAAAAATGTTTACACCAAAAATATTTTTTCGACATAAGTGTTCAAATAAAACTGACACACACTAAACTTTTTTTTTGTCCATATAACGTGATACGGCTTAATTCCCATCCGTGCCTTTTAATCAGATTAAAACAAGTAAGGAAGCCTAAGTTCGAGTGGAATCGAACATTAGATACTCAGCTGTATGCTTTCATTGTTTGTCTGCGTTTGATGGAAACACGGATTATTTTATATAAAGCAAGTGCCGCATAAAATGGGCGTAGAAACGCCCATTTTCAAAATTTTTATCAGTCATCCAACTAAGCATATGAATATTATTCTTTGTGCTAAATTTCATTCCTTTATGACTTCTAGTTACAAAGATGTCACGTTACAAATTCCCCTAAGGGTGTTCCAGAAATATCTTTGTTAAAAAGTGGGCGTGGTCATAAACCGATTTCAATAAATTTTTGCGTGTCTATTAGCACAAGTTATAAAAGTGTATAAACAAAGTTTCGTTATAATATCTCAATTATTTGTCGAGTTATAGGCTCAGAAATCTCGTATATTCCTGTTTCTAAAAATTTTTGTGTTTTTCGTTTTATGTCCGCAGTTGGACTCCTGCTATAAAATTTCAATGATATATCTTTATATTTGACAGAGATATCGCTTAAAATGTTTTTATTAGGCCACTTTATAATACACATATATAAAAGTGGGCGTGGCCGTCAAACCGATTTTGGAAATTTTTCGTCCAAACATTTGCCTAAGTAATTATATCACGCGTACCGAATTTCGTCCCTATATCTTTATCGGTTTCTGAGTTATGACTCATAAAACTTTCAATGTTTGCCCCTTAATAAGTGGGCGTGGCACCGCCCATTTTCCAAACTTTTTGTGTTTTTTGTTTTATGTCCATAGGTGGACTCATGCGACAAAATTTCAATGATATATCTTTATATTTGACAGAGATATGGCTTAAAATGTTTTTATTAGGTCACTTTATAATATACATATATAAAAGTGGGCGTGGCCGTCAACCGATTTTAACTATTTTCCGTCCAAACGTTTGCCTAAGTAAGTACATCACGCGTACCAAATTTGATCGATATATCTTTAATGGTTTCTGAGTTATGACATATAAAACTTTCAAGGTTTGACCCTTAATAAGTGGGTGTGGCACCGCCCATTTTGCAAAATTTCATCAAATTTCTTCCTAGGGGCCTGAGCTCAATACGTGGGTAAAATTTCATCGCTCCAGCTATATTAGTGACTGAGATACCAAATTTCCGATTTTTTATATATAGGAAAAGTGGGCGTGGTCATGGTCCGATTTCGCCCATTTTCAATACCAACCGTCCCAGTCTCGATACCAACTTGCATTTCAAATTTCATCGAAATATCTCAATTTTTCCACGAGTTAGAGCGTTTAAAGACGGACAGACGGACGGACGCACATTGGGGTATTTAATCAATCTGGGCGGCCAAAACTCTTTTTTGGCTTTAAATTGTTAATTATGTTACCCACGGTGATTTCAATTCGATTTAACATAGAAAATAATGTGGCTTTACATTTTTAAAAAGTGATGTAGTGAGACCAAACCGACCTCAGATTTGGATTCAGAACGTCGAAATACATGTTAGTAGGTTAGGTCGATGAAATCTGCCATTTGGGGCTTTTTTTAGCTTTTCGCAATTTTCTCGAAGTTTTGGGGATATATTGGACAAGCGGACTTTGGATTCGGAGCACGTCGATTTATATATTCCTAGATGGGTGTTCTCGAATCCACAAACAACTAATTTTTTTTTGTGTGGTGGGGTCATTTTTCCCAACGTGAAAAATCGCCTGTTTTTCTTAAAACCGGAAAAAACCGGAACCGATCTTACTCCCTTTATATAAAATACACCGTGTTTCCATCAAACGCAAAGAAACTATGAAAGCATACAGCTGAGTATCTAATGTTCGATTCCAATGGAACTTACGCTTCCTTACTTGTTTCTTTTAAAATATCTTTAAATCTTCAATCTAAGCACACCTTTTTGTAATACCTGATACATAAGTTACGATCTGCCTCAATAATACTTCTGGAGCCCTAGGTAGTTCCAAGCATGCTTTATTTGCTATATTTGCTTCTGTATGGCAAATGCATTTTATTATATCTATTTGCGTCAGGAATGTCTTGCAAAAGCCTTGAATCTAATGAGTTAATTCTGCCTACCATTACCCTCGCTCTATCACTGCACATTCCTCAATATCACATTCAAATAAAACAGATTTGTTCCAATTGTCTTGTTTGACTTTAGTATAATTTTAGTATACATATACAATTTAAATTAGTTGATTCACTAACACAACCTTAGTTAGATAAACCTTGACTAAGAGAAAGACAAATTTCATGTGGTCTCATCATGTAAGATAACAGTGAATACTTTTTTTATCGCATTTATTTGAATAACCATCGCCCAGTCCACATTTCCGTATATACCAGGGTACGGAAAAACTCACTCATGAACGCTCAAAAATACATTCTACTCATATCACAAACAAATATTCAAAGAAAAATGTATAAACACTCAAATAGTGAGCGAACTAACGCACAACAGCAATCGATCTCTCATAGCGGTGGCAATAAACTCAATGCATAAATTCACTCAAAAATGAATTATCGTACAATTTCTCTGGTAAATTCATTCTATGAGTTTATTTTATAATTTTTTGTGCTAGCGATAATTTTTTGAGTTTATCATTTTTGATCGCTCTTTGAGTTATCATTTTATGCGTTCACAAGGGTTTTTTGTGAGGTTTAAGAAGCTAATGGCATCGTGAAGGCGCAGTTTTTGGATGATGGCGTGCGTTTATTAGATGATAAATATGATATATGTATGTATGTATGTACATTAGACCGGCCCTTATTTTACCAAATATTGTCCGATTTTAAACCGCCGGGCATATAAAGTTTCCTTTTTACCTAGATACTTAAAATATAAAATTTGGTGAAGATCGGATAATATTTAGTGGCCGCGCACTTCCGCCGAAGTCTAAATATACCTAAAATGTAGGTATTTTATAGCTTTTTTTACTCTTAATCACATGCAACGCTATGTTTCCAATTGTTTCGGTATTATTTCTGATTCCCATTGAAATCCCCTATCTTAAAAGCTATCAAACACTAAAATCAGATAAAAATTGCAAAAGTTAGGGTGGAATACATGGACTTTTCTGTAAAAAAAAAACAAAATTATAAATTATTGTGTTTTTATTTCCAAAAATTTGTACATGCTCGTACATACATATGTATGTACATATTTGGTTACAGAAAATAAATATTATGGATTATTTAATTTAATAAATTCCGCATCAGACGAGGGAAGATTTTTTATGCGAAGAAAATTTTTTACGGTAAGCCTCAACGAACTGAAGCACTAACTGCTTTTGATTTTCATCCTTCGTAAGAACACGGTTGTAATCCTTCATGAATTTGATACCTCGTTCAGCGGTATCGTTGACAACAAATAAGTCTTGACAAAAAAGTAAAGCATCTTGATACTCCTCAATTTGTTCCCATGTTGATGGATCGGATTGCAAAAATGTAGAAGACAAACCAAATACGGCGAAAAAATTTTTAGTTTTGTACGAAACAAAATCCTTCAACGAACTTAGGTGTAAAACTGTGGGATCTGGAATTCGTCGGTCTTCTAATAATTTCACATTTGGTTCTGTTGACTGAAGGCAACTAACAATATTTCGTTTTTCTTCGTACGAAACACAAGGATCAAAAAAAGCCAAGGCTGTGGTCTCGGGCGTTAAGTACCACAAATGATTTTTCATTTTGGACAAAATTGTGGCCGACACTTCTGCATTAATTTCTCCATAAGTGATCGAATCTTTGACGAATTGCAAATCTTGGTTTGGAGCACTTATAGCGTTTGGGCATCCATACCATACTTTAATATAGATCTGGACTAGAAAAAGGCAGACACTTCGCAGCGATATTAATTCTTTTGGTTTTAATATAAACTGTTCACGAAAAAGGAAAATCTTCAGACTATAAATTGCTTTACCCATAAATCTTGCGTGAGAAGTCGAGCCGCATAACCGAAAACCATCACAGTGTTCTCCAAGGAACGTGAGCGTCAACTGAAGAAGCTCCTTGTAATCAGCACGAACTTGTTCCTTCTGCAAATTTTGATGACAAAATTGTTTGATAATTTCGCATTCCTCGTTGCTTATTTTCGAATGGACAACGTCGTCTTCTATACCACTTTTAAATACTCCGTGATTGAGATGTTCCCATGCAGCTGCGAAACGATTAAATATGGGTACTTCAGGCCCGCTGGTACCATAATTGTTTAATTCGAACACACTTCTCAATATGATTTCATATATATGGTGGCGACAAGGGAGTTTAATTAATTTACGATCCATATATTTTTCCAAGAAAACCGTTGCACCATTTTTCGACCCAGTATTGGAAGAAGTGGTATCGAAACTCATTGCTCCAATTCGATTTATAAGGTTCCATTTGATTAATGATTCGCGAACAGCAGCTGCAATATTTTCTCCCGTGCTTGGTTCTATTGCAGTGCAATTCAGAAGTTTTGACGTTCCGTTGTAGCTTACAAGGATTGCGATTCGATCAACTTTTTTTGGACCAACTAAAGCATCCATCAGTTTACCATCCCAATGAACAACCAACGAATGCATACTGTATATCTATAAATTAGGGATGATATGAATAATGCAAATTAAAATTAAATTTCTTGCAAATAATAATTACGAAAATCAAGAAAAGCAAGCTTAATTACCCCTTCGGCGAAATCTGCTTGGATGGTCGCTAATCCTAGCTCACGATATTTTTTTCGCTCCCTTTGAATCGAGGTTCGATTGATTACAAGATTAGGAATGTCCACACCTAAAGCATTTGCTGCTGCTGCTAAAATATGCACTGCTTTTCCATCCGATACCTTAGCATCGTCTAGGGCAGCGCAGAGACGTGAAGTTATCCATTGCTTCTGCCCTCTTTTGGCACTTGTTACGTTAAATTCGTCCTCGATGTCTATAACTGTAGGATCCGAAGTTTCATCATCCAATTCGCTTTCGCTTCCACTTCTGATTTCTTCAAGCTCTAATTAAAATTCCATCCAAAAAGAAAACTTTGTAAATTGCAAAATAAATGTACGTACGTTCAATGTATGTACATATGTATGTAGGTATATATATTACCATTAGTATGTTCAAACATTTTTAAATGTTTCCTCCTTCGGAGTTCTTCCACATTTTTTCTCTTCTGTGATCGTGTTTCCCGTGCATATAAACTCATATCGACGCCAGCCATGTTACCTGGACGCCCTTTCTGTCTTTGTTTCAACAAAAAATGCTTATTTTATTTAATTTAACGAGCACAGGCCCAGGTTATATTTTATTTTTTATTTTTTTATTTTTTAGAAACTAGAAAAAAACTGTTTAAGCATGGATGTAACTACAGCTGTTTCACCTTAGATCCCTCTTTCGTTTGGTGTCACCCGAAGGAAGATAGCTCACTGCATTAAAGAGATATACAGGATTAAGTGGAGCCATTGGTCAAATAACGGTAAATTGCGATATCTCAAAAAACCTTCCCATAGAATTAAAAATGAACCCGATTTTCGGAATCAGCGACCGATTTTACATATATATATGGTCGCGTTTAGAGTATATTTTGGCTGTAGAGCAGTGTACTTACGTATTGCTTGACTTATCTCTGATAACTACTACAAACTTATGTATTCCACCCGTAACTTCTGTAATTCTGATCTGATTTTAGTCTTTGATAGCTTTTTAGATAGGGAATTTCAATGGGAATCAGAAATAGTAATAAACTAATTGAAAACATAGCGTTGCATGTGATTAAGGGTAAAAAAAGCTATTAAATACCTACATTTTAGGTATTTTTAGACTTCGGCGGAAGTGCGCGGCCACTAAATATTATCCGATCTTCACCAAATTTTATATTTTAAGTATTTAGGTAAAAAGGAAACTTTCTAAGCCCGGCGGTTTAAAATTTATTTTTAAGGGCCGGTCTAATGTACATACATATGAATGCATTTGTGTACGTATATATGTATGTATGTACATTAGATAGGGTCGAAAAAAAATGTTGTAAAAGTCCGCCCCTAAATTTGAAGCTTATGTTGAGAGGGTTAAGGGACACAAAAAAATTTTTTTTTTTTGACCCCGCGAAATACCGCCGAAATTGTTTTTTTCTTGTAACTTTGTTATTTATCATCCGATTTTTAAAATTGATACGTCATTAGTTTCGTATTTTGAAGCTCGACACTTCCTTCTAATGTCCTTTTGAGCTCTGAAGTCATTTTCACATAGTTCGGTCAGCTAACTTATTTGTATGTCCACGAATTATCCTCTTTGTATTGCCAAATGAAAGTGCTTCAAAATTCATGACAATGTTGCCTTGAAACGGTTTTACTAAATTAATAAACAAAGAAGTTACGTCACAAAGAAGTTATTTAACGTATATATTATTTAACTATTTTTTTTTAAGCAATTCAGTATATGTAAAGTTGTAAAAGTCCGACCCTAAATTTTAAGCTTATATTGAGAGGATTAAAGAAAAAAGTTTTAATATTTTTTCTGGTCCCGCGAAATACCGCCGAAATAGTTTTTTTATTGTAACTTTGTTATTTGACTTCAGAGCTCAAAAGGACATTAGAAGGAAATGTGGAGCTTCGAAATACGAAAATAATGACGTATCAATTTTAAAAATCGGATGTTAAATAACAAAGTTACAAGAAAAAAACCATTTCGGCGGAATTTCGCGGGATCAGAAAAAAAATTTTTTTTTGTCCCTTAATCCTCTCAATATAAGCTTCAAATTTAGGGACGGACTTTTACAACTTTACATATATTGAATTGCTTAAAAAAATAAATTAAATAATAGCTACGTTAAATATTCGTAGTGACGTAACTTCTTTGTTTATTAATTTAGTAAAACCCTTTAAAGGCAACATTGTCATGAATTTTGAAGCACTTTCATTTGGCAGGATGTTGAATATCTCTAAAATTGTTTAAGGTAGGGACTTGGAAATTGGTATGGAGATAAACGATAACAATTCTATATTAACGCAAAATAATAGGAGTTATACGAAAAGAGACGTGGCACCTCCCATACAAACTTAATTTTTCATTGTGAATATCTCTAAAATTGTTTAAGGTAGGGACTTGTAAATTGGTGTGGAGACAAACGATACCAATTCCATATTAAAGCAAAATAATAGGAGTTATACGAAAAGGGAGCGTGGCACCTCCCATACATACTTAGCGTTGGAAGCTGAATATATCAGAAGGAATAAATGGCAGGATCTTCATAATTGCTATAGAGCTAAATGATATTAAAACCACTCTCACGCATAAAAGGGGGGGTTATCGGTAAAGGGGGCGTGGCACCTCCCATACACACTTAATTTTTCATGCTGAATATCTTTAGCATTGTTTAAGGTAGGGACTTGGAAATTGGTGTGGAGACAAACGATAACAATTCCATATTAAAGCAAAATAATAGAAGTTATACGAAAAGGCAGCGTGGTACCTCCCATACATACATAGCGTTGAAAGCTGAGTATATCAGAAAGAATAAATGGCAGGATCCTGAAAATTGCTATAGAGCTAAATGATATTAAAACCACTCTCACGCATAAAAGTGGGGGTTATCGAAAAAGGGGGCGTGGCACCTCCCATGCACGCTTAATTTTTTAAGGTGAATATCTCTATAGGAGTTCAAGGTAGGGAGCTGAAAATTGGTATAGAGCTAAATGATATCAAAATCATTCCCACACATAAAAGGAGGGGGTTATCGTGAAAAGGGGCGTGGCACTTAGAGATCCAGATCTGCGTTCTTATAAATCTATTGATCGCGTTGAAAATGAAGACGAAGTAATAAATTACCCAGTGGAGTTATTAAACTCTCTGGATTTTCCTGCAATGCCTCCTCATCATTTGCGTCTCAAAGTTGGGTCTGTTGTTATTATGCTACGCAATATTCATGCTCCCAAACTGTGCAATGGTACACGGCTGATTGTTACGAAGCTAATTTTATTTAATTTAATAGTGGCAAGCATTTTGAAAGGCCCGTTCAAGGGAGAGGAATGCTTACTTCTCCGGATTCACTAATCATCAACAGATGTGCCCTTCTAATTCAAACGTATGCAGTTCCCAGTGAAACTTGCATTTGCAATGACAATTAACACGTCACAAGGCAGTTATTGGAAGTATGCGGCATAAACCTAGAAATGTCATGCTTTTCACATGGTCAGCTCTATGTGTCATGTTCCCGTGTTGGAAAACCGTCCTCGCTATTTATTTACGCTCCGGGACAGAAAATTAGAAATGTTATGTATCGTGCAGCCTTAAACTGAATACTAATGGCGTTTTCTTTTCTGACAAAAAATGTTGCCCTTTAATATCTCAATTATCGAATTACGTAATATGACTTTCTATAAAATGGCTGAATTTGTAGTTAATGGTGCCCTCTTACTTAGTCAGAGGACAATATTCGTTGAAATCACCACACAAGCTTACAAAATGGCTAAGAAAATCAAACAGGGCAACATTTTTTCGAGAAAAGAAAACGGCATAAAATTATATATTTTTGAAGTTGTATACACAATGAAATAGTGAAAAATCGTTAATGTTCTATTAAAAATAATACCGGTGTAATAACAATTTTTGAAATGAAATTAATAAAAAAAACTATTTTGGGCAAAACGAAGTTTGCCGGGTCAGCTAGTATAAGATAAAGATTGAGTTTAAACACAATTTCCATTTCACATTTATAATATAAGATAAAATAAATACTTATGAATACATTTAGTATGTCACAGTGTCATTGAACCTAGTTTAACTGAAATGGTCTGGTACGATGGAATTTCCAATTAGACTATATAGAGTGCGAAATCGCAGAAAGTGCCGATATAAATGAGGCCATATTTACGATTTTCAGCCAATATTTTCGCGTTTGTGGTATAAATATCTACTTAAGACGAATAATGCTGATTGTGGATATTTTACACATGTATATGTACCTAGGTATATACATACATATACATTCACACATACATATATGCATCTTCCAATCACATACACTCAGAAAAATAATCACAGTAGTATCAACAGTTCTCTTCCCCAAATCGTTAATTTAACAGAAAAACGTTTTAGACAGATTTTGAGTTATATATAGGAAAAAAACTTTTACTTTATCAAATATATCTGTTAGAACCAATTTGTTAATTCAACAGAGTCTCTGTTAACTTACCCCTAATATCTGTTTATATTTATAAGTTGATTCAAAAATCTTTACTGTTGACTATCAAAAGAAAGATTATTTATTTTGCCAGCTTTCTCCTTTAACCCTGGACGGTTACACTTCGTCGAGTCGATTACGACCTCCCAATCTTACTCCCGTATCATTTTATGTCATGGATTTCGCTGAAACTTGGCTAAGTTATTACTTATTATTATTGTTACTACTCATACGTGTTGGCAAAGAATTTCTGCTATATATCTCATTTTCTTGAAGAGTTATACGTGTTTGAAGGTGCAGTGAAATAACGCCCGTGGAATTAACGCCCGCGGGCGTTATTTCCCAAATAAGGAAATAGCGCCTGCGAAAAAAACGAAATTAAACCCGTGGGTATTATTTCCACTCAGAAAGGGAAAGAACGCCCGCGCGCCCTATTCGGCGATGTGGGCTTTATTTCCCTTTCGAAAGGGCAATTAAGCCCGCAGACGGAGTTTTTTTTTTAAATATGGTGTATTAGTGGGAAAAGCGCCACAGGCGAAAAATTGGAATAAAAAATCGCGCGATTTTTAATTCCAATTTTTCGATTCTTTCAATTTTTTTTAAATCCCTTCTAAATATTCAAATACTCAATCGAATAAACAAAGCTTCAGTAAATATCTATAATCATTTATTACTAACAATTTTCAAGGTCAGTAAGTAAGTAAATATTTAAATACTCAATCAAAATAAACAAAACTTCATTACATACATATTGGCACTTTCAGACCATAATCTAAACAAATACTCTTATAGAGCTTTCACCAACTTGACGACCAACTGGGCACAAAATATTTCTATTGCCATTTACAATTGCAACCTTACTGTGCTCTCCAAAGCAATCCGCACACAATTTAAAGTGATTGCATGGGCTTAAGAGAATATCGCGTGGCTTGGTAAAACAAATAACACACAACAACATGCTTTGACTCTCGCAAAAATCGTCCGCCGTTTCTTCATAGTCAAAGCAATCCATTTCGGATACATCAATGTCTTCTGTGTCACATGTCTTATTTTCGGGATTACTCATTTGATTCGCCTGCGGCGCTTTTTCCAATACTAATACACCATATTAAAAAAAAAAAAAACGAAAAATTGGAATTAAAAATCGCGCGATTTTTTATTCCAATTTTTCGCCTGCGGCGCTTTTTCCAATAATAATACACCATATTTAAAAAAAAAAACCAAAAATTGCAATTAAAAATCGCGTGATTTTTTATTCCAATTTTTCGCCTGCGGCGCTTTTTCCAATAATAATACACCATATTTAAAAAAAAAACGAAAAATTGGAATTAAAAATCGCGCGATTTTTTATTCCAATTTTTAGCCTGCGGCGCTTTTTTCCCTAATACACCATATTTAAAAAAAACCCGTCTGCGGGCTTAACTGCCCTTCCGAAAGAGAAATAAAGCCCATGGATCAAACGAAATAACGCCTGCGGGAATTATTTCTTTTTCAAGAAAAGAAAAAACGCCCGCGGGCGTTATTTCCTTTTTTGGGAAATAACGCCCGCGGGCGTTAATTCCACGGGCGTTTTTTCACTGCACCGTGTTTGAATATGGTCGTTTTTGCACTTTTTCTTACAAACACAAGTTTTTTTGAGATTTATTTCTCGGGTCACACTAGTCATTTAGGATACAAACTCACCAACCTTATAGAGTGTTTTCTGAGTTTTTTAATGAAAATAACAAATTAAAAAAAAAGTTTTGTAAAAATATTTTCAATATTTTTTTTTCTTTAAACTTTTCAGAATGTATTCCTGTATTTTTTCTTTAAAATGGCGAAAGCCAATCGAAAGCTTATTTTATTAGCTTTAAAATAATATATATATTATAGTGGGCCGGCATGCGGACAGTAAGTTTTCCATAGTAACACACACCAATCACACACCTATTAAGTAGCTTTTTATATGATACAGCATAATCTTCTTATATTATAAATGTGAAATGGATATTGTGTTTAAACTCAATTGGCGAGAAAACCGCTGAACGGATCCTCACGAAACTTTGCACACCTAGGTATTTTCACCCGGTAATTGCTATAGGCATATTTTTAATCTGATTAAAAGTCAGGGATGGGCATCTCCCATACAAAATTTTCTTTTTTTCGTAATATCTCTTGAAATATTTGTACTAGAATAATGAAAATTTTTGTGAAGGAATAATACAAACATATATACTCAACGGATAAACAATTTAGGTCTTGGTAACGCAGGGATGGGCACTCTCCTCCCATATAAACTGAAATTTTCACATCGAATATCTCTGGAAATATTTGTAGTAGGGTACTGAAAACTGGTGTGAGGGCATATGAGATAACTATGTATAAAACGGGAAAAACACTAGGTCTTGGTAAAGCAGGGATGGGCACCTCCCATTCAAACTGAAACTTTCACAGCGAATATCTCTGGATATATTTGTAGTAGGGTACTGAAACCTGGTGTGAGGGCATGTGAGATAACCATGTATTAAACGGGTAAAACTGCTAGGTCTTGGTAAAGCAGGGATGGGCACCTCCCATACAAACTGAAATTTTCACATCGAATATCTCTGGAAATATTTGTAGTAGAGTACTGAAAATTGGTGTGAGGGCATGTGAGATAACTATGTATTAAACGGGTAAAAACGCTAGGTCTTGGTAAAGCAGGGATGGGCACCTCCCATACAAACTGAAACTTTCACAGCGAATATCTCTGGAAATATTTGTAGTAGGGTACTGAAAACTGGTGTGAGGGCATGTGAGATAACTATGTATTAAACGGGAAAAACACTAGGTCTTGGTAAAGCAGGGATGGGCACCTCCCATACAAACTGAAATTTTCACATCGAATATCTCTGGAAATATTTGTAGTAGGGTACTGAAAACTGTTGTGATGGCATGTGAGATAACTATGTATTAAACGGGTAAAAATGCTAGGTCTTGGTAAAGCAGGGATGGGCACCTCCCATACAAACTGAAATTTTCGCATCGAATATCTCTGGAAATATTTGTAGCAGGGTACTGAAAATTGGTGTGAGGGCATGTGAGATAACTATGTATTAAACGGGTAAAAACGCTAGGTCTTAGTAAAGCAGGGATGGGCACCTCCCATACAAACTGAAACTTTCACAGCGAATATCTCTGGAAATATTTGTAGTAGGGTACTGAAAACTGGTGTGAGGGCATGTGAGATAACTATGTATTAAACGGGTAAAAACGCTAGGTCTTGGTAAAGCAGGGATGGGCACCTCCCATACAAACTCACATCGAATATCTCTGGAAATATTTGTAGTAGGGTACTGAAAAATGGTGTGAGGGCATGTGAGATAGCTATATATTAAACGGGAAAAACACTAGGTCTTGGTAAAGCAGGGATGGGCACCTCGCATACAAACTGAAATTTTCACAGCGAATATCTCTGGAAATATTTGTAGTAGGGTTCTGAAAACTGGTGTGAGGGCATGTGAGATAACTATGTGTTAAACGGGTAAAAACGCTAGGTCTTGGTAAAGCAGGGATGGGCACCTCCCATACAAACTGAAACTTTCACAGCGAATATCTCTGGAAATATTTGTAGTAGGGTACTGAAAAATGGTGTGGGGGCATGTGAGATAACTATATATTAAACGGGAAAAACACTAGGTCTTGGTAAAGCAGGGATGGGCACCTCGCATACAAACTGAAATTTTCACAGCGAATATCTCTGGAAATGTTTGTAGTAGGGTACTGAAAACTGGTGTGAGGGCATGTGAGATAACTATATATTAAACGGGTAAAAACGCTAGGTCTTGGTAAAGCAGGGATGGGCACCTCCCATACAAACTGAAACTTTCACAGCGAATATCTCTGGAAATATTTGAAGTAGGGTACTGAAGAATGGTGTGAGGGCATGTGAGATAATTATATATTAAACGGGTAAAACCGCTAGGTCTTGGTAAAGCAGGGATGGGCACCTCCCATACAGACTGAAATTTTTACAGCGAAAATCTCTTGAAATATTTATAGTAGGGAACTGAAAATTGGTGAAGGGCATATGAGATAATTATATACTCAACGGACAAAAAAAATAAGAAAACTATCTTTGACGTCAATAATGATATATTTTCTGTGTAACTTTTCAGAAAAAACTCAATATGCTAATATTTCTCAAAGCACGTGGTGTGAAACCCGCGGGTAACCTCTAGTAATCTATACTTATGGTAGCGAACGTACGAAACTTTCAAAGCTAATATAAACAAGTAAGGAAGCCTAAGTTCGAGTGGAATCGAATATTAGATACTCAGCTGTATGCTTTCATTGTTTGTTTGCGTTTGTTCGATATAGGGTGTATTTTATATAAAGCGAATGCCGCATAAAGTGGGCGTAGCCACGTCCATTTACAAAACTATTACACTGCTCTATAGCCAAAAAATACTCTAAACGCGACCATCATATCTATATGTAAAATCGGCAGGGTGCAATAAGGCCTTTTGAAATAAGGCCTTTAAGGCCTTATTTCGCAACCAAAGTGAAATAAAGCCTTTATTTTGTCATTTTCAAAAAAAAGGTCTTATTTCACATTTAAAGCGCAATTAGGCCTTTTTTGAAATGTGCAATAACGCCTTTATTTATTTACGCGAGAACTTATCCGTCTACGTCGACGTATGTGACTGACTTTGGTACGTTGCGGCGACGGATCCGTCGTACTTGTGACGATGTACATTTAAATGCTTTGTGGCCTACGCTGAAGGCGATTTTTAATTCCAAATTTTCATTTTCCTAAACTGCTTTTTATGAGAAAAGAAAAGCGCCGCAGGCGAAAATTTGGAATAAAAAATCGCGCGATTTTTAATTCCAAATTTTCATTTTTCTAAACTGCTTTTTATGAGAAACGAAAAGCGCCGCAGGCGAAAATTTGGAATGAAAAATCGCGCGATTTTTAATTCCAAATTTTCATTTTCCTAAACTGCTTTTTATGAGAAAAGCAAAGCGCCGCAGGCGAAAATTTGGAATAAAAAATCGCGCGATTTTTAATTCCAAATTTTCATTTTCCTCAACTGCTTTTTATGAGAAAAGAAAAGCGCCGCAGGCCCGTCACTTAGTCAATCCGTCTACGTCGACGTATGTGACTGACTTTGGTACGTTGCGGCGACGGATCCGTCGTACTTGTGACGATGTACATTTAAATGCCCACAGTTTACTGAGCTGTCAGTCACATACGTCGACGTAGACGGATTGACGTATGCTATGTGACGGGCCTATTCCAACTCTGAAAAAAAAAAGTTGTAAATCTAAAGACTTTCGCTGTTAAATCAACTACTTTCCGCAGTTGAAATGTGCCTAACAACGCTTCGTTGTTGTTTCAAAGGTGCGAGCGTTGTTGATTTAAGTCAATAACGGAGATTGTTTTAAAAAATTTTCACCTAAAAATAAATTTTTGTTTGCATTTTACTCTTCATCTTCTCTCCGCCCGGGTCCCAACTGCAAATATGTAGCCTCCGCTTGTTCTCCTATTCTTCTCTCCTTCTTATCATTCACTGGTTGGTATTTTTATTTCTTATTCTGATTTTTCTTCTTTATTTTATATTCTCCTCCGGATTCGAACCATGACATCAACCTGAAATTCTATCCAGTCATCACATAGTGGAACATTCAACATTATATTGAATTGTAGTAACCTATTTATACTTCCATTTCCTAAAAAGGAATCTATGAATTATTTGAATCATTGTAAAACCAAAATTTAAAAAAATTTGTTCTCATTAGTTTTGTTTACAACGGAAACTGTTGGGTCAAATACTTTTGCCTTTAAATCAATGATGCCCAAACAT
The DNA here is from genome assembly GCA_960531455.1 of Urophora cardui. Classification (NCBI taxonomy): domain Eukaryota; kingdom Metazoa; phylum Arthropoda; class Insecta; order Diptera; family Tephritidae; genus Urophora; species Urophora cardui. Next base: position 18,444,251 of record OY482675.1, on the reverse strand, counting down.
TTCTTACGGGCGAGCAATGTCATAATTTAAAGAAAAAAAAATTGTTTTTCTATATGTTTGTTTTTGTATTTTTTTACAACTTGATTGACATCTCGATAACCCAGTAAAAAAATTAGGACACAAACCAGACTGATGATCGAAATTAACTAAAAATCCAACTTTGTATTTACATATATTTATGTTATGCAAACAAAGCTATCGAATATGCATTTGAATATATGTATACATTTTTAATTAATAAAATTAATATTAATATTTATAAATAAATAATTAATTAATATTGAAAAGTGGATTGGTTTTAGAAAGCTTAAAAAACATCTTTAATACCAGATTTATGGACCTTGGCTACAATTACTGAATTTATTAATTAATTTTCAATGCCCTCTAAATTTTTCAAAATATATAAATAAATAATTAATTAATTATTAGTGTGACAAAATTAAATATATTTGCCTCCGAGCGTTTATTTTAAAATTTTCGTCAATGTTTTTATTACATATAAATGTGAAAGTGTATTTTCAAAATTAAAAATTGTAAAATCAAAACACAGAAACCGGATCTCAGACAAACACCTCGAGTCAGTTTTGCAACTATCAACCACAAATGTTTAAATAGACATGGATAACATTATCGAAAATATGAACGAATCAAATTAGTATACATATGTATATACATATGTACATACATACATATATGTCCCACATTTCATTCTTTTCATTGCTGGGTTGGATATGTTCGAATCTAAATAAAAAATTGTTTTTGTATTTCCATAGAAACGTTTCGGGAGTATACAAATTTTATTTTCCTATGCTCGCCTATGCTCGCCATATACACAAATTTCTTATGAAAGTGTATAGGCGAGTAAAATCCTATACTTACGAGCATTACAAAAACAAAATGTGTATGCGAGTATAGGGCTTGGGCATCTATGCTTTAAATCAACAACGGGGAGAAAATTGTTACTAAAAATAAACTTTTTTTTGGATTTTTCTCTTCATCTTCTCTCCATAATTATTTTTTTTGTTGGTTTTCTCACAAAAAAATATTTTCTCACAAAAAATTTTTTAAAGGCAAGCAAGTTTTTGAATCAACAACGCCCGTTTTTGAATAAATTGTTGGATCAAAAACTTTTCTGTAAAAACAAATACTTTTGCTGTTGAATCAAAGACGGAGATTCAACAGCCGAAAGTTGTTGGTTTAACTACGGGTATTTTTTTCAGAGAAAGAGCAAATAACTGTTATATTCATATGTATGTACGTATATTGTATATGTACATGCTATGCAATTATTAGTTCAGTAAAGTTATTCATACGAAGCACGTGTAAACTGGTGGAAAATTAAAAATGCAAAGTGAAGGTGATTTTTTGGAATATAAAATAGTTCGAGGATTTCGAAAAAATAGTAACTTATTACAAACTCTAAATGAGGATCAATTGTATAAATTTAAATATTCGCAAAATAATATTAAATATTATAAATGTTACCATGTTGGATGTTCAGTCAATGTTGCAGTCGATTTAAACAATGGAATTTATTGCCGAAAAATAAAAAAAAAATATTGAACATAATCACGCAATTCAAACAGAAACAATAAACAAAATGAACTTAGTTAATGCGATAAAAGCCAAGTGCTCTAATACGATGTCATTGAAGAGGTCAACTGTACGTGAAATATATGATGACCAGTGTAAAAAAGCAAAAACAGAAACGGCACAAACATTGGAATTTGGTAAAATGCGAAGACAACTAATTAATATTAGATCTGAGGTATATCCAAAGGCACCTCGAAACTTTGAAGATGTAATACGCATCTATCAAAATATAAATATTCAAAAGAACTTTGCATTTTCGAGATTTGATAACGAATTACCAATGTATAGAAATACGATAATTGAAGCCGAGTTTGCCTATTCCATTTTTGCTTCACCTACAATTTGCAATGATATAATGGCAATGTCCGGAAATGAACCACGCAATTATTTAATTGATGGAACTTTCAATACAATACCTAGTTCCGATACATTCAAACAATTGTTAATAATACATTTTACGCACGCTGGCCATGTAAGTGATTTAAAAATCATTTCATCCTTTTACATATGTACTGTTTGTTGAGAAGTACATATATATTTATTACATATGTACGTGCATTCTAATAGGGTCTATACACGATGCGTCTGACTCGCGAGTCATCTGTGTACGTGTTGACTCGCCGTCATTAAATTTGACAGGCGAGTCACAGCAAAATATCAAACTAATTTTGATTTTCTTGAGTCATGCCAGAGTCATGCACATTTTCACCAATACACCTAAACTGACTCTTGAATCAGACGCATCGTGTATAGACCCTATAAGTATTTGGTAAAATAATATTTGTAATACAATTAATTTTATTTTTTTTTTAGACATTTCCATTCATTTATGTATTGATGTCCAATAAAAGTTCAAAAGCGTATCCCTGCAGTAAAAATCCGCAATGAATCCTTAATGAATCACTGATGCAGTTCACCCATGACGAGGAGGCATCAGTGAATACTTTCATATAAAGACTGATGAATTTTTCATATAAATGGTTTGCTTTCCTCAGAAAAAAAAATAAGAACAAATAAAAATATACTGAGTTATGACGACAGTGGTGAATATTCAACAAAGAATCATCACTGATCCTTCAGCAGTGAAACAAATTTACTGCAGGGATATCCATGTATTCCAATACATCCAAGCAAATATTTTGGATATGAAGCCCACTTCAGTAACTACGGACTTTGAACAAGCATTGCGAAAAGCATTGGAACATATTTACCCACATGCTGCTTTGAAAACTTGCTGGTTCCATTTCACGCAAGCTGTGAGAAGAAATGCTTCTAAACTTCCGAACTTTCTTACACAATTAAATAAATATAATGAAGCAAAAAGTTTTTTTCGAAAATTTTTGATACTTCCATTATTGAAACCTTGCGATATAATAACTGCATTTAACATTCTTAAATGTCAGATTATTAATGGCGAATTTAATAACCTATTCGAACAATTCCTTGACTATTTTGAAAGACAATGGCTGAAAAAGGTAATCATATTTATTAACCCCTATACACAAGAATAAACATTGATTAATTCTTTTAAATTTTTTAGGAAGGTGCAGAAAAAATTTCTGTATATATGGAACCTATAAAAACAACAAGCTCAGCAGAAGCGTTTAATGGGCAAATGTCAAAGAAACTTGCAAAAAATGGAAATTTTTATAAGTTTCTTGATTTTTTATTGGATACGGATTTCATTAAATCGACAGATTTTAAAAAGTCATTGAATGGATGCGTTTCAATATATAAAGAACATTCAAAGAAGCAAAGTAAACGTGAAAAACTTATAAAAAAAATTTTAGAAAATTTAGAAAATCGAAAAATATGTGTAAACGATTGTATCAAACAGCTAAGCTATAATATGTTGTTTTTTTCAGTTAAATACGATGAAGAATTTGTTAATAAAGAAGAAGAAGAAGAAGCAAATAATCGGATAGAGATTTCTACTCCCAATACATGCGATATTAATATCTTAACGTGCCTTAAAGGCCTTATTTCAAAAGGCCTTATTGCACCCCGCCGTAAAATCGGTCGCTGATTCCGAAAATCGGGTTCATTTTTAATTCTATGGGGAGGTTTTTGAGATATCGGCAATTTACCGTTATTTGGCCAATGGTTCCACTTAATCCTGTATATCTCTTTAAGGCAGTAAGCCATCTTACTTGGGTTGACACCAAACGAAAGAAAATTAAATTTCCTTTTCATGCCTCCTATAACATTTTTCTCTAACTCTTATAGTTTCTGAAATATTTTATGCACGTTATACCCGTGAATGGGCTTGTATCTACTGCGCTGCCAATGCGCTGCTACTGCAGATGTGTAGGTGTTGGTACAATATGCATAGAATGTACCGGTATAGTGGCATTGCGTGACTTGGCTGTATTTACTTCATCGCCTATAACTTTTCAATTTTACCATGGATTTTCATCGTTGATAGCTTATCTTTTTCCCCAATAGAAAAGAGCTTCACGTAAAAGAGTAAAACCGGAGGTGAAAACATTGGTTTTAAAGATATTGCCTGACAAAGTCAATTTTTTCTTCAAAAAATCGTAAAAAATCGAAAAAATTCAAATTGAATCGTCAATATTTCAGAAACTATAAGAGTTAGGAAAAATGTTATAAAAGGCATGAAAAGGAAATTTAATTTTCTTTCGTTTTGTGGCTCAAAACTTATGCCGACTAAGAAGTTAACTTCAAAAATGTGATCAGGGCATTTTACGACACGAATTATCGACGTATTGAAATGTCAAATTCAAACGAAAACAATTTCGTTATCGTTGATGAATTTGAAATGGAAGAATCGAGCTACAGTTCCGCTTGGTTAGGCATACGTGCACCACTAACAACACCAGCAACAACAAAACTTCCAACGACTACTCCTTGTACTACCCACCTACATCACTGATTACACCACACAGTGGGTGATTTTGCAAATTCAGCGGAACTTTATTATTTTTACGGTACTCGATAGACAAATATCAAATAAAGTGGTAGTTTCTAAATGAATTTTAGCTGCTGAAACCAAAAACGTTCTCTATTTTTTACCAGCAATAAAACCGGGTGTTAAAGCGACATAATTGAATGTGCCCTATGTTTGAGCAACCTGTTTGCGTAGTATGCAGTATTATGGGTGCATACTGCACGAATCTGGCAACACCAAAATCCCCTTGACAGATGTGAACAGATACATACAAAATCTAAATGTCAACGCGGTTTTTCTTTGTCTGATAGATATATAATTTTATTCTCATCACGGTTGGAAGATCTTGGCCGCGCGCTAATTTAAAAACTATAATTAACTTCATTTATAACGCCTTGAATTTACACAAATAATATAAATTTTTTGTATGTGAATCATCAAATTGTACAAAGCTGGAATTTGTATCTAGTATATAAATAATACAACTGCATTGTATGTGAATTATACCACCTGTAATAATAAAGTGATTGAATTTTGTGAAAAGTGTTGGTATTTAATCAAAAGGCAAAATCCTTGTTGAATGCCAAGGAAAACAGTGCTCCTCCAGCCAGCGAACAACTGCCTCCGCATAAGAAACATTACCTCCTAAAGTGCCAACATCGGTTGCCATATCTCCGCCGTTACCAGAAGCCTGACGCCCTGAACAGTGGTCCTTCGTCGCCACCAAGCAAACCAGTGCATCAACAAAAAATATTCGCTAAGTACATAGATACCATAATCCCAAACCGTAAGTAAGAAATTTATTTCCATTACTTTCCCTACGGCAGTATACATATGTATGTATACATAGGGCAAAGAAACCAATAACCTCAAAAACGTATATAGCAAATTTATCTCGAGATTATTGGCCCCGCTAACAATTTCATATCCCGCTAAAACTGCTAGTACGGTTTCTATGTATGTACAATGTACATTATACATACTTAAGGTATTCGCACACTGGATTTAGCTCTCATACATATACATATACTACCCCTGCAAAAAATGCGATTAATCCGGGACGTGTCCGGGATCAGTCGCAAGGGAGCATGCGACTAATACAATTTTACATCCCTTTATATGGAGTGAATTGATCGCATTTGTTCGAGCATGTCCTATGAAGAGACTAATTGTTCAACTTGTATACCCGATGTAGACCAATGTAGATTAATCACTAACATACCGAACGGGTACGACTGTAGATCAATCGCTTTCATCCCGAACGATTGCGAATGTAGAATAATCGCTTTCATCCCCAACGGGTACAAATGTAGATCAATCACTTTCAGCACGAACGGGTACAAATGTAGATTTTTCCTTAAAAAATTGTAAATATTCATGCATATTTAAATAAATAATGTTTTACTTTTGTAAAAAAATCTCAATAAATATATTTAAAAAATTGTAAGTGTGGAGTATGCATTATATGAACGTAATGTAAACGATTTTTTCATAGGATATTTTAGGCAACATTTTATTAAAATTGTTATTAAAAAGGGTGTTCAATTCGTTTTACCGGTTGTTCTACAATTGATTGATAGATTTATACCCGTTCGGGATGAAAGCGATTAATCTACATTTATACCCGTTAGGGAACAATTGGTCTACAATTAGTTTACATTTATACCCATTCGGGAACAATTGGTCTACAATTAGTCTACATTTATACCCGTACGGGAACAATCGGGGAAATTGTGGACCGATTGTTCTCGAAAGAGATCAATCGAGGATAAATCTCTTTCGGGATTGATCGCACATTTCTTTGCAGGGCATGTATGCACGTATGTATGTTTTTATGCATATATGCATGTATGTATGTATTTATACATACATGTACCCTGCAAAAAATGCGATTAAGCCGGGACGTGTCCGGGATCAATCGCAAGGGAGCATGCGACTAATAGAATTTTACATCCCTTTATATATTAGGATCAAGAGAACAATCAGGACTTTTTTTTAACATAAGATGGAGGCTTTTTAAATTACGCCACAATACATTATTTAGAAGATATGAACATAGTTTTTTGGTAAAAAACTTACGTTTTTTCCGCTGCACAAAGGAGTTAGCTTCATTCATAATAGCTTTATATGCACACCAGTTAGAGTCTCTTCGAACCTTTTTCCAGATGGAATATACTTTATTTCGCTTTCTTATCATAGTACGAATAGATTGATTAAACTAAGGACATGAAGGTAATCTCTTTTGATTAGAGCGCATCGGGACATGGCCATTATAGGTATTTAGCACGATATTATTTAAAAAATTAAGCTTGTCATTTACAGATGTTAAGCTCCAGTAAGCAGTCCAGTCAATACTGTTTAAGGCATTTATCAGTTCACTAATAATAAACAAGCGATAATCGGGAATATTGCACGAGGATGAATATAAATTTCGGTTGTCAAAAATAAAGATAAGAAGATTAAATCGCGATACTGGTATCAAATGAATAGTGTCGAGCAAGGATTTTACACAGAGATGGACTCATTGTGATTCCTAGGTCGGGTACCCAGGTTTGTGTCAGAACGTGGGCCCGGATGACACGGGAATATTTCTCATTCATATTGGTATCAAATGAAAGGTGTTGATTAGGACGATATAAAAGATCCGTACCCATTATGATTCCTGGTCAAGTCTCCAGATGTGGTTCAAAACGTAGACCCGGATGACCACGAAATATTTTCCAGCGATATTGGTATCAAACGAAGAGTGATGAGCTGGGATTTTACATAGGTATGAACTCATTATTCCTAGGTTGGATCCCCAGATGTGGGGCAATACGTGGGCCCGGATGACCCCGGGATGCTGCTGAGCAATACTGATATAAAATGAAAGGTTGCTAAATATAGCTTTTTCATAGTGATTCTTATGCCCGGTACTCAAGTATGGATAAAAGAGTGGACCCGGATACCACGGAATGTATTTAAGCAGCGATGATATCAAATTAGAAGTGTAATACAGGGCTATGTTATGCTAAACCGGGTTCCCTAGGGAAAAGGAAAGTGGAAGGGTAAAGGGAATGGGAAAGGCAGAAGGACGGAAAAGGAGAGAAATAATATAATGTAAATGGAACGATGAGGATGGGGATAGAGACAGTAAGACAGGGAATGAGAGAAGGAATAAGAGAGGGACAAAAAGGAGAAAGACAGAAAAGTACAGGTAAGGGAGAGCGGTACAGGAAGGGAAAGGGACGCGGAAATGTGACGGGAAAGGGAGAAGAAAACGGAAGCGGAAATTATTGGAAAGGGAAAGAGAAGGGGAGTAGTAAAGGGAAAGGGAGTGGGAGATTAATACGAAACAAAAAAGGAATAAGGACATGAAGGGGGCAAACTTTTGAAAATATAAATTTTTTCCTTCTCCGTTTTTTAAACTTATCTGACTTTTGATGAGGGGTGCAGCCTGAGGAAAGCTCGGTTTCTAGATATTTCCAACTTACTTTAAAGTGTGTAAGTTTTCGCTTCGAATGCCTATAATAGGAAGTGGGCTAAAGCAAAGCTTGGCCGGGTACAGCTAGTTTCTTATAAGCGCGGCCGAAGGCTGCCAACGCAGAAAAGTGTTCTCCGCAAAAGGTTTTTTTTTATCTATCGAATTTATATGGAGAGTTACTAAACTTTAACCATAAATTCCTCGAAAACGAGGTATGTCAGGCGCCTAAATTTTTACGGATTCAGAACACCCTTCCCCTCCTTTACCCCTCGGTAGAAGTCGTTTTTTTGGGGGCGTGTGACATTATTGGAAACTTTCCCCATTTATTATTAATAAACTATACATTCTCGCGCCCTATGGTTTACATTTTAGTGATCTATACGAACCCCCTTACCCCTCGAAAATAACAAAAAATTCCAGTCCTTGCGCATTAGATCGAATTTTCCCCGTACTCTTGTCCCGGCCATAGATGCTATTGCAGAAGTAGAATTCCGCCGGCTGAGGTTTTTTTAAAGCGCGGACGAAGGCCCCCAACGCTATTCGGAGTTCTGTATAAAAGTACTGTTGTCCGCGCTATAGATGCTTTCTTGATGTTATACATAACTAAAAAGAATTGTTTGGGGAAATTTTCCAACAATGCCGCACACCCCCAAAAAAACGACTTCTACCGGGGGGTAGGGGAGGGGAAGGGTGTTCTGAATCCGTAAAAATTTAGGCACCCTTTATATGGGGCGAATTGATCGCATTTGTTCGAGCATGTCCTATGAAGAGACTAACTGTTCAATTTGTATACCCGAACGGGTACCAATGTAGATTAATCACTAACATACCGAACGGGTACAAATGTTGATCAATCGCTCACATCCCAAACGGGTACAAATGTAGATCAATCGCTTTCAGCACGAACGGATACAAATGTAGATTTTTCCAAGTTGTTAGCCAAGACAATTTTTAATAACAAACAATCTTTAAAAAATTGTAAATGTTCATGCATATTTAAATAAAGATTATATCGTCGCTATAGAAGAAAAAAGACGCAAAGTGTTTTGTTTAGGAAGAAAGACGCAAACTTTTTTTTTTTCAAAGAAAGACGCATTCAAAATATTTTTAGAAAGAAAGACTTTGTTTTTTTTGATAACGAAGAAAGACGCTTTATTTTTTTTTTACTATAAAGAAAGACGCATTCAAATATATTTTAGGAAAGAAAGACGTATTCGATTTTTGTTTTTTCTTTGTCAATATTAATGCTAATGCATCTGTCTTCGCAGTTAATAATGCTAATGCGTCTTTCTTCGTCGAAATATTTTATAATGCGTCTCTTTTCGTCGAAATATTATTTAATGCGTCTATCTTCGTCGACATGTTTTGTAAAGCGTCTTTTTTCGTCGACAAATTACTGGCATGCGTCTTTCTTCTTCCGGAGCGACGATATAATGTTTTACTTTTGTAAAAAAATCTAAATAAATAAATAAAAAAAATTTTAAGTTTTGAGTATGCATTATATGAGCATAATGTAAAGGATTTTTTCATAGGATATTTTAGGCAACATTTTGTTAAAATTGTTATTAAAAAAAGGGTGCTCAATTCGTTTTACCGGTTGTTCTACAATTTTTTTTAAATACATTGCACAATTTTGTATAATTTCTACATTTAAGAAATCTAGATTTGTACCCGTTCGGAATGAAAGCGATTAATCTACATTTATACACGTTCGAGATAAAAGCGATTAATCTACATTTATACCCGTTCGGGAACAATTGCCCTACAATTAGTCTTCATTTATACCCGTTCGGGAACAATCGAGGACTAATTGTGGACCGATTGTCCCCGAAGGAGATCAATCCGGGACAAATCTCTTTCGGGATTAATGGCACATTTTTTTTGCAGGGACCATTCCCAGCTCTCTCGCATTTACATACATATGTACATAAATCATATTCCCCTTAAAGAAGGGTATCCACATCACAAGAAATGCTAAAACTCCACATAAAAAAAGCTTAAGGAATGGTCAAGAAATATTCTTGTGTCAAATTTATAGGGAATAAAAATACCTATCGAATGGTATAAAAATATTCGAAATCGGTTTAGTAGTTTTTAAGTAATTGGAATTTAAAAAGTGCATAATATAAACTTTGACCTTTAATAACATTTGTTGTTGTTTCCAAAAAAAAAAAATTCACTCTAATACTCAGCTTAGCCCATACTTCGTTTTTTGATTTTATAATTTTAGACCAGAATGTGCTATTTTTTTCAAATAGAATTTCCAAAAAAAAATTTTCCTCCACCTTAATATACATATAATAAAATTGTAACAGGTACAGGTCTGTACATTGAAGATATTCAAGAAAAACTGTTAGGAGAGGTCGTTATTGGACCAGCGGAACCCAACTCTAAAATTTTTCCGTATGTACGATTGTGCGCGCATCACGCAAAAACTACTGAATAGAATTGCATCAAACTTTCACCATTCTATCACTTAACGTCTAACTTAAAATTTAGGACAACTTTTGGATATCTCATCCATTTCCCGAGTTATTGACCAAAAAGTGGGAAAAATTTGACCAAAAAGTGGGAAAAATGTGACCAAAAATCTGGTTTTTTACCATAACGCCCGCGTCACACAAAAACGACTGCATAGAAATGAATGAAACTTTCAATTATCATTTTCTATACGTCTCCCCGAATCGGTTTTAGGCTAAAAAAATTTTGAAATATTGAAGGGGCGTGACACCTCCCATACGAACTTTATATTTAATGCTGAATATCTCTGGAAGTGTTTTCCGTAGGATATCAAAACTTGGAGGGATAGGACAGGGATAGGATGGGGATAGGGATAGGGATAGGGATATGGATAGGGATAAGGATATGGATAGGGATAGGGATAGGGATAGAGATAGGGATAGAGGAGAGGGAGAGGGAGAGGGAGAGGGAGAGGGAGAGGGAGAGGGAGAGGGAGAGGGATAGGGATAGGGATAGGGATATGGATAGGGATAGGGATAGGGATAGGGATAGGGATAGGGATAGGGATAGGGATAGGGATAGGGATAGGGATAGGGATAGGGATAGGGATAGGGATAGGGATAGGGATAGGGATATAACGGTGAGCAACACGGTAATCTAGGACTTTTTCTTTAGGATTTATAGGAATAAATTTAGGCAGAACTACGTCTGGCGGGTCGGCTAGTAGTAAATAAAGTTAAACAAAAGAGAACTAAGTGGTAAAAAATGTCCCCTGTAGAGTGGTACAAAATTAATAAATTGTTTGCTCCCTATTCAAACATACAGTCCACAACAAATTAGAGTTTTGAAAATTTATTAAAAAACTCACTCTATTATAAATCAAAAAAATCCCAAAAAATTTGCAATAATTCTCTATATTAATATAAATACACATCCCATGTATCAAAATTAACAAATTAAATATCTCATAGTATACTAACACATTTCGCATTACCCATTGCATATATACCCTGCAAAAAAATGTGCGATTAAGCGCGAAAGAGATTTGTCCCGGATTGATCTCCTTCGAGAAAAATCGGTCTACAATTAGTCCTCGATTGTTCCCGTACGGGTATAAATGTAGACTAATTGTAGACCAATTGTTCCCGAACGGGTATAAATGTAGATTAATCGCTTTCATACCGAACGGGTATAAATATAGATTAATCGCTTTGATCCCGAACGAGTATAAATGTAGATTAATCGCTTTCATCCGAACGGGTACAAATCTATATTCCTTAAATTTAGAAATTTTACAAAAATATGCAATGTATTAAAAAATTTTAGAACAACCGGTAAAACGAATTGCACACCCTTTCTTTTAATAACAATGATGAATAGTAATTTTAACAAAATGTTGCCTAAAATATCCTTTGAAAAAATCCTTTATATTACGCTCATATCGACGCTTCCAAGCAAAACTTTACTAAGTCTGAAAACTGTGTTTTGCAGGAGAAGCTCTCAAAGTTTAAACTCGACGTGAAACTGCAGTTGTATGCTAAGTACATTTTCACTTGTAACTTCTGTCAGAATGGCCTTTTCGTTTGTTAATATTATTACAATGTTAATACATTTATTTCTTGTATGATGTATGATGTATTAAATGAAAGTATATAAAATTAGTTTTTAAAGTATCTATATCGATTTATATTTCACGTCTGCTCCACACGGCTGCTACATTCGGACTCTTTTAACATTGGATTATTCTCTCTCCTTCTTCGTATGTTGCCGGTGTTGCCGGTGTTGGCTGACACTCGGCCACTCCTGATATGAAATCGTCCTCGATTTCGTCGTAGTATGTTGTATCGGCTGAATCGTCGTCATCAAGTTCAGGGCAATTGTTATAATAGGGCTTAATTTTGCTTGATTCGTATACTGATGTAAATTTGCGTGATTTTATTGGCAACCCGGGTATATCTTCGACCAGGTAACGATCGTTATTCAATACCTTGGCGATTCTATAAGGACCGCGATATTTCGGTTCTCTTTTTCGGGATTCACCGGTGGCGGCAGTTTCGTTCTCGATTAATACGATATCATCCTCTCGATATATACGGGGCGCTGAGTGCTTTTCGTCAAACCGTCGTTTCCATTTCTCGCGCTCCCGCTCAATATTCTGCGATGCGAGCATACGTCTTTCATCCATCGGGGCATCATCGAGAATATATTTTAAACTGCAAGTTTCGTAGAATTAAGTCCCAGTCTGTCGGGTTTTCGACGGATGTACGTAGAAAATTCAGTATTGTCTGATTAGCGCGTTCAACTTGTCCATTGGACCTGGGTGTGCGAACGGCGGTTTTGACAAGTTTTATGCCATTTTGCTCACAGTATAACGCAAATACTTTTGACGAATATGCAGTTCCCCGGTGGGAAATTATTTTTGTCGGTAACCCGAAATATGTGGTCATATCGTTAAGGGCGTTAATAACGTGTATTGTTCGAGTATCGCGAACGGCTTTGACGATTAGATATTTTGAGAATGCATCGGAAATTGCAAGTATGTAGCAATTCCCCCTCTTGCTGCGTACGAACGGACCAAGGTGATCAATATGGACCACACGGAAGGGTATCGGTTCTACTTAGGGATTCCAATTTTTCCGATTTTTACGATCCCGGGATTTTCGGTATTTTATTTTATAATCCCGGGATCCCGGGATTTATCCCGGGATTTGGACTTTAATTACACAGGCCGAAAAAATTTTCAACAAATTTTCTAACTCAAATAAAATTCTACTTTTCTAAAGGATTTCGGTGCGCTGATTCTGAATCTGAAGTCGGATTTTCGGTAATATGTATAGGTTTTGAGATATTCATGTCCAAAGAGGCGAAAAATGCGATTTTTTGCTATATTCACTGCTCAATCTGTTAAATTACTTACTTTCATTAAAAGATGATTGCAGCTATTGAAAGAACGATCATTTCTCTTGAAAACAGCGCTTTGCTTTTTCGGGTATCTTATTCAGATATCTACGTTGTCTTCAAAAGAAATGATCGTGCTTCCAATAGATGTAATCAGTTTTTAATGAATGTCAGTAATTTTAAAAATATTGAGGTGTGAATATGGCCACAAACTGCGTTTTTCGCCTCTTCGGACATGAATATCTCAAAAACTACACCGAAATCCTTTTGAAACGTAGAATTTTATTTCTGTTACAAAAATTTTTCGACCAGTATTATTTTGCAACATTTGGGATGAAAAAAGTAAATAAAAGTAAAAGTAAATATGAAAAAGTGTATTTTTATGTAGAATGCTAGAAAAATAAAAAACACCATGCTAAACAAGTCTGCGATACTTGTCTTATTTCTACTCGTTTTTATTCAGTGATACGCAACTTGTATAAGTCCAAAAAGCGAAGAAAATTGTGTAAGTCCAAAATATTTACATGAACACAAATTTTTTTTTTTTCATTTAGAAATTTTTTTATTTTTTGTTTTTTGTCTCTCCTACAAAGTTTGAAAAAAGGACTTACACAATTTGCATTCTAAGCTAGCGAAATACATTTTTAGAGAAGCGCTACAACTTTAAAATGCAAAGAAAAAATAGATTTTTATTGCCATTTTTTATTATTTCATTAGTAACAAAATAAAATAGGAATGTAAAATCATTCGTATTATTTAATAATACCTAAGAGTTACTTTAAAAAGCACAACCAACAACGAAAATTACAAACATTTGGTGAACAAAACATTTGCCTTTGCAGTTGGTAGATACTTTTAGGATATTAATAAAAAGGCTTGCAATCATTTGATAATTTCCAATAGAAATTTTTTTAGAATTTAACGACGAACTTTGTTTAAGCGAATATTTCCAAGCTTGCCGAAAAATTCAGAAAATTAATGCAACTTCTGAATAGATAAATATCGGAGGCAAAATTTTGATATGAATTCCGAGTATGCAGCTGCGTATTTAATTTTAGTAGAGTGTTGTAAGACTATCAAGTCTAATTAAAATTTTGTTTCCATTTTCTTCCATTATGTACTTTCCGTGTGGGAAAATTCCAAAAAACATTTGAGAAATAAATGACCAAAAATCAGGAAATAGAAATTATCAAATGAATTTTGCCACAAGCTAAAAGCTTTAAAAAATACCTAACGTACGTTTCCCTACAACGCGTACTTCAACACAAAAAAATTTAATTATTAAAAAAAATCAAAAATTTTAATCCCTACTTTGACAAATGGACTTTTTTATTCTAGCAAAAATGTCGCACTTTCTTCCGGCTGTCACATTTTTTTGTTCTCTTCCACACAGACTCAACACTTTTTTAGGGATGTTTGTTCTATTGACGAAATATAAAACTGGCCCGACTACGGGCAACATTTTCTGCTCTTAGCACAAGTAAAAGGTTGCATTATTTTTGTTTCATTCATCACATGAAAAATGCAACACTTTGATACGACACAGGACACATGTTGATAATGCTGCAATGTAATAATGCAACATTTTCATTCAGAATAGGAAATGCTGTTAGTATACAGATCTGAGACCAATAAAAATTATATAAAATATAACTTTTCTTTGCTATAATAGCGGAATATTCTCTCTTTATCTTATCCCGAAAATCCCGGGATAAAATTCTAGCTATCCCGGGATTTTCGGGGAGTCAGAAAGGGCGGGATCCCGGGATCCCGAGATCCCGGGATTGGAATCCCTAGTTCTACTTGATCGTAATGCATTGTACCCTCTGTTTTAGCGGATTGTGCCTTGCGGTAGCAACAATCAACGCACGCAGTGATGTAATTTTTAATATATTTACGTATTTGCGGGAACCAAAACGTTTTACGAATTCGAGCGATAGTTTTCTCGAGTGCGTGGTGACCCATCTTATCGTGACATAATTGCGCAATACGCCAACGTACTGCTTTCGGAACTACAAACTTTAAGCCATCTTCTTCTTGACGATACAGTCGATATTTGTGGATGCGGAAATACTTCTTTATCTCCGGTTCGCGTGGTGATTTTAATTTACCTTGAAGAATATCTATGATTTCACGGAGTTTTTCGTCTTGAATTTGCATTACGTAGAGCCAATCGTTGACGTCGGATGTTATTTCGAGGATGGAACCTGCTGATTCTACGGGCTCAGCTGGTTGATCAGGTGCTCTGCTTAACGCATCTACATGAGCTAGTTTACTACCGGAACGATGAACGGACTCAAAGTCGAATTCTTAGATTTTTAGCCACCATCGAGCGATTTTAGATTTAAGTTCCTTATTTTCACGCACCTTAGCAAGAGCAGAACAGTCAGTCACCAGGCGGAACCTTCTACCGAGCAAATATATACGAAATCGTTCTAGTACCTCTACTACAGCGAGAGCTTCCAACTCATAGGAGTGGTTTCTACTTTCGGTTTCTGTACAGTGTCGGCTATAGTACATTGTTGGTTTCCACGTTTTCCCATCATGCGATTGCATAAGAACACCAGCTAAACCGATACTGCTGGCATCCGTGTGCACCTCGTGCTGCGCGGATTGGTCGTAAAGTGCTAATACTGGAGCCGTTGTCAATAAATCAATTATGCGACTAAATGCTGTCTGTTGTGCGTCAGTCCAGCGGAAAGAGTTTTGTTCAGTTTTTCGTAAAAGTATTGTTAAGGGTTTTGTTATAAGAGAGTATTCGGGAACGAATTTCCTGAAAAACCCAGTTAAACCTAGGAATCGTCTTAATTCGGTAACATTCTAGGGCACTTGAAAGTTTTTTATAGCAGATATTTTACGATTTCCAGGCATTATACCGTTCTCGGCTATTATGTGACCGAGATACTCAATCTTCGTTTCTAGAAATTTACACTTATCGAGCCGTAATGTCAATCCACTATCTTTGAGAATAGACAAAAAATTTTCAAGACTCTGCAACCCTTCTTCAATTGTACGGCTTGGTATAATAACATCGTCAAGATACGCCAAGACTTCGCCTTGACTCATTTTAGATACTTAACGGTTCATAACATTTTGAAATACGGCCGGAGCGTTAGCCAACCCAAACGGCATCCTGTTGAACTCGTAGTGTCCTTCGTTAGTGATAAATGCCGTAAATTGTTTCGAATCTTCGTCTAGCTCAATCTGGTAATATCCCATACGTAAATCTAATATACTAAAATATTTGTTACCTGCAAGTTGCGCGAAATGCTCGTCCATTATGGCCATCGGATATGACATACGATTTGTTATTTTATTGAGACACCTATAGTCTACGCAAAGACGATGCTCACCATTTGGTTTATCCACGAGAACAATTGGTGATGCGTACGCAGACTCGAATGGTCGTATAATTTCATTGTCAAGTAATTCTTTGACAATTTCAGTAACTATTGGTCGTTTAGCAAATGGGATACGGTAAGGTTTCATATTAACCGGTGTTTTCGAATTAAGTTCAACTTTCATTTTGGTTACTTTACAACGACCGAGATGCGCTGCTTTTTCGGCAAACACATCACGGTATGATTTTTAAAGGTTTTCAAGTTTAACCATTTCATTCTCGTCGAGAGTGGTACACGCACGAATGTTCAAGATATTCTCTATACGACAACAACCGTTTTCGATTATGAGACGACTTCCGGTTCGACACAAACTATCAGTTCCAAGTAAAATATTTTCGTTTAACAGATTGTCGCTTACAATCAAAACTTCCGCTTCGATTTTCTCATCGTCCATTTCAATAATTGCGTTAGCTTTTCCATCACACGTATATTTTCCTCCACCAAACCCAATTAACGTTATCGAGCATGGGGAAAAATTACCAATTTTGTTAGCGAAACTGTGTTTTATCAAAGTGCGACTACTTCCCGGATCGACGAATGCTTTTGTGGCCACGCCGTTTACTTTTATTTGTTTTACGATACCGTTTTCGCGCAATGTTTTTACCTGTTCGAGGTCTGGTTTAATTGCTTTCACTGAATTATTTGTCTTTTCCGGACACTTTTCAGTTACGTGATCGGTACGCTGGCATTTTGCACACCGAAGTTTCTTTTGTGGTTCAGGGCACTTTATCGAGTAGTGTCCCATTTTGAAGAAATTAAAACATTTAAAATTTTCTATTGCCTTTACGTTCGTATTTTGTGGATTATTTGCCACTGTTGCAATTGGTAACGTCGTTGATTTCGATTTAAATCGAGTTGTGGATTTCACGTCATTAAAAATACTATAATTGTTTATGTCGTTCAATAAATCGATACACCGCGCGTAGTTATTAGAGAT
This sequence comes from Urophora cardui, assembly GCA_960531455.1. Classification (NCBI taxonomy): domain Eukaryota; kingdom Metazoa; phylum Arthropoda; class Insecta; order Diptera; family Tephritidae; genus Urophora; species Urophora cardui. Next base: position 18,426,591 of record OY482675.1, on the reverse strand, counting down.
TTTCTTTTTGATGTGTAAACATCTTTGCTGTAGCTACGAGTAATTTCGAAAAACAGGTAAAGTTTACGCGTAAACATGTAAGTTCGTAAACATGTAAATGCGTAAACCGTAAATGACTTTTGGGTTAATGCAGTGCTGTGTCCGTGTGAATCGCTTGGCATTGTCAGTGGTAGGTAGGTAGCTAGGCATGTACTTACAAATACTTGCATGCATAGCCGTGCAAATGCAAATATCAACAACACCAGCAACAAAGCGAAGTGAAGTTGTTGTTGTTGTTTTCCGCGACAATGTGACAAATAGGCAAAATAAAAAGGGCCAACCTGTTTGAACATGTATGCAAATGTATGGATATGCATTTTTCTGAGCAATATTGGCATCAAATGAAAGGTTTTGAGCAGGACTTCGATATGAAGCTCTTTTCATTGTGACTCCTAGGCCGGTTCTCCAGATATGGGTCAAAACGAGGACCCGGATGATCCTTGAATGTTTCTGAGCAAAATTGGTATCAAATGAAATGTTTTGAGCAAGGCTTCTACAGGGAGCTCTACTCTTTATGATTCCTTGTTCGGTTCCCGAGATATGGGTCAAAACGATGACCCTGATGATCCTGGAATGTTTCTGAGCAATATTGGTATCAAATGAAAGGTGTTGAGCAGGGATACTACATGGATGCCTATTCTTTATGATGTCTAGGTCGGGTCCCGAGATATGGGCCAGAATGAGGACCGGATGATCCTTGAATGTTTCTGAGCAGTATTGGTATCAAATAAAAGGTGTTGAGCAGGGCTTTCACATAGAGCTCTATTCATTTTATGAGTCCTAGGTCGGGTCCCCAAATATGGGTCAAGATATGACCCCGGATTTCTGAGCAATATTGGTATCAAATAAAAAGTGTTGAGCAGGACTTCTACACGGAGCTCTACTCTTTATGATTCTTAGGCCGGGTCTCCAGATGTGGGTCAAACGTGGACTCTGATGATCTTGCATATTTCTGAGTAATACAAAACAAAAGAAAATAAAAAATCAAAATTTAAAAACCAAAAACCAAAACAAACAAAAACAACAAAATAGTAGCGGTCACAATGAAAACAAATAATTACAAAAACGATAGTCGCATTTTAATCCATAGAAAGCCAGGAAAAACAAGTAAGGAAGCCTAAGTTCGAGTGCAATCGAACATTAGATACTCAGCTGTATGCTTTCATTGTTTGTTTGCGTTTGTTCGATATAGGGTGTATTTTATATGAAACGAGTGCTGCATAAACAGGGCGCAGCCACGCCCATTTTCAAAATTTATATCAATCATCCAAATAAGCATACAAATATTATTGTTAGTGCAAAATTTCATCCCTCTATGACTTTTAGTTACAAAGACTTCACGTTACAAATTCCAAAAGGGTGTTCCAGAAATATCTTTGTTAAAAAGTAGGCGTGGTCATAAACCGATTTCAATACATTTTTGCGTGTCTATTAACACATGTTATAAAAGTGTATAAACCAAGTTTCGTCATAATATCTCAATTATTTGTCGAGTTAAAGGCTAAGAAATCTCATATATCCCTTTGTCTAAAAAGAGGCGGTGCCACGCCCATTTTCCAAACTTTTTTATTTTTTGTTTCCGGTCTATTGTAAAACTCATGTCACAAAATTTCAATGAATTATCTTTATATTTCACATAGATATCGCTTAAAATGGTTTTATTAGGTCACTTTATAATACACATATATAAAAGTGGGCGCGGTCGTCAACCGATTTTGGTAATTTTTCGTCCACACATTTGGCTAAGTAAATATATCACGCGTACCAGATTTCATCGATATATCTTTAACGGTTTCTGAGTTATGGCTTATTAAACTTTCAATATTCGCTCCTTAATAAGTGGGCGTGGCACCGCCCATTTTCCAAAATTTTTGTAGTTTTTGTTTTATGTCCATAGTTGGACTCCTGCCACAAAATCTCAGTGATTGATCTTTATATTTGACAGAGATATCGCTTAAAATGTTTTTATTAGGCCCCCTTATATTTCCTATATATAAAAGTGGGCGTGGCCGTCAACCGATTTTGATAATTTTTCGCCAAAACATTTGACTAAGTAATTATATTACGCGTACCGAATTTCATCGATATATCTTCAACGGTTTCTGAGTTATGACTCATAAAACTTTCAATGTCTGCCCCTTAATAAGTGGGCGTGGCACCGCCCATATTCCAAAATTTTTGTGTTTTTTGTTTTATGTCCATAGTTGGACTCATGCGACAAAATTTCAATGATAGATCTTTATATTTGACAGAGATATCGCTTAAAATGGTTTTATTAGGTCACTTTATAATACACATATATAAAAGTGGGCGTGGCCGTAAACCGATTTTGATAATTTTTCGTCAAAACATTTGTCTATGTAAGCAAATTACGCGTACCAAATTTCATCGATATATCTTCAACGGTTTCTGAGTTATGACATATAAAACTTTCAATGTTTGACCCTTAATAAGTGGGCGTGGCACCGCCCATTTTCCAAAACTTCATCAAATTTCTTCATAAGGGCCCGAGCTCAATACGTGGGTAAAATTTTAAAACTCTAGCTATATTAGTGGCTGAGATACCAAATTTCCGATTTTTTCTATATAGGAAAAGTGGGCGTGGTCATGGTCCGATTTCGCCCATTTTCAATACCAACCGTCCCAGTCTCGATACCAACTTGCGTTCCAAATTTCATCAAAATATCTCAATTTTTGCGCGAGTTAGAGTGTTTACAGACGGACGGACGGACGGACGGACGGACAGACGGACGGACGGACGGACGGACGGACGGACGGACGGACGGACGGACATGGCTCAATCGATTTCTCTTTTCACCCTGATCATTTTGATATATATAAGTCTATATCTATCTCGATTATTTCATTCTGTTACAATCCACCGTTATGTGATTAAAACTATAATACTCTGTGTACTAGTACAGCTGAGTATAAAAAGGAATAAGGAAAAGGAAATAAATATCCGATTTCGAAACTGTTTACACATCAATGTTCATGAATACTCGTTATTCACGCTTTAATTTTTTATTTAAATCAAAATCGTTAATTCCGTTTATTATATGAATTGCGATATCATTTTCGGCGATACCTCTTTTGGTACCGTATGCTATCATTCTGTAATAGAATTCTTCTGGGGTTTCATTAACACCTCTTTTCATATTAGACATTTTGATATGAACGTCAGCAACACTAAACATACACGGAAAGTCATTTATAATGCGATTTGAAAATTCAAACCAGGTATTATACACAACTGGCAATGAATCGATCCATTGTTTTGCTGGTCCTTGTAACTTCTGTTGGACGGCACATAACAAAATTTTGTCTTCGATACCGTATGCATACGTTGCACATATTGTGTCGCGTTTAACGATGTGTTCGACAACGGGTTAAAAACTGGCAATAGTTCAACAGTTTCGCGAACATATTGGAAACATTGGACGCGGTTACCAAACTAGACGTTGATCTGGCACGTATGACGGATTCGTATACACGGGAGGCGTTGCATAATTCGGAATATAATTTACGTTCGATTGTATAGTCGGATTAACGTTACCAACATTCGTGTTGATTGGGTACGCGATATTTGGAAATTGGTTATAAACGGAACCAACACCATAAGTATTCGTTTGCACGGGTGCCTGAAGCGGTGGCAATATCGTTTGCACCGTATGAACATTTGTATTTCCATGTACCGATTGTACATCTATCGGCGATGATCTACCTTGCGGTATAAAATTATTCGATATTGTAACTTCATTTTGCTTTTGGGTCATTTCCCGAATTGGTAGAGATGGATTTCTACCCGGTAAATACCCGGTAAAAACCCTTTTTAGGGTAAAAAAGGGTATTTTCCAAAATAAATACCCAACTCAAGGGTATATTTGGGAAAACAAAATAATTTAATAACTTTAGCAAACTTTACTTTATCTGTACTGAAATAATAATCATTTGCTTGCAATATCATTAAATTTATTTATGTATTTATGAGCTTGTGCTGTAAGATACATACATATGTATTAATTTGAATGGAATTTATATAAAAGATAGATATGAATTAGATAGCTTAATACTGATTAATAATCGTGAATTGAATAGTTTAAGGCTGGGCTATAGGAAGATCCAAACACCAAAATATATGGAAGCATTTCACGTCAAATGAAAGTAACACAAAATCAGAAACTTGCAAATACTGCGATACGATATATAAATGGTAAAAATTCAATAAAATGGCGAAACATCTAATAAATTGTTTTAAGTGCCCCACCGCGTTGAAAAGTGAGATTGGTAAAAAGAATATGATTTCACCGGAAAAACTAAACCAGCGCATCGAAGTTTTAAGCTCATCACTGTCCACCTGATCTTCCCAACGCAGTGGAGATCTCCCCTTTCTTCTGCGTTCAGCGGGTTTCGATAGAAATTGATACCAATATCTCTTAAAAATATTGCGGGGTCATTCGGGTCCACATTTTGACCCACATCTCGAGACCTGACCTCTCTTAAACTTCCACTCCCTTTCCCTATAATTTCTTTTTTTCCTTTCTCTTTCATCTCCGTTTCCTTTGCCTTTCCTTTCCTTTCCTTTCCTTTCCTTTTCCTTTCCCTTTCCTTTCCCTTATCACTCCTTTTCTCTCCCCCTCTTATTCGTCGCCTCTTTCTCACTCCCAATTTCTCTCTCTCCCCTTCGCTCTCCCATTCTATTTTCGTGTCCTTACCCTCCACTCCATTCGACTTTCCTCTTCCTTTTTATTGCCCTTTACCCAGGGAACCAGGTTGAACATTACATCTAGTACATATCTGTATTGAAGCCATGAATCCCACTTTTTGGTTTCATCCGGGTCCACGTTGTTACCCATATCTGGGGACCGGCCTATGCATCATAATTATAATAGTTCTGTGTCGAAGTCCTCATATAGACCTTTGATTTGATAATAATTTCGCTAAGAAACATTTGAGGGTCAGAGTCCATGTTTTGGCCATATCTGGAGATCCGGTCTAGGTTCTATATTCAAGTCATCCTCAATACCTTTCATTTGATGCTAATATCGGCCAGAAACATTCGGGGGTCATCCGGGTCCACGGTTTTACCTATATTTGGGGACCCGGCATAGGAATCACAATGAGTACTATTTTATGTAAATTCCCCGTTCAATACCTTTCATTTGACACTAATATCGACCAAAAATATTCAGGGGAAAGCCGAATCCATATTTTGACCTTTTGATCTATATCTAGGGAACCGACTTCCGGATTTGAAAAAAATATGCATATAAATCATCTAGGGCAAGGTACTCAGCTGGTGTATAAATTTGGTCAAAATCTCTTGACGCATTTGGGCGAAAGCCGGCGACAAAAAATAGGCTTGATTTTATATATATAGATGTAATAATTCATTTCTAACGTAATATTGTGTTAAACTTAAATTTGTATTTAATTCATTACTTGTTATTAATAAAATTTGTAAAGATGAGTAAGTTTCTTGGTTTAAAAGAGTACTAGTTTCTATAAAATTATTTATACCCAACTTTTGGGTGAATATTTGGGTATATACCTTTTTTACCCAAATTTTCCCAATTTACCTTTTGGGTATTTACCCGTTTCCCATCTCTACGAATTGTCTGTTCAAGTTCCGCGACGCGTTGTATTAAATCGCCACTTGCACTTACGAAATGTTCTTCCGTTCTTATATTTGCTTCTAATCTTTCAATCAATGCATTTTTGTTACCATTACTTGCGAGCCCTGCTCTTTTGCATAGTTGCTTTAACTCGGCAACAGTTGCAGATCGTAAATTTTCCATTGCGTTTGTATTTTTCAATTATATAATGGCAACGAACGTAATAGAAAGAAAAATTCGTATTAAATGCATAAGTATCAAAACAAACAATAAATAACGACGAGTTTGGTTTTGTTGTGACGTCAGCACAAACGCAGTACCAAAATCAAAAATTTTGCGATGTAAAAGCAATAACGACGAGTTGTGTTTTTTTGTATTGTGACTGCGGCACATACATACGTAGCAAAACACAACAATAATGTTTGTAAAAACAAAAACAATCACGATGACTTATGTTTTGTATTGTGACTACGGCACAAACGAAGAAAAACACCAGCACAGCTTTTGTTTGCGAAAGAAAACAAATCTCGTATAAATTTGTTTTGCGTAAAGTATATATACACATGTAGGTATATTTATTTATTTATTTATTCATCATCAGAGAAATACAAGTTTCTTACTGACTACACAAAAATTACAATTACCTTAATAGCTATTCTTAATATAATTTGACAGAATATTGCTTAACATCCCCCCAGAAAGTGATAAGTCAAGTCCGCATGGGCATCATTAAAAAATATAGATGTTGGAATGCTCGATTTAGATTTTTTAGACTTAATGAAAGACCAAAAGGTTTTTGGATTGGTCTTAATGTTTTCTTCGCAATTCTTAAAGAATCTCCCCCGTAGGATCTTGTTCATCTTCTTAAACTCAGACGAATAGTACTTGTAACTATCAAAATACGCAGAGGTATTTGAAGACTTGTATTTTTTGTAAAACTTATTGCTTCGATTTTTGAGATGCTTTAGATCTTTAGTGTACCATGGCAGCTTATAATTACGATTGTGGAAAGCTGGAATATGCTCCAGACATAAATTATATACCGAAGATCTAAAAAATTCAAAGCAGCGACTAACATTACCATTAGCAAACATTCCTTCCCAGTCGAGCTCAACTAAGCGATTGTTAAGGTCTACAAAATTACTCTTACTAAAATTAAAACGAATGACATCACTTGCCGGAGAGATATTTGCGAATTTGTAGAACTCTAAGGTTAATACTAACGGAGAATGGTGAATATTAACCGGGGAAATAGGCGAGGTACACATAGACAGCTGATGATTTAAATTACTAGAGATAAAAATTAAATCAAGTATTCTATTGCATTGGTTATGATACTTATTGATTTGACAGAGTTCAATATTTAAAAGATTATCTACTACATAAACTTCAGAAAAATTGCAAACATTAGTAGGCGTAAGAAAGTAGGAATTGTCCAACAATGTCCAATTAATATTACATAAATTGAAGTCGCCAAGAATACATATCTGATGGTTACCAATTTTCGAATTCAAGGTGGTGATGTTATCAACATGCGCTTTGTAGAGTGAGTCATGGCTTTGAGGAGGGATGTATGAGGCACAAATGAATAATTTCCCTGAGGAACCCGATAGTCGGACGCAAATTTGATCCAGAAGCGAGTCATTATTAGCCAGAATAACCGAAATAGCACCTAATTTTCGACGTGCAGCAATCACTTCTGCGTACGGTGTACGTTTGTACGAACAGAGAGACAACGAGCGTAAGTCGGAGTAAGAAAAACAACGTTCTTGTTTGTCACCACGACGAATAGAAGCACATATGTATGACTTCGGCACACATATATATTCAAATTATATAAGCGAATGGTTTAGGCGTCGTTATTCGCAAATTGAGTACAAGACAAAGTTTGTTTCTTTTCGCGACTTTGCATGTGGCGACATGCAACATTCAAACTACCGACATATGTACATATGTATATACATAAGTATATACATATATTTTGCGTGTACGGTTTTATGTGAGCGTGTGGAGCACCGAATTTCGCGAATGAATGCGTAAAGTACACTCCGCTACAATTTAGCACACAACCACTTCACACTCAATCACTTTCGATACATATGTACATATATGTATGTATGTATTTTCTCTGGTGTGGATCATGATCCAATTAAAAGGTCATGTCAGTTCGCTGGCCGCCATATTTCTTTCGGTTTTAGAAAAAAGTATCAGGTCCTCATACGTCATTTCCTTTTGCAATTGGCACAGCTGTTTGTTGGGTTGTTCGCGGCTTTAGTGGTCCTGTGACGTAAGCAGTATTTGACATTTCCGCCTACTGGCATTACCGTCTCAATATATATACCGTGGGTGTGGATTACATTTCACTTCTGAGGCTGTCAGAAGGTCTTTTCGTTTGTTAATATTATTACAATGTTAATACATTTATTTCTTGTATATTCAAAGCATTTAAATTAAAGTATATAAAACTAGTTTTCAAAGTATCTACATATATCGATTTATATTTCACGTCTGCTCCACACGGCTGCTTGTACATTCGGACTCTTTTAACATTGGATTATTCTGTCTCCTTCTTCGTACATATGTTGCCGGTGTTGGCTGACACTTCTGTTTGGATTGAAAGATCAAAACCAAAACTCGATAGTATCAAAGTTAGGGTACGCTTTATATAAAACCGTAAGAAAAAATAAAAACTTGCTACGTTGTTTTTCATGGCAAGCTCTCAAAATTTTTATTCTGAAAAAATCACGAGTTGTATTATATGTACACTTTTGCTTATAACTTTTGATTGATTGTCCGATTGATACCAAAATTAGACAGCATCTAAATTAAGACACGTAATACTTGAAAACGCCAAAAACGGGAAAATGTACTAAGTCGCCTTAGTACAGTATTGTTTGGAAGCGTCGATATAATGCATACTCAAAACTTTCAATTTCTTTTATTTATTTGAGATTTTTTTAAAAAAGTCAAACATTATATAATCTTTATTTAAATATGCATGAACATTTACAGTTTTTTAAAGATAGTTATTAAAAATTGCCTTGGATAACAACTTGGACAAATTTACATTTTTACCCGTTCGTGCTGAAAGCGATTGATCTACATTTGTACCCGTTGGGGATGACAGCGATTAATCTACATTTGTACCCGTTCGGGATGTTGGCGATTGATCTACATTTGTACCCATTTGGGATGAAAGCGATTGATCTACATTTGTACCCGTTCGGGATGTGAGCGATTAATCTACATTGGTACCCGTTCGGGTATACAAGTTGAACAATTAGTCTCTTCATAGGACATGCTCGAACAAATGCGATCAATTCACTCCATATAAAGGGATGTAAAATGTCGCATGCTCCTTTGCGATTGATCCCGGACACGTCCCGGATTAATCGCATTTTTTGCAGGGTATCTATATACATACACACGTACATATCTACGCATATACCCAACCCACATAATCGCGGTACAGTGACCAATTTCTGTCAGCCAACTCATAAAAAAATATATATATAATAATTTGCTCCTCCCGTTTGTAAATTTTTTGCTCCTTATTCAAACGCAAAACAGTAAAAACCCATCTTATAAAGCAGGACAGTGATACCTACACACAGCTCCAAGGAAAGCCCGCTAAGAAAATAAAGAGTTCAGTCACGGCAGAGCAGCAGACAATGTACAAATGCTCATTGTGTAAGACCTCATCTCATCCTCTCATTAGTTGCTTCAAATTCCGAGAACTGTCAACTTATGATCGTAGAAAGTTTGCGAAAGACAATAATATGTGTTTCAATTGCCTCTCCCAGACACACATATTAAAAGACTGTCCCAGCACTAAGGCATGCAACCAATGTCATGATCGACACAACTCAGTGCTTCATGAAGGCTCGACCTCTAAGTCGACAAGACTAGCCCCCCGCGTGCAAAAGACATCGTCTCAAGCCACCACCACATACTCCGCAAATTTTCCACTGAACACGCCAGTTCAAACCACACCTCAGGATGAAGAACCTTCAAGCTCTAAGAAAACCCAAGTGCAGTCGTTTTATTCTGAAATGATTGCAAAATAATTCTACTCACGGCTATTGTACCAGTCGAACATAGGGGGAAAATTTTTAAGCGAAGAGCTCTCGTAGACCAGTGGCCCGAACGGAGCTTTATATCCACAAAAGCTCAAAGCAAACTCAAACTCCCATTCAAACTTTCTAAGTTTGAGATCTCTGGTATGGGTGGAAAAGTAGTTCAAACCTCGAACAAATTATGCTATTTGACCATGGTTTCTGCCGATCTCCGCACAAAAATAATGGCAGAAGCAATTGTATTACCACACTTGACGAAAATGCTCCCTAATATTAAACTCACCGGTGAACTCCAAGCCAAGTGGTCCCACCTCAATCCCGCCGATGCAAATTGACACTCTCCATCACAAATCGACCTGTCTTAGGCAGTGATGTCATTCTCCAAATTATTCAAGACGGCGTCGAAAAGCTCTCTCCCAATCTCTGAGCCCAAAAAACCATTTTTGGGTAGATATTAAGTGGCAAAGCTCCTGTGACTGTAGCCTCTTTCTCCACTCAAGTTTCCGAGGTAACTAATTCTGACCTTAACATTCTCCTTCGCAAGTTTTGGGAACTGGAGGGAGTATCAACTCCAAAACACAAAACCCCTGAAGACGAGGTTTGCGAAGACTTCTACAATGCCACAACCACTCGAAACGAGAAAGGTAGTTATGTTGTCAGGGTGCCATTTAGCTTCCCAGAGGCTATCCCTTTATCCCACTCTCGCCCCTCAGCGCGTGATTTACTTACTTAGGCAAACGTTTGGAGGCAAAATTGTCAAAATCGGTTGACGGCCACGCCCACTTTTATATATGTGTATTGTAAAGTGACCTAACAAAAATTTTAAGCGACATCTCTGTCAAATATAAAGATCTATCCCTACCGTAAACAACCCAAAAATATTGGGTGTTACCTTCCACAGCCTAGTTTCCTTCTCCGCGCATACGACCGCGATCGCGTTTAAGGTTTAAAGTCGCAACAAAATCCTCAAATCTCTAGCCGGCAGCTGGGGAAAAGACAAAGAAACCCTTATAGCAACATACAAACCAATCGGCCGACCGGTCTTGAACTATTATAATAAAGTAAAACGACCAAGTTCTTGTTGGTATGACGTGCGAAATCGAATTCACTTTATTATTCAAAATTTTGTGCTTTTATACAAAATTTATTCTTATGTACTACTTATTTACTATGATACATATTTACTCTAAGTACTTAAAAATAATGGGACTCTTTCCCACGGTATATTGTATATATGTATGTACCTACGTACATGTACATATGTATGCTCCTATGAGCGCTTAGGCTTAGAATAACATTGGAAGCGTGAGAATGACAGCGTCAGCAATTTTTGTGTACTTACAATTTGTGTGGGGCTGACTAAGTAGTCAGCGCCAGCGCGTGACAATACAATGTATGGAAATTTATTATGTATGTATGTTTGCGCTTGTGTAACTACATTTGACGCTCTACATCACCCTTCCAAAAAAAATGCTCGCTTCATTTGTGGATTCAATGAAGCGAGTATTTCGTTTCAATAAAAATTAAAATTGAACTTACATATTTATTTTGATGTAAAAGTGGGAATGTCCTATGCTATTGCTTTAAGTCTATTTTTATGTACTATAATTTTCTTTTCTGTATGATTATTATTTCTACCTATACTTTCTACCTTATATGGAGTTAAACTATAATTACTGTTCCTATCAATATTTACTACTCTATAGGGAGTTAAACTATAGTTATTGTGCTTATCAATATCTGTTACTTTATAGGGAGTTAAACTATAGTTATTGTGCTTATCAATATCTGTTACTCTATAGGGAGTTAAACTATAGTTATTGTTCCTATCAATATTTACTACTCTATAGGGCCCCTTATATCTACTATCTAACTTATGTCCTGCTTCGTCTCTGACTAACACTAAGTCTCCTATATTTATTTCCTTAAGCTGTATGTTTTTATCGTAATTAGTTTTTTGTTTTTCCTTAGCCTGTTTTATTAACCTATTAGCTCTTTCTAGTGCTATTTGTAACCTAAATTTAACTTCCTTATCATATGCCTCATAATTGTATAATGGGCTAATTGTATTTTCTTGTAGAAATTCGAATGTCGGTGGCGGTTTTCCAAATATTAGTTCAAAAGGGCAGTAACCATGAACTGTAGAAGGTGTTGTGTTATAACAATAGGTAAAGTACTTGAGGTACTCATCCAATCGTCTTTGTCAATGGATATGTATGATCGTACATATTCATTGAATGTTCTATGGCTGCGTTCAACAGTGCCTAACGATTGATGATGGTAAGGTGTAGAAGTTTTGTGTTCTATTTTTAATAATTTACACAGTTCTTCAAAAATGTTATTTTTATATTCCGTTCCCATATCGGTTAGTATGGTCTTCATGCATCCATAAATGAGAATGAAATGTTCGAAAATAGCTTTGGCTACTGTTTTTGCATGTTTGCTTTCAATTGGAATTGCTACTAGATATTTGGTTAAGTCACATATTATAGTGACTGCATACTCATTTCCATTCAATGATTTTGGAAATGGTCCAATTGTGTCAATTTGAACTATATTAAACGCTTTTGTTGGCGTTTCTGTTATTATCATAGGTTCTTTTAAATTTTTATTAATTTTGTTTTTGTTACATTGAGCGCATTTTTTAATGTATTTTCTAATGTCATTTTTCATGTTTTTCCAGTAAAATTTTTGTTTTATTTTATTTGTTGTACGATTGATTCCTGGGTGGCCACCATTAACAGGATCATCGTGATATTTATGAAGAATATTATTTATTTTTTCATTATCTGTCACATGCATAACCTCCGGAGTTAATGCAATAGTTAAATTTTTGAGAACTTTGGTACCAATTTCTTTAAATGTGTCTACTCGAGTATAATTATTTTTAAACAATTTGTCTCCTAAGGACAACTGTATTTTATTAAGTCCTAGATTGCCGGCTTCTTTCATAAGCCTGGCAAAGAATTGTCCTAAGTCAATCTTCGCCTCAACAATTAGGTTATTTATATTAATTTCGCTACAAATTTTCTTTCCCTTTTTGAACTGCAGTTTCGGGGGATCGAAAACGAGCTGAGCTAGCTTTTTTACTTCACATTTATTAAGCGCTTCATATATTTTAGGGTTCTCATTGTGACATTTTTCTTCATTTTTTATATTACTGGGTTTTTGTTTAGTTTCAGATCTAGTCGTAACTTTCAATATTTTACATGCTTCAATTGACATTTCTTTAAGATCTTTAATATTTATGCGCGATAGTGCGTCTGCTACGTAATTTTCCTTTCCAGCTATGTACTCCACCCCAAAGTCATATTCCTCCAAGTCTAGTCGAATTCTGGTTAGTTTTGAAGATGGGTTTTTCATCGAAAAAAGGTAAGTTAAGGGTCGGTGGTCTGTTTTAATTGTGAATTTTCTACCGTAGACGTGCGGTCTGAAATAAGTTATAGCCCAATGAATGGCTGCTAATTCTTTTTCAATTGTTGCTTTATTTATTTCGCCTTTTGTGAAAGATCTAGAGGCATAAGCAACTGGTAATTGTTTTCCTTCATATTCCTGACTTAGTACTGCTCCGCAGGCATATCCACTTGCGTCTGTTGTTATATAAAATTCTTTATTGAAATCTGGGTATTGTAAAATATTTGGGCTAATTAGTGCATTTTTCAGATAATTCAATGATTTCTCACATTCTTCTGTCCAATTAAAAACAATGCTCTTTTTGCAAAGTCTTGTTAATATTCTAGAGTATTCTGCGAAATTTGGTATAAATCTTCTGTAATAATTGCAAAATGCGACGAATCTTTTAGCTTCGTCAGCATTCTTGGGAGTTGGGTAATTCTGAACAGTTTTAAATTTATTTGGGTCGGGTAAAATTCCTTTACTTGTACATTTGTGTCCAAGGTAAGTAACTTCTTGGTTGAAAAATAGACATTTATCTGGGTGTAATTTTAAATTATATTTTCTGCAAGTTGCGAATACGTCTTTTAAATTTTTAATCATATGACTTTCGGAACATCCTAATACTACCAAGTCATCCATGTATAAGAATGCTTGTGATGGCTTTAGACCTGCGAATGCCAAAGTCATCATTCTCTGAAATGAGTTTGGTGCTATTTTGAGACCATAAGGTAATCTTTTGAAGCGGTATGTACCATTGTCTGCGGTGAGTGATGTTATATCTCTTGATTCTGGGCTTAGTTCTATTTGGTGGAAACCTGACATTAAATCCAAGCAAGAAAAATATTTTGCTCTTCCTAATTGATCTAGAATATCATCAATTCTTGGTAATGGGAATTTATCTGCTGTTAACTTTTTATTTACTTGTCTGTAATCGATTACCAATATCCATCTTTTATCATTGCTACCTGGAAGTGATTTTTTCGGTACTAGTAAAATAGGACTATTATATTCGGAAATAGATGGTTCTATTAGGTCATCTTGAATTAGTTTATTTACTTGTTTATTAATTTCCTGTTTATGTGCTTCTGGTATTCTATAATTTTTTACATAGACTGGACTGTCATCTTTCATGTAAAGTGTTTGTTTATAAAAATTGTTAGTAGTTATAGGTTCTGATTCTAATGCAAATATATCTATATATTCTGAACACAAAGTATTAAGTTGAGATTTAGCAAATGATGGAAAATTTTTATTTAATCTTTCCAGTTTTTCTTTATTATTTTCTTCATTTTTCTGTTTATTTTTTACAATTATGTAGTCTTCTAAATTTTCTGTATTAATATTGTAATTTTGAATAGTTGCATTTTTATCTGTTGTATTAATAATTCTAACAAATGCTTGATTCGGGTTCACTATTGAGTTGCAATAAAAATACCTTCGGCTAATTGTTGATGTGGTATAAATAATTCGTTATTATTGTCAATTTTAATTTGTCCGATTACTTCAGATCTTGCTGGTACTGATATACTATTTATTGTTGGCTCATTTGTCATTCGAATTGCTATATTTTCTGGGAAATCATATGGACGTAATATCAAAGTATCTTTTTCATTTTGATAGTCCAAAATGCAATTATATTTTTTAATGAAATCTAGTCCCAAAATTCCGTCACATGGGATTGGGAAATCATCTTCTACTATGTGAAATTTATGTCGAATCAAAAGATCGTCACCCTTCAAATCTGCTTTAACTGTTCCGAGGGTGCTTGTTATACCCTGACCAATACCTTTTAAATCTGTTTTTTGTGAATTATCAATTGAAACATCATTCTGAATTTGACCCTTTTTAATAATAGATATATCTGCTCCTGTGTCTACTAGGAGAGTAGAAAATGAGTTATTTAATGTTGACTTGGAAGTTATGTAGCTGTTCAAGTGTAAATTGAATACAAAAATTTTTCTCTCTACTGTTGAAGTGGAGTCTGCTGGTTTTCCTGTTGGTTGTAGCTACGTATGTTTCGTGTGCTGTTTGTATTGTTATTGTTGTTGCGAGCATTTGAGCGTGTTTGGTTTCTAAAGTCTCGCCTTTGCTATTGTTATTGTTATAAGTGTAGCGCGTGGGAAACGCGCATCTTTGGTTACTTCTGTTATTATTACTTTGATAACTTCGACGGAAGCTACCGCGGTAATAGTTTTGTTGGCGGATGTGAAGCATTGAGTTTGGGTTTCCAGTTACTTCAGTGCAGCTATTTGTGAATTTAGAGATAGCTTCGTTCATGGAAGTGAACGTTCCTGCCTGCATTATCATTTTTACTTTTTCGTTTGAGCAATTCTTACACATGGCTTTTACAGCTGCTTGTGTAGAATATTTGCTTGCCAAGTCTGAGGTAAGCCCATCAGATATATATGCTCCTTCCAATGACTTTGTTAGCTTCTCTATTTCAGTAGTGTATTGATTAGCTGTTTTACTGCGCTGTTGAATATTCAAAAGCTTTGCAGTCAATACTTCCACTGACTCGCCTTTAATTGAAGTTTGCAATTTTGTTTTAACTTGTTGTATGGTATTTTCAGTACTGATGTAATTTCGTGAAGTACCTTTAAGTTTAGTTTTTATAATGGATATCGCTAACGCTTCATGCGTGTCCTCGATCTGATCGAGAATTTCAAGTGCGTCCAAAAAACTATGTAGATTTTCCGGCTTACCATCAAATTCAGGCAAAATTGATGAAGCCGTTTTAATAAATTCTACCACTGTTTGTGGCATTTTGTCTTTTTCTTCCGGTTCTGGTAATAAAATGCTAAAGTCGAGTGATATAGTACTTTCGTATGTGTTTGGTACTAATGCATCAATATTGTATCTTACTAATGAAGATACTAGTTTGTCTCTAACAATGGAAAATATTTGGTATGCCTCTAATTGGTGAGCTGCAGTGAGTTGATTGTTAACTTTGCGTATTATGTCACCTAAATTATTTAATGAATCTAGTATTGTTTTGAGGTGTTTTCTTACCGTTTCCGTTTTTATTGTTATATTTTTGTTTATGCATTTATATGCTTTTTCTGCCGTTGTTTTTTCTTCTATAAGTGTATTAAAAATTATTTCCCATTTGGCCATTGAATAATAATGATATCTCAAAAAAATCTGTTTATACTTTATCCAGGCCGTCAGCGCGAGACATGTATCTCTTCTTCAAAATTTTGTTGTGGATTGAGTATATTCTCAAAAATAAATTGATGCAACTAACAATTGCAATAACAATCAAAATGAATTTTATGGGATCCAAGGACTCAGTATGATCAACTACTTCAATGGAATTAACCACATTGGCATTTGGTTTGTCAATCTTGGATGTTTTGCCACCCATATTGGCTTATTTGTATTAAAAAAATGTCACTAAAATCTTGGAATGCCGGAAACTTCAAACATTCGTTGTATTTCTTCTACTCTTGTCGTAGGATTTATAACGTCTTCTATAGTTGCTTCCCTAGTCATTCCTATACGATACCAAAATCTTCTCAACCATTCTAATTCCCTGTCGTAATCTCTCAAATCTCTCACTTCCACTCCGCTAGATAAATCAGCAATTGAGTTCCTAGACCTAGACATTCCCAAAAAACAAAAGACACTTCCACTTTTTTTTTTTTTTTTTTTTTTTTGATTTATTTAAACATTTTTCTTATATTCTTCAACTTATTTTTTAATTCTTTCTTTTCCTCAATACTGGTTGCGAGGTTAATTTTCTCGTGGGTGATGGCAAGAGCTTTTCGCTTGTTATACTTCTTGCCACCCCTCTTTCGCCTGAAGGCTATGGGCTTCGGAATTTTGGGTTCCTCCACCCTTCTGTTAGTTTGTTGTCTTTGCCGATACTCCTCGATTGTTATCGGCAAAGGACCTGGTCTATTGTTTTCAGGTGGTTGTTGATATCACAAGAGTGTGCAACTGCTGGCGTACGCCGATGACATCGACATCATTGGCACTAACACGCGCGCCGTATGTTCTGCCTTCTCCAAGCTGGATAAAGAGGCTAAGAAAATGGGTTTGGCGGTCAACGAGGACAAGACGAAGTACCTCCTGTCATCACACAAAGAAACAGCACGCCTTGGCAGCCACGTCAATGTTGATAGCTACAAATTCGAAACTGTTAAGGACTACGTCTATCTGGGAAACAGCATTAACACCAAGAATGATGTCAGCACGGAGATCCAACGAAGAATCACGCTTGCCAATAAATGCTACTTCGGACTAAGTAGGCAACTGAAAAGTAAAGTCCTCTCTCGACAAACAAAAATCACACTCTACAGGACGCTCATCGTTCCAGTCCTCATGTACGGCGCAGAAGCATGGACAATTTCAAAATCAGATGAGATGGCACTTGGAGTATTCGAGAGAAAAGTTCTTCGTAAGATTTATGGACCTTTGCGCGTTGGCGTGGGCGAGTATCGACGGAGATTTAACGATGAGCTGTACGAGCTTTACACAGACATCGACATTGTTCAGCGAATAAAGATCCAGCGGCTGCGTTGGACAGGTCATGTCGTGAGAATGGACGAAGGCGCTCCGGCCAAGAAAGCATTTCTATCGAAACCCGCTGAACGCAAAAGAAAAGGGAGACCTCCACTGCGTTGGGAAAATCAGGTGGACAGCGATGCTGCCTCCCTAGGTGTTCCCAAGTGGCGCCATGCTGCACGAAACAGAAGCAATTGGCGCGCTCTGTTGGACTCGGCCAGAATCGTCTAGACGGTTAAGCGCCAATCAAGAAGAAGAAGAAGAGGTTGTTGATTTCTTTCTATAAAGAATCTCGACCACCTTTCAAATATTTCGTCAACCTCTTGTTGGTTGACCATGGAATTTGTTAGAAATGAAGAGAAAGAAAAAAAAATTGTAGGCGAAAATCTTTCAATTATCGCCACTGAGTAGGCAGCCGTTAGATTGCCACAAGATGTGCTAGTAAATATACGTGTATATTAAATTATATTAACACTAAGCTCTATTGCTGCTGCTGCTGGTCAGAAAATTAAGATTATGCTGCTTTCTTCGCTCAGTCCTTTTGACGCCGCATGTTCTGCTGTTGCTGCTGCCGCTACTGTGACTGCCCGGCTGTTGGTACTGTTTCGCTTTCAAGCGTACCAATGTTGCTGTTGTTGTTGCTTAACTTGCTTCCGCGTGCTCAACAAGGATACGACATTGATGACCAATTCAAAACACAAAGCATATGCAATTTGTTGTTCGCTGCTGTTGCCGTGCCTAGTTATTACCACCGATGGTTTTCATTGCCACGTAAATAGATGGAAGGCAAAGTGAATTGCCACGACCTATTTGGCAAAGATCGCCATATAATAAAGTAAAACGACCAAGTTCTTGTTGGTATGACGTGCGAAATAGAATTCACTTTATTATTCAAAATTTTGTGCTTTTATACAAAATTTATTCTTATGTACTACTTATTTACTATGATACATATTTACTCTAAGTACTTAAAAATAATGGGACTCTTTCCCACGGTATATTGTATATATGTATGTACCTACGTGCATGTACATATGTATGCTCCTATGAGCGCTTAGGCTTAGAATAACATTGGAAGCGTGAGAATGGCAGCGTCAGCAATTTTTGTGTACTTACAATTTGTGTGGGGCTGACTAAGGGTGCGTTTATGTCGGAGCAATAGAAGAAAGAAAGAAAGATAGCGAAGAAAATTGTAAACGGGAATTCTGTACTTCTGTTTATGTCGGAGCCGCGATAAGCGCTAAGCTCACCACAGATAATAGCAAAGAAAATACCTTACGGAAATCACGTATAGTGTTTATGTCGGAGCAATAGAAGAAAGAGTGATACTAGCAACGAAAATTGTAAATGGGAGTTCTGTACTTCTGTTTATGTCGGAGCAGTGGGTGACTAAAGAAATTCACCACATTAGCGCTATTATCATAGCAGAGAAAATACCTTATGGGAAACGCGTGTAGTGTTTATGTCGGAGCAATAGAAGAAAGAGTGGATACTAGCAACGAAAATTGTAAATGGGAGTTCTGTACTTCTGTTTATGTCGGAGCCGCGCTATAAGCGCGTATCAAAGTATAAGAGCGAAGAAAACTAATTCATTGATTTTCTTTACACGATTAGCGCTATTCATTATGGACACAGAAACTTTCATTAGTGCAATTTTTAAAAGGCAACCTTTGTGGGATCAAAGAAATCCAAATCATCCCAATAGGCTTGTCTTGGATAAACTGTGGACGGCCGTAGCATGTGAAATGAAGTCCACACGTAAGTAAATATATACGACTTCATGCATAAAAAATAAAATAGGTTTTAAAAATTTTTAAGTGACATTTTCATAAAATTTTTCGATTTCGAAAATTTTATAAATCTATTTTATTTTTTATGAATAAGAGGGACATTGTTTATGTGTTTTATTACTTTTTATACATAATTTTTATATAACCTTTCAAATTAAAAAAAAAATAAATATATAGATAAGTATGTGTGGAGCAGAAATATATGTAAATATTTATTATGTGTAAAATAACAACGTCTCTTCTCCTTTTCGGTTACTCTAAAATTTTTATTTAAGTACCACAATACACTAAAGACAAATCTAGTACCATAGCTTCAATATACGCAGATAACAACGCTATTCCACTCTTTGCTAGCTTAGCTCCGACATAAACACTCAATAGCGCTATATGCTTTGGTCGAACAGCGCTATTACCTCCGCTTATTGACCTCTTCGCTACTATTGCTCTTATCACTGCTCCGACATAAACACTCAATAGCGCTATTCCGATAAGCGTATATCACGCACAGCTATCTTTCTTTCTTCTATTGCTCCGACATAAACGCACCCTAAGTAGTCAGCGCCAGCGCGTGACAATACAATGTATGGAAATTTATTATGTATGTATGTTTGCGCTTGTGTAACTACATTTGACGCTCTACACTATGCATCGCCAATATGGTCGCCGGGGACTTGCAGGACGCAGTGGAAGAAACTCCAAGCCTG
This sequence comes from Urophora cardui, assembly GCA_960531455.1. Classification (NCBI taxonomy): domain Eukaryota; kingdom Metazoa; phylum Arthropoda; class Insecta; order Diptera; family Tephritidae; genus Urophora; species Urophora cardui. The sequence goes on along the minus strand of OY482675.1, from coordinate 18,406,465 downwards.
CCAAAATTCGGCGTTACGTACCGCCACGGGAAGTCTACTCATGTCGCCGGAACAGTTGATGAACAGTTGAGGAACATAACATCATGCTTAGCAAACAGTTTCTCCTGGGATGCTACCGCAGAGGGCATCCAAATAACCATCTACTGGAGCCCGAACCTCCCCCCGGCACATCAAAAAACATCTCTTCAATCTCAACCCAGAGACTGAAAAATACATAGATCAACCGTTAGACCCCACAACATACAGGCAGGCACTGAAGGAGATACACAACGAAACAGTCTCCACCTTCGTTTCAAGCCCCGCGTACATATTAATCAGAGACCAACCACCACCAATATCTGCAGAAGAACTGGAGCTGCCCAGAGAAACCCGAGTTACCTTATCACAATTAAGGCCGGTTTCACCATCTCCGGTTAATTTAACCGCTGGTTAGTTTGAGGTAAATTGTATGGCTAGCTGTCAAATTAATTGCTTAACCGGGCAAAAATCTCTGGTTAAGTGCTTAACCAGAGATGGTGAAACCGGCCCTTAAGGTCGGGCTCCTGTAGTAGGCTCAATTCCTACAGGGCCAGAATCGATCCAAACATACCTAACGTATGTCCGGCATTTGGAGAGACGCTGCATGACACACAGCACCTCTTTGCATGCCGCCTCAAACCAACCAACTTAACACCCCTGTCCCTCTGGACAAGCCCAAAAGAAGCTGCAACAGTTACCTTATCACAATTAAGGCCGGTTTCACCATCTCCGGTTAATTTAACCGCTGGTTAGTTTGAGGTAAATTGTATGGCTAGCTGTCAAATAAATTGCTTAACCGGGCAAAAATCTCTGGTTAAGTGCTTAACCGGAGATGGTGAAACCGGCCCTTAAGGTCGGGCTCCTGTAGTAGGCTCAATTCCTACAGGGCCAGAATCGATCCAAACATACCTAACGTATGTCCGGCATTTGGAGAGACGCTGCATGACACACAGCACCTCTTTGCATGCCGCCTCAAACCAACCAACTTAACACCCCTGTCCCTCTGGACAAGCCCAAAAGAAGCTGCAACATTCTTGGGCCTTCCGTTAAGTGAAATTGATGACAATTTATGAGCAGAACTCGTCGGCTAAGCAGGGCTTAGTACCGCTAAAACAACAACAACAACATCTATCACTGAAATTTTGCGGCAGGAGTTCAACTACGGACATAAAACAAAAAACACAAAAATTTTCGAAAATGGGCGGTGCCATGCCCACATATTAAGGGGCAAACATTTAAAGTTTTGTGAGTCATAACTCAGAAACTGTTGAAGATATATCGATGAAATTTGGTACGCGTGATATACATACTTACTTAGGCAAATGTTTGGACGAAAAGTTGCAAAAATCGGTTGACGACCACGCCCACTTTTATATATGGGTATTATAAAGTGACCTAATAAAAACATTTTAAGCGATATCTCTGTCAAATATAAAGATAATTCATTGAAATTGTGTGGCATGAGTTCTACAATAGACCGGAAACAAAAAATAGAAAAATTTTGGAAAATGGGAGTAGCACCGCCTCTTTTTAGGCAAAGGAATCTGTGAGATTTCGGAGCCCATAACTCGACAAATAATTGAGATATTATGACGAAACTTGGATTATACACGTTTAGAACTTGTTTTAATAGACACGCAAAAATTTATTGAAATCGGTTTATGACCATGCCTACTTTTTAACAAAGCTATTTCTGGAACACCCTTTGGGAATTTGTAACGTGACATCTTTGTAACTAGAAGTCACAAAGGAATGAAATTTTGCACAAAGAATAATATTCATATGCTTAGTTGGATGACTGATAAAAATTTTGAAAATGGGCGTGGCTACACCCACTTTATGTACCACTCGCTTTATATAAAGTACACCGTATTTCCATCAAACGCAAACAAACAATGTATCTAATGTTCGATTCCACTCGAACTTAGGCTTCCTTACTTGTTTTTGAATATCTTTGAGAGCCAGTGTGCATGCAGTAGAACAGCCGATTTTCATTATTTAGTAAAAGAAAAAAACGTTCATCTACTGCCGTGCGGTTTCTTCATTGTTCTAGCATGGAAATAACTAAAAAAAGCGTAGGGAATTACGTAGGGAAAATTTGAAACAAGCGTAGGGAAAAGTAAAAATTTTTTCTTGCTCTGTAGGGAATTTCCAAAAGAGTATCTACCATCACTGAGATGCACCTCCTTTTATCTCCCCCACCATGCAGTGGTAAAGCCAGAAAAAAGACAACAAAGGTACGGGTCGTCCTTAATGCATCTAAGCGGTCATCATCCGGATACTCCCTCAACGATGCTCTCTACACCGGCCCGACCCTTCAACCCGATTTGATACTCTTAATTCTCAAATGGCGGACATATCAGTTTGTGTTTAACGGAGACGTAGAGAAAATGTATCGGCAAATTTTAGTGCACGAAGATAACAGAGACTACCAAAGAGTAAATTTTACGTCATCCCCAGACAATCCCATAAAGGATTACATACTGAAAACAGTCACTTTCGGTGTTAATTGCGCTCCCTGTCTCGCCATACGTACGTTACATCAACTCGCCAAAGAGGTGGAAAAAGTTTTTCCGAAAACCAAGCCGATCTTGATTAATGAAACATACTTGGATGATGTACTCTCAGGCAGTCATGATATACTCTTAGCCAAACAGTCTCTCTCCCAGGTAATCCAAGCTCTTAGCTCGGCAGGGTTTCCTTTACGAAAAATAACGGCCAATCATCCCAGTATCCTTAAGGATATCTCGAAAGGGACTTGCTTGACACACACTTTCTCGAGTTCGAGAAAGCAAGCAACATTAAAACTCTCGGCATTCAATGGAACGCCCTTACCGACACGTTCCCTTATACGATCGACTATATCCCACTCTCGTCCGCTAGTACTAAACGACAGATCTTTTCCTCTGTCGCGAAACTTTTCGACCCCGCTAACACCAATAATAATTCAGGCCAAAATTCTCCTGCAAGAACTATGGATAGACGGAACTGACTGGGATGAACAGATTAAACCCATCCGTCTCATCCAATGGACTCAATTCGCCAAAACTCTCCAGGGCATCTCAAATATCAAGATTCCCCGATGGATCCATTGCACCCCTACCCAACAAGTCGAATTACACTGATTCTGCGATGCGTCTGAAAAGGCATATTGCGCCAACATATATGTTCGAACGATTCACGGTGTTAGTTCAATCTTCCCATCTTCTGGTCACTAAGAGCAAAGTAGCTCCTCTCCGGACACTTAGTCTGCCAAGGCTCGAACTATGCGGAGCTCTACTCCTTTTCCATCTAGACGCGGTCGTCAAATCCCACCTCGACCTCTCCACCACAAAACTCATTATGTGGTCGGACTCCGAGATTGTCATAGCGTGGCTTGAAGAACCCACACACTCAGGGAAAACCTTCGTATCCAATCGCACCCCGGAAATCTTGAAGCTCGTCGGAAATGTGTCTTGCAGACATGTATGCAGCCGCGATAATCCAGCAGACCTTGGTACTAGAGGATGCAAACCTAACTACCTAAAAAATTCGTCGCTATGGTGGAATGGGCCAAAATGGCTCAGTCAGTCCCCCGAAATCTGGCCAAACCTTCCTACCCGAAACATTAACCAGCCGGGGGTACGCAAGTTTCAAGCCTTATACGTTGCTGAAAATGAAAACGACATTCTAGAGAGGTTTTCCTCATTCGAACGCGCGCTAAGAGTAATGGCATACGTCTTGAAATTTCTCAGGCTACTAAGAGGAGAAACATCATCTCGAGAAAATTCATCCTCGTTGACATATTATGACCTTCGGGAAGCCATAACAGGTCCTCTCGTTTTAACAAAGTCACGTAGATTTCCCAAAGAGCGACATCTCTTGGCAAACTCAAAGCCCATACCCTATTTAGACAAACTTGGCCTATTACGGGTTAACGGTCGACTAGCCCACGCAACGCTAACCGAAAAGGAACAAAATCCCATTATAGTCCCGGAAAAATCTCTATTCAAGGCTCTCTACATAAAATTTGTACTTGAACTACTTCTCCATGCAGAAACGCGTCTCTTTCAACAATGCATTCGCCAAGAGTTCTATATACTACGTCTAAAATCCCTTATCATAAAATGCATATTTCAATGCAAAAGCAGCAATTTCGATCGCAAATCATGGCAGTCTTGCCCCCGGAGCTAAGCACCTATACTCCGCCCTTTACAGTTACACTATTAAAGGGCTAGGTGGTAGTCTTTGTCTATTTTTCGACAAAGGCTGTTCATCTTCGGCTTCGCCAAGAGTTCTATATACCAGGTCTAAAACCCCTTATCATAAAATGCTTATTTCAATGCAAAAGCAGCAATTTCGATCGCAAATCATGGCAGCCTTGCCTCCGGACCTAAGCACCTATACTCAGCCCTTTACAATTACCGGCGTCCAACAAAGCGGGCAAATGCAGCGAGAAATGCATTGGTTGTAAGGTCTGAGCACAACTCAAGATGAACAGCTTTTGTCGAAAAACAGACAAAGACTGCCACGTAGATCTTTAATAGGGTGTGAGACCTCAGTAATGAAGTTTTTATTTGAAAAGGCCCCGCAAAGTCGGCGGATACCCTGCAAAAATGATGACTGAAAATGGCAAAATATTCGTAGGAGCCAAAAGAGCTCCAGAAAAGGAGTTCGTAGATTTTATCAAAATTGCGTCCCAAGAAGTAATTCAGAAGTACTCACCCCAAGGTATAAATTGGAAATTCATTCCCCCGGTGTGCCTCATATGGGCGGTTTGCTGGAATCTGCAGTGAGGAGCTTCAAATTCCACTTCAAACGTACGGCAGGAACCCACAAATTCACATTTGAGGAGTTTACTACTCTCTTAGTGAGAATAGAAACCGTATGTCTCCCCCAGGACCCCACCGACTTCACTGCTCTCACCCCCGGTCATTTCCTCAGAGGCGGCCCTATCTTAGCTCTTCCCGAAGTAGACCGTGCAGACATTTCCCTTATAAATCGGTGGGAAAAGGTAAAAATTATGCATCATCACTTCAGCAAACGGTGGAAAGAAGAATATCTGAAGGATCTCCAGAAACGGAACAAATGGAAGAATCCACAAAGTGAGCCCAAATTCGGTGATTGTGTCCTAGTCACTTCACCCTACCGAGAGGCGTCTAGGACGTATCGAAAAGACATATCTCGGGCTAGACGGGCACATACGCGTGGCCGACGTGCGCACTCAAGGCGTCATTCTCAAACGACCGATCGTGAAACTGTGTTTTCTACCCATTTATGAAAGTCCCCCACCAATAACGAATTCCGATCACTCAAGTGAGTAATACTTGCTGATCCGACTCATCCCATTTACACTGCCTCTTATTTGCCGAAAAATCAGATCCCGTGTCCAAAAACCATCTGAAATACTCCCCTATGCCCATTATCTCTCCATTTAACTACTGTGTATATTTTGTTTCAGATTACAATGGATTGCGCACCTCGTAGTTCTATATGGTCGGAGATTGCGGTTACGGCCAATGAAAACTTCCGCGAACTTGGCCAACCACCGAACTATGACCGGTGTCGTCTGTGTGCACGTACTCATCCTTTACGAAAGCTTTTCCGAGCCATGCAACCGTCAAAACGATGGATTATCGCACGTGCTTACAAATTTTACCTCAACTGCCTGGCACTGTCTCACCTCACCAGCGAGTGTAGCTCTGCAGAGAGATGCCGAATCTGCGGTCAACGTCATCACACTTTATTGTACCGTCGAGATACGTCTTCGGGTTCGCACCACCGCCGTCCGACATCCCGACCAACAACGTACAACGGGTCTACACGGGCAACTACATACGGCGCGAGTGTTAGTGCCAATGATGTCGATATCATCGGCGTACACCAGCAGTTGTACACTCTTGTGGTATAAAATGCTTCCTGTATGGTGAAGTTCTGCAGCTCGTATTATCTTTTCCAGCATCAAATTGAAGAAGTCACACGAAAGGGAGTCACCTTGTCTGAAACCTCGTTTGGTCTCGAACGGTTCGGAGAGGTCCTTCCCAATTCTGACGAAGCTGGTGGTGTTAGTCAACGTCATTTGGTATAGCCGTATAAGTTTTGCAGGGAAACCAAATTCAGACATTGCGGCATATAGGCAATTCCTATTCGTCCTATTAAAAGCGGATTTAAAATCGACAAATATATGGTGTGTGTCGGTTCCTTTTTCATGAGTTTTTTCCAGGATTTAGCGTATTGTGAAGATCCGGTCGATGGTAGATTTACCAGATGTACCAGGTCAATCTTTCGCACAATACACTTGCTAAGACCTTATATGCGATATTCAGAAGGCTTGTCCCACGATAATTGGCGCGTACTATGGGATCTCCTTTTTTGTGGATTGCCAGAGCACACTTAAGTTCCAATCGTCGGGCATGCGCTCGTCCGACCATATTCTGCATAGGAGTTGATGCATGCTCCTTATCAACTCTTCGCCACCATGTTTGAATAGCTCGGCTGGCAAGCCGTCAGTGCCCGGTGCTTTAATATTCTTAAGCCGAGATACTGCCATTCGCACTTCGCCATGATCGGGTGGTGGAACATTCCTACCATCATCTGCTATTGGGGGTTCGGGTCGTACATCTTTTCCTTCAGCAATTTCACTGTTGCCATTATCTAGCAAGGAGGAGAAGTGATCCCTCCAGAACTTAAGTACACCCTGGACATCAGTTACCAGATCGCCGTTATCATTCCGGCAGGAATTTTCCCCGGTCTTGAAACCTTCAGTCCTCCGCCTGATTTTTTGATAAAATCTTCGAGCGTGGTTCCTACCCGCCAGCATCTCAAGCTCTTCACACTCGCGCCTTTCAGCCTCCCTTTTCTTCTTTCGAAAAAGGCGCCTCTCTTCCTTGCTCGCCGTTCGATAACGCTTCCATACGCTTGGCGTTGCGCCCGCACACAATGTAGCCCTGTAGGCGGCGTTCATTCTCTCAGAGGCATCGCTACATTCCTTATTCGTACCAGGTGTTTTTGCGGGTTCACTTGTATCCTATAGATTCCTCAGCGGCGATACGAAGTGAACGAGCGATGTGTTCCCATTCCTCAGATACATCGTTTGGTGAAGGAGAGCAGGAGTGAGAGCCGAGTGGTGTATTCATTGGCTGTCTGCGTCATGTGCAGACTTCAAACTTTCCTTGCTGTCCTGTTGGCACATTCTTTGCTGCACAGAGGTGGGTGCGTACCTTGGCTGCTACAAGAAAATGGTCGGAGTCGACATTGGGACCACGGATTGTGCGCACATCTAGGATGCTGGAGCTGTGTCTGCCGTCGATCATGACGTGATCAATTTGATTTCGTGTTTTTCGATCAGGGGACAGCCATGTGGCGTGGAGTATTTTTTGTGCTGGAATCTGGTACTGCTAATGACCATGTTTCGTGACCCGGCGAAATCGATCAGCCTCGTCCCATTGGGACTGGTTACGTCGTGGATACTGAATTTTCCGACTGTGCTGCCAAAGATACCTTCCTTACCCACTCTGGCATTAAAATCGCCAAGCAGAATCTTATAGGCCATTTACATATACGAGATTATCTACTTTTTCCGAGGTTAGCACAAAATCTTCGATTGAAATTCGAGATTTGCCATACAGAAATCCGCTACCAAAAATTCGAGATTTAAAATGAATCTCGGATTATGACGATACTTTTCTGCATACAACCCTGTGTTTTTCATGTTATCGATATTTTTTTGGCGAATTTGGGAGAAACGTCAAAATTAAAAGTAAAAAAAATGGACGCCAGTAAGCATTGCCCAATAAGAATCGTATCGCAATAGTAAGTCGCTCTTCTTCTTTCTGTTTTATAGGTTATGAAATTATCGTCTTTTTTTTCAATTATTCATTCTTTAACGTGTTAATCGTGCAATAGCTTGTGTGTTTGCTAGCGTTTTTCAAGTTAAATAAAAACAAAATATCTGCTTTTTACATTCATGAAAACAGCCATTGAACGGTAGTTGCCTATTCTCTTTTGATTGCTACGACCATATTATTATTGGGTCATGCAGTTAAGGAAAATTGACAGTTGATAATCGTCTCCCAGCAAATCTAGATTTCATGTTATATGTAAACGGGTACACTATCCAAATTGGAAATTTTGTATCTCAGTCACTAATATAGCTGGAGTGATCAAATTTCGCCCACATATTCAACTCAGGCCCTTATGAAGAAATTTGGTGAAATTTTGGGAAATGGGCGGTGCCACGCCTACTTATTAAGGGGCAAACATTGAAAGTTTTATGAGTCATAACTCAGAAACCGTTGAAGATATATCGATGAAATTTGGTAAGCGTAATATGCTGACTTAGGAATATGTTTAGACGAAAAACTGCAAAAATCGGTTGACGACCGTGCCCACTATTATATATGGGAACTATAAAGTGGCCTAATAAAAACATTGTAAGCGATATCTCTGTCAAATATAAAGATATATCATTTAAATTTTGTGGCAGGAGTCCAAATACAAACATAAAACAAAAAACACAAAAATGTTGGAAAATTAGTGTGGCACCGTCTCCTTTTAGAAGCAGGAATGTACGGGATTTCTGAGCCTATAACTCGAAAAGTCCTTGATGTATTATGACAAAACTTGCTGTGTACACTTGTAAGGGAAACCGGTTGACGACCACGCCCAATTTTATATATGGGATCTATAAAGTGACCTAATAAAAACATTTTAAGCGATATCATTTTCAAATATATAAATAATTCATTGAAATTTTGTGGCATGAGTCCCACAATAGACAGAAAACAAAAAACAAAAAATTTTGTAAAATGGGCGTGGCACTGCCACCACAAGAAAAGTCAAAAAATTGAAAAACCCAGTTTTTATAGAGCTAGTAACCCTATAGAAACCCTATTTTTTAATTCAGCATAATGTAGTCCTTTAGGAAGTGGAGTTTCAAGAATTTCTGATGACTCCCTAAATTTTTGTCCATCGTTTGTATGGGATCGAAGCACTGTGCGACGTCAGTTTCTGTTGTTGCGATTGGTTTCGAAGTCTGGAGCTTCCTTTGGAAGATCTCAAACTCTTTAAACAATTTTTTTTATCTATCCTGCGTTTTCCAACACACGTATAGGAGGTTGACTAAACTCCTTTACGAATACAGGTAAATGGAAGGCTTTCCTCTTAGTTCACCACACACCTAGGTTTCCTCCAACGAGAGATGCCTTGGTATGTCGCTTAAGCCCCTTCGCCGCGGCAAGGTGGCCAACGTGAAGGAGCTAATAGCACCTACATATTACTTCCATATTTGTCCCGTTCGCCATCTTTATATATCTTTATATATATTACACTAAGCGATTTTTTGTACGCACCATAACTTTTACACCTTTATACCGATTTTCGAAAGTGGGGTGTCACATGAAAGGGCTTGACCTGTAGATGTGCAGGAAGGTTAAATATTTCTGAAAAGGGTTGCCACCTGATTAAAAATTTAGTTCTCCTGTATAGTTTGATTGATTTTTGAATTTCAGGTACCATATGAAAGGGCTTTACGTTAAAATGAGTAACTTATTAAAATTTTTACAAAAAAGGGTTGCCACCTGTTAAAAAATTCAGTGTTACGCTATAGTTTGTTTGATTTGTAAATTTGAGGTGTCATATGAAAGGGCTTTGTGTGAAAATAAGTAATTTATTATAATTTTTACAAAAAGGGTTGCCACCTGTTCAAAATTTCATTTTTACTATATAGTTTGTTTGATTTTAAATTTCAGGTACCATATGAAATGGCTTGAGGTGTAAATGAGTAATTTATTAAAATTTTTACATAAAGGGTTGCCACCTGTTTAAAATTCAGTTTTACGCTATAGTTTGTTTGATTTTTAAATTTGAGGTGTCGTATGGAAGGGCTTTACGTTAAAATTAGTAATTTATTAAAATTTTTACAAAAAGGGTTGCCACCTGTTCAAAAATTCAGTGTTACGCTACAGTTTGTTTGATTTTTAAATTTAAGGTACCATATGAAAGGGCTTTGTGTGAAAATAAGTAATTTATTATAATTTTTACAAAAGGGGCTGCCACCTGTTCAAAATTTCCTTTTTACGATATAGTTTGTTTGATTTGAAATTTCAGGTACCATATGAAATGGCTTGACCTGAAAATGAGTAATTTATTAAAATTTTTACAAAAGGGGTTGCCACCTGTTCAAAAATTCAGTTTTACGATATAGTTTGTTTGATTTTTAAATTTGAGATGTCATATGAAAGAAAACTAGAAAGAGAAAGAAGACTGCGACAAATGGTCTTTTTGAGTTCGCTTTAAGGTTAACATATTCTAGAAAATTATTCGGCATAAAACTTCACTATGGGGCTCCTCGCATAAAGTCTTTGTATAAAAAATTTTAGTCCACAGAAAATAAAAATAACCAGTAACTATCTAGGTATATGCTTCATTTTATATTTTATTAATAAGATTCTATGCGCTTACAGAACATTCATATTCTGCAAATTTTAAGGGGAAGTCAAATTTAAAATGACAATCAAAAAAATTGTCAAATGTGGCAATATGTGGTCTTCCACCCTCAAATTGTCTCACATTGTAATCGAAAGCCACAGCATCGCGTGGCAGGGTTTACTAGTTGCCTTTATAATGCCAATATCTCATATATATAACTTCAAATCGGTAGTACTTTTTAGTTACACCGATTGTAATGATACTCAAGTGCTCTCCAAAGAATGAAAATAAGAAGAACAAGTAGAGAAGCCTAAGTTCGAGTGGAATCGAACATTAGATACTCAGCTGTATGCTTTCATTGTTTGTTTGCGCTTGATTGAAACACGGTGTATTTTATATAAAGCGAGTGCCACATAAAGTGGTCGATGCCACGCCGATTTTCAAAATTTGTATCAATCATCCAACTAGGTATATAAATATTATTGTTAGTGCAAAATTTCATTCTTTTATCACTTCTAGTTACAAAGATGTCACACTAGAAATTCCCAAAGGGTGTTCCAGAAATATTTTGTTAAAAAATAGGCGTGGTCAAAAACCGATTTCACTAAATTTTTGCGTGTGTATTACCACAAGTTATAAAATTGCATATACCAAGATTCGTCAAAATATCTCAAATATTTGTCGAGCTATGGGCTCTGAAATCTCGTAGATTCCTTTTGTCTATAAAGCGGCGGTACCACGCCCATTTTTCAAAATTTTTATGTTTTTTGTATCCGGTCTACTGTGGGGATCATGCCACAAAATTTCAATGAATTATCTTTATATTTGACAAAGATATCGCTAAAATGTTTTTATTAGGCCACTTTATAGTTCCCATATATAAAATTGGGCGTGGTCGTCAACCGATTTCGCTAAAATTTTAAACATGTACCACAAGTTGTAAAAGTGTACAAACCAAGTTTCGTCATTATATATAAATTATTTGTCGAGTTATGGGCTCATAAGTCTCGTATATTTCTGCTTCTAAAATGAGGCCGTGCCACGCCCATTTTCCAAACTGCTTGTGTTTTTATACTCAGCTGTACTAGTACACAGAGTATTATAATTTTGATTTCATAACGGTGGATTGTAACATAATGAAATAATCGAGATAGATATGGACTTATATATATCAAAATGATCAGGGTGAAAAGAGAAATCGATTGAGCCATGTCCGTCCGTCCGTCCGTACGCACGATAACTCGCGCAAAAATTGAGATATTTTGATGAAATTTGGAACGCAAGTTGGTATCGAGACTGGGACGGTTGGTATTGAAAATGGGCGAAATCGGACCATGACCACGCCCACTTTTCCTATATAGAAAAAATCGGAAATTTGGTATCTCAGCCACTAATATAGCTGGAGCGATGAAATTTCACCCACGTATTGACCCCAGGCCCTTATGAAGAAATTTGATGAAATTTTGGAAAATGGGCGGTGCCACGCCCACTTATTAAGGGTCAAATATTGAAAGTTTTATATATCATAACTCAGAAACCGTTGAAGATATATCGATGAAATTTGGTATGAGTGATTTACTTACTAAAACCAATGTTTTGACGGAAAATTGTCAAAATCGGTTGATGGCCACGCCCACTTTTATATATGGGAACTATAAAGGGGCCTAATAAAAACATTTTAAGCGATATCTCTGTCAAATATAAAGATATATCTCTGAAATTTTGTCGAATGCGTTCATCTATGGACTTAAAACAGAAAACACAAAAATTTGGGAAAATGGGCGGTGCCACGCCCACTTATTAAAGGGCAAACATTGAAAGATTTATGAGTCATTACTCAGAAACCGTTGAAGATATATCGATGGAATTTGATATGCGTGATATACTTACTTAGGAAAATGTTTGGACTAAAAATTGCCAAAATCGGTTGACGACCACGCCCACTTTTATATATGTGTATTATAAAGTGGCCCAATAAAAACATTTTAAGCTATATCTCTGTCAAATATAAAGATATATCATTGAAATTTTTTGGCAGGAGTCTAACTGCGGGCATAAAACTAAAAACACAAAAATTTTGGAAAATGGGCGTGGCACCGACTCTTTTTAGAAGCAGGAATATACGAGATTTCTGAGCCCATATCTATATATATAAAAATGATTTGGTATTTAATTGTAACGCTAAAACTTGAAAACGGCTGAACCAAATGAAATACTTCCTTAGGGGGGTTTGTTTGTTGTTACCCCGCCAAGGTTTAGTGGAAGAAAAAATTAAAAAATGTTAGGGGGCGTGGCACCTCCCATACAACCTTAATTTTTAAAGCTGATTATCTCTAAAACAGTTCAAGGTAGGGAGCTGAAAATTGGTATATAGCTAAATGATATCAAAACCATTCCCTCGCATAAAAGTGGGGGTTATCGGAAAAATGGGCGTGGCACCTCCCATACAAACTTAATTTTTCATGCTGAATATCTCTAAATTTCAAAATTTGTATCAATCATCCAACTAAGTATATAAATATTATTGTTAGTGCAAAATTTCATTCTTTTATCACTTCTAGTTACAAAGATGTCACACTAGAAATTCCCAAAGGGTGTTCCAGAAATATTTTGTTAAAAAATAGGCGTGGTCAAAAACCGATTTCACTAAATTTTTGCGTGTGTATTACCACAAGTTATAAAATTGCATATACCAAGATTCGTCAAAATATCTCAAATATTTGTCGAGCTATGGGCTCTGAAATCTCGTAGATTCCTTTTGTATATAAAGCGGCGGTACCACGCCCATTTTTCAAAATTTTTATGTTTTTTGTATCCGGTCTACTGTGGGGATCATGCCACAAAATTTCAATGAATTATCTTTATATTTGACAAAGATATCGCTAAAATGTTTTTATTAGGCCACTTTATAGTTCCCATATATAAAATTGGGCGTGGTCGTCAACCGATTTCGCTAAAATTTTAAACATGTACCACAAGTTGTAAAAGTGTACAAACCAAGTTTCGTCATTATATATAAATTATTTGTCGAGTTATGGGCTCATAAGTCTCGTATATTTCTGCTTCTAAAATGAGGCCGTGCCACGCCCATTTTCCAAACTGCTTGTGTTTTTATACTCAGCTGTACTAGTACACAGAGTATTATAATTTTGATTTCATAACGGTGGATTGTAACATAATGAAATAATCGAGATAGATATGGACTTATATATATCAAAATGATCAGGGTGAAAAGAGAAATCGATTGAGCCATGTCCGTCCGTCCGTCCGTACGCACGATAACTCGCGCAAAAATTGAGATATTTTGATGAAATTTGGAACGCAAGTTGGTATCGAGACTGGGACGGTTGGTATTGAAAATGGGCGAAATCGGACCATGACCACGCCCACTTTTCCTATATAGAAAAAATCGGAAATTTGGTATCTCAGCCACTAATATAGCTGGAGCGATGAAATTTCACCCACGTATTGACCTCAGGCCCTTATGAAGAAATTTGATGAAATTTTGGAAAATGGGCGGTGCCACGCCCACTTATTAAGGGTCAAATATTGAAAGTTTTATATATCATAACTCAGAAACCGTTGAAGATATATCGATGAAATTTGGTATGAGTGATTTACTTACTAAAACCAATGTTTTGACGGAAAATTGTCAAAATCGGTTGATGGCCACGCCCACTTTTATATATGGGAACTATAAAGGGGCCTAATAAAAACATTTTAAGCGATATCTCTGTCAAATATAAAGATATATCTCTGAAATTTTGTCGAATGCGTTCATCTATGGACTTAAAACAGAAAACACAAAAATTTGGGAAAATGGATGGTGCCACGCCCACTTATTAAAGGGCAAACATTGAAAGATTTATGAGTCATAACTCAGAAACCGTTGAAGATATATCGATGGAATTTGGTATGCGTGATATACTTACTTAGGAAAATGTTTGGACTAAAAATTGCCAAAATCGGTTGACGACCACGCCCACTTTTATATATGTGTATTATAAAGTGGCCCAATAAAAACATTTTAAGCTATATCTCTGTCAAATATAAAGATATATCATTGAAATTTTATGGCAGGAGTCTAACTGCGGGCATAAAACTAAAAACACAAAAATTTTGGAAAATGGGCGTGGCACCGACTCTTTTTAGAAGCAGGAATATACGAGATTTCTGAGCCCATATCTATATATATAAAAATGATTTGGTATTTAATTGTAACGCTAAAACTTGAAAACGGCTGAACCAAATCAAATACTTCCTTAGGGGGGTTTGTTTGTTGTTACCCCGCCAAGGTTTAGTCGAAGAAAAAATTAAAAAATGTTAGGGGGCGTGGCACCTCCCATACAACCTTAATTTTTAAAGCTGATTATCTCTAAAACAGTTCAAGGTAGGGAGCTGAAAATTGGTATATAGCTAAATGATATCAAAACCATTCCCTCGCATAAAAGTGGGGGTTATCGGAAAAATGGGCGTGGCACCTCACATACAAACTTAATTTTTCATGCTGAATATCTCTAAAATTGTTTACGCTATGGGCTTGGAAATTGGTGTGGAGATAAACGATAACAATTCCATATTAACGCAAAATAATAGGAGTTATACGAAAAGGCACTTCCCAACAACACTTAATTTTTTAAGCTGAATATCTTTAAAAGGATTTAAGTCAGGGACCTGGAAATTGGTACAGAGCTATATGATATCAAAACAATTTTTGCGCATAAAAGTGTAGATTATCGGAAAAGGGGGCGTGGCACCTCCCATACAAACTTAATTTTTCAAGCTGAATATCTATGAAAGCGTTTAAGGTTGGGACCTGAAAATTGATCAGGAGATTAACGATATCAATAGCTTGCTTATGAAAAAAACAGTAGTTTTGGGAAAAGGGGGCGTGGCACCTCCCATGCGCTCTTAATTTTTAAGGCTAAATATCCTTAAAAGCATCCATGGCATGTACATAGAAATCACTATGCAGATATACGATATCAATACCATGTTCACCCAAAAAAAAAGATTTATCGAAAAATGGGGCATTGCACTTCCCATACGTACTAAACTTTTGAGGCTGAATATATCTAAAAGGTTTGGAGGAGGGGCCTGAAAACCATAATGGAGGTATACTATATCAATCCTCTTACTTACTCAGTGAAAATAAATATCCGTATCAGAAAACTAAAAATGTTGTGTATCGTGCAGCCTTAAACTGAATACTAAAATTATATATTTTTGAACTTGTATACAAAATGAAGTGCTGAAAAATCGTTAATTTTCTATTAAAAATAATACCGGAGTAATAACAATTTTTGAAATGAAATTAATAAAAAAATCTATTTAGGGCAGAACGAAGTTTGCCGGGTCAGCTAGTGATAATATTTTTATTTTATTTTATTTTATTTTATTTTATTTTATTTTATTTTAATTCAGTCTACTGATTAATGAATCTTACAGACTAGACATTATATCATGTTTATATAAATAAACAACTTAATTAAATAATGTAAATAAGCACAATTTAAATGAATAAAAACTCGAATTTAGATCAATTACATTAGCATAGTTATTACAAAGACGGATACATCTGTTAATGGGTTCATTCAACGAGTAATTAGTCGTACTGGTTGAATCTGCAAATAAACGATTAGATCTTAGCGTTCTTGGAGGTGAATAAATATTGAACAGAGTCTTTAGGTCATCACAATCAATATCATCGGTAGTCACATTATACACGAATAGCAATGCACAGCAAATTCTTCGGTCATGTAAAGACTGCAAGCCAAGAAGCTTGCGTCTGCTTATGTATGGTGAAGGACCGCCTTCAAAGTTAGTTTTATATAGAGCAAATCTCGTGAAGACTCTTTGAACTCTTTCAATTTTAGCGGAGTATAAGTCATAGTACGGACTCCATACCAAGGAACAATATTCTCATCGACTCCGTACAAGAGCAATAAATAAAGATTTAAGGGTATTCGGTTCTTTAAAGTCCCTAGTATTTCTTTTAATGGAACCTAGCAATGCAAAGGATTTTGAGGTAATGCAATCAATATGTTTATTGAAAGAAAGCTTGGCGTCAAATATCACACCTAAATCCTTCATATCTGAGAGACGAGTGAGAACATTAGTATCCAGATAATAGTCGAAGATGACTGTATTCGGCTTCCTAGCATAAGTGACTACAGAGCATTTATTGATGTTTAAATACAAGTGATTTAAAACACACCACGTTACGAAAGACGCTAGATCATGCTGCAACTTTTCGCAATCAGAGATGCTGTCAATTTTCAAGAAGAGCTTAACATCGTCAGCAAACATTAGACATTTCACAAATTTAAAGTGTGAGGGGAGATCATTGATGAAGAGTAGAAACAACAAAGGGCCGATGTGAGTTCCTTGCGGAATACCTGACGACCCATTGACACAAATGCTGGACGTGGTGGACCCCATTTTTACAGATAGTTTTCTTCCACTTAGAAAACTAGTGAAAAACTCCAATAGCTCACCAGTAATGCCGTATATCTTTAATTTATGCAAAAGGACTGCATGGTCTACCTTATCGAAGGCTTTGGAAAAATCGGTGTATATCACATCAAGCTGGGATTGGTAATTAAATGCCTCAACTATCTCATGCGTGATTAAAAGTAAATTCGTACACGTAGATCTACCAGGCATAAAACCGTGCTGGCAATGACTAAGTATATTACGTACGTGAAGATAAAGTTTCAACTGAATGACACTGTCAAACAGCTTCGCCATTGTGCTCTGCTTCACTATAGGCCTATAGTTGCAAATATTGTTGCGGTCACCTGATTTAAAAATTGGATGTATAGAGCACACCTTCCAGTCGTCAATGAAGACGCCATTAGAGAGACATGCATTAAAAATACTGGTAATTGGACCCACTAAAGCTTGTGTACATGTTTTGAGAAACGTGGAACAAAGTCCTTCGTTATCCAACTTCGTGCTGGACTTTAAGTTTGAAATTGCAAGAGTCACATCACACTCATCAACTACAAACGATGATATTGGTGGTAATGATGGAGAAACTAGGCTGGGAAGAGACTGGTTGTCATACACATCATAGACCCCCTGAAAAAATTCAGCGAACAAATCGCATGAAGCCTGTGGGTTTTCAGAAACTATCCCGTTATATACAAAGGTGGTTGGAAACCCATTTGACTTCCTCTTTGAATTTATGTACTGCCAGAAAGATGACGGATTAGATTTGAGTCCAGATTCGACTTTAAACATATACTGCTTGAACAAAAATTTATGAAGACAGTCAAAGTCCTTACGAAACCGCTCAAAATTTTTAAAGTCCTTCTCACTATGACTTAGTTTGAAATTTTTAAAGGCTTTATTCTTTTTATTTTTTAGATTACATAATCGCTTATTGAACCAAGGTGGTTTATTATTTACAGATATATGTTTTAATGGAACATAATTTGATATTGCTTGAGTTATTAAAGAGTGAAAAGTTCTATAAGTTAACAGCGGATTATTTGGTGGGTTCAGGAATAACCAATCAGTTGAATTAAGAAAATCATTAATTCCTGGATAATTAGCTTTTGTAAAGTTGTATTGCTGTATCGAATTTACTGAAACGGAATCAAAGTTATAAAATTCAAAACTAATATTAAGCGCTTTATGGTGAAAACAATTAATAGAAAAAGGAGAATGGTATTCAATACAGCTTGCTTTAAGGTCGCTAGATAAAAACACAAGATCAAGCGATCTGCCACCACTATTTAAAACATCGTTACATTGATTAAACCCATTAGATAATAATGTACTTGTAAATAACAAATCTATATCAGATTTAATATTTACTGGAACTAGAGTTCTATTGTTGTTAAGCCAGGAAATATTGCATAAATTAAAATCCCCAAGAAAAATAACTTCACTGTTATCATTAGCGATGTCATTAACGTAAACCAGATTATCCAGATGCTTGTTATAAACTTCTATATTACTATTGGGTGGAATATAGGATAAAACTATATATATAGATTTATTACACGACGTTTTAATGCTCAAAATCTGTTCACATGAACCATCAGCATGAGGCAATGGTATCATTCGGCTGCAGAGGTCCGCACTTATAGCCAATAAAACACCGCCCCCTCTAGATAACCCTGATGCAATTGCACAACGATCCTTTCTGTAAATCTGGTAATAGCTATCAAAATATTCCGATGATGAAAAATTTGCAGTTAGCCAGGTCTCCGTAATGGCGATAATGTCGAATTCATGCAATGATGTGCAGCGATGAAACTGGATGGATTTACTACGCATGCCACTCACATTCTGACAATAGATACAATATTTAATGCTAGGGCATTTAGATGAGCTCGGTGTCGATAGATTTTCGGAGCTTGATCCCCCAATTACTGAAAATTTCGGAAAGGTCTCACGCGCACTCCGGTTGGCCAAAGCGAATGGTCGAACAGCTTGGCATAGCAGTTTGACGAAACTCCCAACTTGAAGTTAATACGTCTTAACGAATCGGGGGCCACATCTTTTTTTACCAGAGCAAAGCAGGAGATTTCCTTTAAATCAATGGCGGCATTTTTTGCAACATAATCTTTGATATTAGTAGCGGTAACTGAAGATTTAAATGAGGATAAATGTACCCATTCAGTGCGAAACGCTACTTCCAACTCATTCGATGGTTTGCTCCCTCTAACCACATTATGCGAAGATAAACCTTCATTCCTGTGTATGCTGTTGTTTTCCCTACTGGGCATGTTTTTATTTTCCCTATTGGGTATGTTATTAGTTACCCTACTGGGCAAGTTGTTGTTGGGAGGCAGCTCTACATTGAGATTGGCAGCAGCGACGGTGTTATTAACGAATGTTTGCATTGCTTCATTGGGGGTGGTTGACAAAGGTAAGTTAAGTGCTGGAGTGCCGACGGCATTAGCATATGTAAGTAAAGAAGAAGCTTCGTCTAACAAAGCAGGCAGAGCACCTGTTAAAGGCGAGCCGGCAGTGCCCTGAGATTTCTTACGAGAACGGGATTTCTCTTGGTTCTTTACTTGTTGTGGTTTTTGTTGTTGTTGTTTACCTTTGTCTTTATCGCGGAAATTGTTATTGGCAAATTGACAACGTAGACTGTTCACTTCAACTGTGAGTGCATTAACAGCAGTGGTGACGTCGCTGTCGTGCAATTGTTTTTGCATTGCGATTAATTCTGATTGAATGTTGTTTGTCATTTCCACCAACTTCTCCTTATCCTCAGTTAGAGCGTTAATAAGAGTAATTGTGCGAGCGTACTCAGATCGAAGAGTAGTCAACTCGTTGAAAACGGTTTGGAGAGTAATTTCTTCGATTTCAACTATTGGTGCTCCCTGCTCTTTAGCACATGTTTCGCAAACATACACACTGTCTGAGTTGAGATAACAATCCAACTCAGCGAGAGAAACACCAACACAATCCATCTGGCACATTGAACCTTCTCGCTATCTTTGGGATCGACTTTGGAGCCACAAACATACGGCATTATAAATAAATATATATGTACGCAGATATGCAAGTGTGACACCTTCTAATAATTAGCAATTTAAACGTTCGGATAATGTAAAATTAAATTGCGATCACTGACCAAAACGACGTATCAAACTGATACTACTTTTTATCTTTATACAGTGACTAAACAACTAAAATCGCAACGAATAAAAATACGTTCGCAGCAAATGAAAACACGTCCGAGGCGCACGATGTACTTTTACTCTTTTTGTTAGTGACAAAAAAAAAAGGCGCTATTATAACTCTGACGAGTTTTATGGCCGAGCTTCTCTCCCAATTCGAGGTGTGCTCCTTTTTGTTTTTCCTACTAATTGGGTGGACCTACAGTTCTATGCCGGCTCCGAACGGCGAATGCATTTTTTGTGAGAAGCTTTTTCATGGCAGAAATACACTCGGAGGGTATGCCGCCCACTGCCGAGAGGTGACCGCTGCTCTTAAAAAATCCAATAATTGGATTTTTACTAATTAGAACATTTTTTTGGTGTTTTGCTCGGACCGTGGTTTGAACCCGAGACCTCTGGCATAGCAGGCGAGCACTCTACCCACTGCACCACAGCGGCCACTTTCTGAGCCCATAACTCGACAAATAATTGAGATATTATGACGAAACTTTGTGTGTACACTTTTATTACTTGTGGTAATACATGTTCAAAATTTTAGCGAAATCGGTTGACGGCCACGCCCACTTTTATATATGGATATTGTAAAGTGACTTAATAAAAACATTTTAAGCGATATCTTTGTCAAATGTAAAGATAATTCATTGAAATTATGTGGCATGATTTCTGCGATAGACCGGAAACAAAAAATAGTAAAATTTTGGGAAAATGGGCGTGGCGCCGCCTCCTTTTAGACAAAGGAATCTACGAGATTTCGGAGCCCATAACTCGACAAATAATTGAGATATTATGATGAAACTTGGTTTATACCCTTTTATAACTTGTGTTAATAGACACGCAAAAATTTATTGAAATCGGTTTATGACCACGCCTACTTTTTAACAAAGATATTTCTGGAACACCCTTTGGGAATTTGTAACGTGATATCTTTGTAACTAGAAGTCATAAAGGAATGAAATTTTGCACAAAGAATAATATTCATATGCTTAGTTGGATGACTGATAAAAAATTTTAAAATAGGCGTGGCTACGCCCACTTTATGCAGCACTCGCTTTATATAAAATCCATCAAACGCAAACAAACAATGAACGCATACAGCTGAGTATCTCATGTTCGATTCCACTCGAACTTAGGCTTCCTTACTTGTTTGCTTTATGTCTGTAGTTGGACTCCTTCCATAGTTTTTCAATGATATACATTTCTTTATATTTGACAGAGATATCCGTATATATAGTACTCCTATATTCGTAATACCTACGAGTTCCATCAGCCAACATTACAGTACAGACATATAAAAAAGAAAGAGAAAACCGAGCAATCAAATTTGAAAAATGACATATGAATTCAAAATAAACCGCAGTGACGGCACATACAAAAAATTATAAGAAAATGAAAATAATCAAAACGCTCCGCAACAAACAAAATTATTTCAAAAAAACCAGTAACATGTTTAACAGAATTGCTTGGTCATTTGAGAGAAAGAAATCTAATAGATTCGGAAGCAGAAGAAATGATGGTGAATAAAGTTTGTTTTATGGAAAATATACATATAACAGATATTTGCAATTGCTAATTTGTATATATATGCATGTACATATACATATGTCCCAGTCCCATCTTGAGCGCGTGAGCTGGGGTGACAGTGCCCTGTTAGTGTGCGACCGCCAGTCTGCAGTCTGCTCCAGGAAGTGTGAGTAGATAGTTTGCAGTTTTTAAGTGGTATGACCGAAGTATAATTTTGGCGAT
Organism: Urophora cardui; assembly: GCA_960531455.1. Classification (NCBI taxonomy): domain Eukaryota; kingdom Metazoa; phylum Arthropoda; class Insecta; order Diptera; family Tephritidae; genus Urophora; species Urophora cardui. Next base: position 18,384,653 of record OY482675.1, on the reverse strand, counting down.
CTTGCAAGTTGACATCCACTGGGAATCGCCTGTACGTATCAATGCCTGAAAGATACTGCAGTAGTCCGGGACTCAAAAGGTTTTTTAATCCCAAGCTCCGGACAAAACACTGCAGCTCCCACCCGTCCACCTTTTATCCGCCTGTAAATATGTGGAACATATATCGATTGGTTCGTAGTCCTTTCCTCCATCCGTCTTGTTATATTATTACCTGTGGTCTCCTGTTGAGGTCGGTTTGGAGAGTAACGTAGTCTGAACTTTGGTCCTCATATGTTGCTGTGTCCAAAAGTTCGTTGTCTAAATTGTCTTGTTATTCAGTTTAGAAATTCGCAGTACTTTTCAGTACTTTTGCTTATATCACCGTGTTGGCGGCCTTCGAACGTACATACTTTACAAACATAAATCTCAAACGGAAGAACTCTACTTTTTGATATAATGCCCATGGATCGGACCACAGTATTTTAACATGGAACGCTTTCTGTCGCGATTCATAAAAATAATCAGTGCATAGAAAATAGATTTTTCTAGAACATTTCCACTAATTTTCATACAAAAATTCACAAAAGTTTGCATCTCAAAATAAATGTGGCAAATTTCTTATATTAATTATAAACAAATTCAAAAACTAAAATCAAAGGGGTATAAGTCCCCTAGAACACAATGATGCCTTTCATTTTTTTTTTCAAACGCCTCTGAACTCAATTGAATGTATTTGTCACACATATTCACAGATGACGTTAAATGTAATTGAGGCGCATGCGCAGAACTGCCAGTTGCACAAAATTTTTAAATGAATTCATACACATTGCACAGATAGAATACTATCAATATAGAAGTACTATATATATGGAGATATCACTTAAAATCAGGGACCGTAACGGTTATGAGTGATATCCAAAAAGTTGATTTTTAACGATTATTTTATGAGTTTTATTTTTTGCTCATAAAATAAGTTTTTTCTTAAGTTTCATTTTTTGATCAGAAAATAAAATTTATTTGCTGAGCTTTATTTTTCGATCAGAAAATAAAAGTTATTTTTTGAGTTTTATTTTTCCCTCAAAAAATAAGTTTTTTTTTTAGTTTTATTTTTCCCTCAGAAACTAAAAGTTATTTTTTGAGTTTTATTTTTCGATCAGAATATAAAAGTTATTTTTTAAGTTTTATTTTTCGATCAGAAAATAAAAGTTATAATTTGAGTTTTATTTTTCCCTCAGAGAATAAAAGTTATTTTTTGAGTTTTATATTTCGATCAGAGAATAAAAGTTATTTTTTGAGTTTTATTTCTCCCTCAGAAAATAAAAGTTATTTTATGAGTTTTATTTTTCGATCAGAAAATGAAAGTTATTTTCTGAGTTTTATTTTTCTGCTCAGAGAAAATCGAAAAAAATAAGTTATTTTTTGAGTTTTGTTTTTCCTTCAGAAAATAAGTTATTTTTTGAGTTTTATTTTTCGATCAGAATATAAAAGTTATTTTTTAAGTTTTATTTTTCGATCAGAAAATAAAAGTTATATTTTGAGTTTTATTTTTCCCTCAGAGAATAAAAGTTATTTTTTGAGTTTTATTTTTCGATCAGAAAATGAAAGTTATTTTCTGAGTTTTATTTTTCTGCTCAGAGAAAATCGAAAAAAATAAAAGTTATTTTTTGAGTTTTGTTTTTCCTTCAGAAAATAAAAGTTATTTTTTGAGTTTTATTTTTCGATCAGAATATAAAAGTTATTTTTTAAGTTTTATTTTTCGATCAGAAAATTAAAGTTATATTTTGAGTTTTATTTTTCCCTCAGAGAATAAAAGTTATTTTTTGAGTTTTATTTTTCAATCAGAGAATAAAAGTTATTTTTTGAGTTTATTTCTCCCTCAGAAAATAAAAGTTATTTTATGAGTTTTAGTTTTCGATCAGAAAATAAAAGTTTCTGAGTTATGACTATAAAACTTTCAAGGTTTGCCCACTTATTGCGTGGCACTGCCCATTTTCCAAAATTTCCCCAAATTTTTTCATAAGGGCCTGAGGTCAATACGTGGGTGAAATTTTATCACTCCAGCTACATATATTAGTGACTGAGATACCAAATTTCCGATTTTTTTTATATAGGAAAAGTGTGCGCGGCCATGGTCCGATTTCGCCCATTTTCAATACCAGCCAGCAAGGGCTTACAATTTTTTCGTTTGGTTAAGGGGTTACTTTCGGCCGATTTTGGTTACATTCAAGGTCCATGTATTGAGTACGCCATGGTTACATTCAATTCTTAGGAATAGTTACGCTTTTAATTTTTCCAAACTATAAAATATTTGTTATCCAAATTGTTTTGTTGTATTTTTTTTTATCAAATTACAAATAATTTATTGTTGGGGGCAAATGGAAAAAATTCAAAAACTATTTCCAGCGAATGTTGAGTGTATAGCTGTTTCACGAAAATGAATAAGGTGAAAGTGGGAAAAATTCAACAGCTTTCACAGTCTCAGTGGTCGAGCGTGTAAAAGCGTTCGCACATTGCGGCTGAAGATGGAATGTATCACGGGTTCGATCCCCGTGAGGAGCATCCACTTCCGAAAAGGGAGCTAATGATCGAAAATATTTTTTTGTGAAATAGCTATACTCAACCTTCGCTGGAAATTGCTGTTGAAAATTTTCCATTTACCCCCAACAATAAAAAATTAAATTAACTAATTTTCGTGCTAAGCACTAAAATGCTTTTAAGTTCAAATAATTTATTTGACAGGAGCCAGCGCCACATTAGAAATAAATTTATTCTGGCGAATTTTCGTCGGGCGATTTTCGTTAGCTTTTTGTTTCTGTTCATTCTCATATCTGGCCGTGTTTTTAAATGTTTATAGAATGATACGACCGGGCGATATTTCGCTCGACGTTGGATTTGTTTAAGGCTTAAAGACAGAGACCAACTTTAACAGTTAACACTTATTTTCATTCCATTTCAGTCTGACGGAAACACAAAAATGGTGAGCGCAAAATGTTTCCCACTGACTGAAACAGAAAACTTTTTCACTCAAAGTGTTTCTCACCGTGGGCAACCTCTCTCAACGATCTTTTTTCTGTTGCCATTTAAGAGTTATTTTTCAACACTCAAAAATATCCCTCAGCAAGTGACGGTTTCAATGAGACTTTTATTTTTTTCCGTCCTTTGATAACAGTTAAAAACAGAGGGATAAAGAAAAGTGTTGCTGAAAAATATGTTTGCATATGTATGTAGATATGCATGTACGTTCGTGCGCATACGCATGTGTACAAATGGAAGAAAATTTGTGTTCGTAGTATGACTGTATTTAAAATAACCAATTTTGTAACTAAGCAGGTATGGACAGGAATTTTATTTTGAATTATTTAGTTAATACATAATATGTATATGTATTAAAATATACTTTGATATTAGATTCGTTACTTACATATTTATGTTCATATTAATATAGGTATTTAATTATAAAGGCATGTACCTATCTGAATTTTTTTACATACTCTGCAGGAAGTTAATAAGTAATTAGAGAACAGAATTTCTGGTTCAGAACTAGCGAAAATGTGTCAAAGAGGCACCAGTTCATTTGCCGTCGGCTTTGCATATTTCTGCAATTCTTATACATGCATACATATGAACATATGTATGTACTTACATTCATATTAACATATCTTAGTTAATCTTAGTAGTACGCAGGTACATACCTATGTCCATAACTATTTTATATTATCTATATATTAATAGGCTAACATTTTTCCCATACAAACAATTGCCAGGCTGTTTTGCACATTTAACATACTCATATCCACATAAAATTGGTATGGATGTGTTCGTATGAGTGAGGAGCAGTGCATAGGCATATAATTTTTTCTATAAATTATTTAATTTCCTTATAATTAATAAATAAAGTTTTTAGTTTTGTACCATTTTTGATTTACTTCGTTTTTGCTTCGTTGGCAAATGTGCCCACTATCTATATATTAATAGGCTAACATTTTTCCCATACAAACAATTGCCAGGCTGTTTTGCACATTTAACATACTCATATCCACATAAAATTGATATGGATGTGTTCGTATGAGTCAGGAGCAGTGCATAGGCATATAATTTTTTCTATAAATTATTTAATTTTTTTATAATTAATAAATAAAATGTTTAGTTAAGAGAAATAGATATCGTAAACGTGTTTAAAAATATCGTAAACACAGTTGAAGAGTCGCTTTAATTTAAAAGCGCTCACCACCGGGCCTACCTTCGTAGATCTGCCTTGATTTTGACCATGATTTCGCGTCGGACCGTGATCAAAAGGGCAAATCAGTGTTGCGGTACAACTGGAATTTGGAAAGTGTTGCTTATCTCCGCGAAAAGGAATAATTTTTGTACAAATACAAAGTTGAAAAAATAAATTGCATGGTCGAATTTCGACCACCGGCGATACAAGTTATTTTTAATACTTAGAGTTCGGCTTTATTAAAAATAACGAATTTATTGTTTTGGTATTAAGATTATACAGCCTCTCACTTAAAATTAAATAAAAGGCGACTACCTAATCTATAAAAAGAAGTCGTTACATGTGTACATATGTGTATGCAAAAAAATGTTAAACAAAAGATTCAATAATGTATAATAAACATGGAAAATTGCAATACCTGGTTTCCATTCCACCAGATCGCAGGCATACCGGCGTACCATTTAGTATAATTACAAACATACCCAGTAAAAATTTGGTCATCGCTATTACCTGTCAGGCATGATAGAAGGCCTTGCCATGGAACATCTGGCGCGTTCATCACTTCTTTCACGCATTGCCAGTAATGCAGAGTGGAATGAGCTTCCATTACCCATTCCACGTCATGCAAAGTAGAATGGAGCGCGAAAAATCAACTGGAATAAATACCAGTGGAAATTTCCATCATGCCTTACATTTTTCGCCTTCTTTCTCTGCTTCCCTGTAAGGTATTCTTTATTTGATTCACTAGAATCCTTGCGGTATTGCGTGATTTATTCGTTCGGCGGTAATGCATAGGGGAATTCCTTCCCTCCAATGACAAGCCCATGCTAATGTCGGGCATTATGTCAACGAATGTGGAAGCGATTGCCAGGGTTTTTCTGGATTACCCTCTTAATTCCACGGTCATCGAGTTTTTTGGTGGGTACATACATATGTATGTACATATGCATTTCATATCCCTGTAAAAAAGTGTGCGACGAGTCTCTAAAAAGATTTGTCCGGGAGCGCTCTCTTTCGGGTACAATTAGTCTACAATTGTTCCCAATTGTACCCGAACGGGTACATATGTATACTAATTGTAGACGAATTGTACCCGAAAGGGTATCAAACGGGTACAATTAGTCGCACAAATGGATGTGTCGCATTTGCTACCTGTTCGGGTACAAAACGGGTACAATTGTGCGCTTTTGCTACCCGTTCGGGTACAAACTGGGTACAATTAGTCTCTTCATAGGACATGCTCAAACAAAAGAGAACACTTCAACCCATATAAAGAGATACAAATGGGTAGTAATCGCATGCTCCCTTGCGAGTTGTCCCGGATGTATCCCGGAGTGATCGCATTTTTTGCAGGGATGTTCATCCTCAACGGAGTGGCACATGTACGTGCGCACGACACATACATGCACAAAAGACTTTTATTTTTTCTCTGCCCGAAATATCCGTCCTTTTGCGACAGAAATTTTTCGCTGCTCAATGATAACCGTCACTGTCCAACAGTGACGGAAAAAAGTTGAAAATAAAAGTTTCCCACTGACGGAAACAGCTAGTCTGTAAACAATAAGTGTTATCGGCGTTGCTCAACTGTTATGCTTTTGTGTTTACATGAAACTGTTATTTTAGGACACTTAGAAAAAACTTAACAGTTATGTTGGTCTCTGCTTAAAGATGTAAAACAATTGATAATTTTAGTTTTTGTTAACCCTATATATTGTTCTGCTTTCAAATAAGTAGCCCTAACGTTAATAGGACATATGCCTATATTTATACTCAGCTGTACTAGTACACAGAGTATTATAATTTTGATTTCATAACGGTGGATTGTAACAGAGTGAAATAATCGAGATAGATATAGACTTATATATATCAAAATGATCAGGGTGAAAAGAGAAATCGATTGAGCCATGTCCGTCCGTCCGTCCGTCCGTCCGTCCGTCCGTCTGTCCGTCCGTCTGTAAACACTCTAACTCGCGCGAAAAGTGATATATTTTGATGAAATTTGGAATGCAAGTTGGTATCGAGACTGGGACGGTTGGTATTGAAAATGGGCGAAATCGGACCATGACCACGCCCACTTTTCCTATATAGAAAAAATCGGAAATTTGGTATCTCAGCCACTAATATAGCTGGAGCGATGAAATTTCACTCAAGTATTGAGCTCAGGCCCCTAAGAAGAAATTTGATGAAATTTTGGAAAATGGGCGGTGCCACGCCCACTTATTAAGGGTCAAACATTGAAAGTTTCATATGTCATAACTCAGAAACCGTTGAAGATATATCGATGAAATTTGGTATGCGTGATTTACTTACTTAGGGAAATGTTTGGACGAAAAATTGCCAAAATCGGTTGACGGCCACGCCCACTTTTATATATGGGAACTATAAAGGGGCCAAATAAAAACATTTTAAGCGATATCTTTGTCAAATATAAAGATATATCATTGAAATTTTATGGCAGGAGTCCAACTGTGGACATAAAATGAAAAACACAAAAATTTTGGAAAATGGGCGTGGCACCGCCTCTTTTTGGAAGCAGAAATATACGAGATTTCTGAGCCTATAACTCGACAAATAATTGAGATATTATGACGAAACTTGGTCTGTATACTTTTATTACTTGTGGTAATACATATTGAAAATTTTAGTGAAATCGGTTGGCGACCACGCCCACTTTTATATATGGGTATTATAAATATAATAATAAAAACATTTTAAGCGATATCTTTGTCAAATATAAAGATAATTCTTATACTTTGGAATAAGCGGAAAAATCCAATTAGCTCATACAGCGATGGTAGATATGATAGCTATTTCGAAGAAAAACCACTTTCTTCATCATCAGACATCTTCTCGGGAGCACACCAGGCTTTGAACCTACGCTCCAACCATCAGTAGTCGAATATTAGCGAAACGCTAAGCACTGCGGCTACCGATGGTCCTGCTGAGCTGTTGGATTTCAACACTTGCATAGCAGATGTACGAAAATCGTACACTAAGTGAGGTTAGATTGAATAGAGTAATGGCATATATAAGTGAAAAATCCAACAGCTCAGCAGGACCATCGGTAGCCGCAGTGCTTAGCGTTTCGCTAATATTCGACTACTGATGGTTGGAGCGTAGGTTCAAAGCCTGGTGTGCTCCCGAGAAGATGTCTGATGATGAAGAAAGTGGTTTTTCTTCGAAATAGCTATCACATCTACCATCGCTGTATGAGCTAATTGGATTTTTCCGCTTATTCCAAAGTATAAAAATTAAAATTAAAAATAATAATTTCGTGCTAGACACTAACATACCTAATGATAAAGATAATTCATTGAAATTTTGTGGCATGAGTTCCACAATAGACCGGAAACAAGAAATAGAAAAATTTTGGAAAATGGGCGTGGCACCGCCTCTTTTTGGAAGCAGGAATATACGAGATTTCTTAGCCTATAACTCGACAAATAGTTGAGATATTATGACGAAACTTGGTTTATACACTTCTATAACTTGTGTTAATAGACACGCAAAAATTTATTGAAATCGGTTTATGACCATGCCTACTTTTTTAACAAAGATATTTCTGGAACACCCTTTGGGAATTTGTAACGTGACTTCTTTGTAACTAGAAGTCATAAAGGAATGAAATTTTGCACAAAGAATAATATTCAAATGCGTAGTTGGATGACTGATGAAAATGTTGAAAATGGGCGTGGCTACGCCCACTTTATGCAGCACTCGCTTTATATAAAGTACACCGTGTTTCCATCAAACGCAAACAAACAATGAAAGCTTACAGCTGAGTATCTAATGTTCGATTCCACTCGAACTTAGGCTTCCTTACTTGTTTTAATTTACTTTGGTTACTTGTTTCTAGTTTTGATTACTTTTATTTTGTATTTTGGTAAATTTAAAACTTTTTAAGTGGCTGCTAATTTTTGTATGCCACTACAGCAACATTGCTAATATAAAAATGACAACAACAACTGTCAAAAGGTAGGAAAACAAGTAAGGAAGCCTAAGTTCGAGTGGAATCGAACATAAGATACTCAGCTGTATGCTTTCATTGTTTGTTTGCGTTTGATGTATTTTATATAAAGTTAGTGCTGCATAAAGTGGGCGTAGCCACGCCCATTTCCAAATTTTTATCAGTCATCCAACTAAGCATATGAATATTATTCTTTGTGCAAAATTTCATTCCGTGGTCATAAACAGATTTCAATAAATTTTTGCGTGTCTATTAATACAAGTTATAAAAGTGTATAAACCAAGTTTCATCATAATATCTCAATTATTTGTGGAGTTATGGGCTCCGAAATCTCGTAGATTCCTTTGTCTAAAAGGAGGCGGCGCCACGCCCATTTTCCCAAAATTTTACTATTTTTTGTTTCCGGTCTATCGTGGAAATCATGCCACATAATTTCAATGAATTATCTTTACATTTGACAAAGATATCGCTTAAAATGTTTTTATTAAGTCACTTTACAATACCTGTATATAAAAGTGGGCGTGGCCGTCAACCGATTTCGCTAAAATTTTGAACATGTATTACCACAAGTAATAAAAGTGTACACACCAAGTTTCGTCATAATATCTCAATTATTTGTCGAGTTATGGGCTCAGAAATCTCGTATATTCCTGCTTCTAAAAAGAGGCGGTGCCACGTCCATTTTCCAAAATGTTTGTGTTTTTAGTTTTATGCCCGCAGTTAGACTCCTGGCATAAAATTTCAATGATATATCTTTATATTTGACAGAGATATAGCTTAAAATGTTTTTATTGGGCCACTTTATAATACACATATATAAAAGTCGTGGTCGTCAACCGATTTTGGCAATTTTTAGTCCAAACATTTTCCTGAGTAAGTATATCACGCGTACCAAATTTCATCGATATATCTTCAACGGTTTCTGAGTTATGACTCATAAAACTTTCAATGTTTGCCCTTTAATAAGTGGGCGTGGCACCGCCCATTTTCCCAAATTTTTGCGTTTTCTGTTTTAAGTCCATAGATGAACGCATTCGACAAAATTTCAGAGATATATCTTTATATTTGACAGAGATATCGCTTAAAATGTTTTTATTAGGCCCCTTTATAGTTCCCATATATAAAAGTGGGCGTGGCCATCAACCGATTTTGACAATTTTCCGTCAAAGCATTGGCTTTAGTAAGTAAATCACTCATACCAAATTTCATCCATATATCTTCAACGGTTTCTGAGTTATGATATATAAAACTTTCAATACTTGACCCTTAATAAGTGGGCGTGGCACCGCCCATTTTCCAAAATTTCATCAAATTTCTTCATAAGGGCCTGAGGTCAATACGTGGGTGAAATTGCATCGCTCCAGCTATATTAGTGGCTGAGATACCAAATTTCCGATTTTTTCTATATAGGAAAAGTGGGCGTGGTCATGGTCCGATTTCGCCCATTTTCAATACCAACCGTCCCAGTCTCGATACCAACTTGCGTTCCAAATTTCATCAAAATATCTCAATTTTTGCGCGAGTTATCGTGCGTACGGACGGACGGACGGACGGACATGACTCAATCGATTTCTCTTTTCACCCTGATCATTTTGATATATGTATATAAGTCCATATCTATCTCGATTATTTCATTATGTTACAATCCACCGTTATGAAATCAAAATTATAATACTCTGTGTACTAGTACAGCTGAGTATAAAAACTACTAAAATACAATTACACTGTTATAAATATTGGAATATTTTTTAAACTTTGATTTGGTTTGAAAGAAGTTTAAAACTTTTTTTGGGTTAAATTTTGAACCTTCGAAAGTTTAAAAGTTTCTTATTCCTTTTTGGTTTCAAATTCAACTTACAAAAGTTCAAATATTTCAAAGTAGGTATTTTTATACTCAGCTGTACTAGTACACAGAGTATTAGAGTTTTAATCACATAACGGTGGATTGTAACAGAATGAAATAATCAAGATAGATATAGACTTATATATATCAAAATGATCAGGGTGAAAAGAGAAATCGATTGAGCCATGTCCGTCCGTCCGTCCGTCTGTCTGTAAACACTCTAACTTGCGCAAAAATTGAGATATTTTGATCAAATTTGAAATGCAAGTTGGTATCGAGTCTGGGACGGTTGGTATTGAAAATGGACGAAATCGGACCATGACCACGCCCACTTTTCCTATATAGAAAAAATCGGAAATTTGGTATCTCAGTCACTAATATAGCTGGAGCGATGAAATTTTACCCACGTGTTGAGCTCAGGCCCCAAGGAAGAAATTTGATGAAATTTTGGAAAATGGCCGGTGCCGCGCCCACTTATTAAGGGTCAAAAATGGAAAGATTTATGTGTAATAAATCAGAAACCGTTGAAGATATATCAATGAAATTTGGTACGCGTTATTTACATACTTAGGCAAACGTTTTGACGGAAAATTGTTAAAATCGGTTGACGGCCACGCCCACTTTTATATATGTGTATTATAAGTTACAAAAGTTTAAATATTTCTAAGTATTTTTTGGTATAAATTTCATATTTTTTTGGTTTAAATCTTATACTTTTTTCTGATTTAAACTTTTATGGTTTACATTTTAAACTTTCATTGGTCGTAAAATTTTATTTCAACCAAAAAAATTTTAATTTTTGATTTGAAATTCACACTTGCTTTTTCGAGAGAAATGAACAATATAAAAAGCTCATTTATAGTTATTAGACAATTTGAATATGGAAAAGGATGAAGGGGATATTGGGGGAAGAACAATATGGAGGAAAAGGAGAAAAACAGGATAGGAAAGAAGATACAATAGGGAAAAGCATGAAGAGGATTTGGGTGCAGACATTTTTTTTAATTTAAACTAAAAAATGTTTAAATTTTAAACTTTTGAAAGTCTTCAAATAAATTTTAATTTGGAATAAAATCTAAACCTTAAAAGTTTAAAAATCTTTTAAACTTTTCAAAGTTTAAATTTTAATAATTTTTCGGTCGACCAAAAAAGTTTAAAATTTATACCAAAATTTATGTGAGCGTATTTATAAAACATTCCCGTGTGCAAAATTATTCAAGTCGCTCATTTGGTGAAACCCGAAAGTAAATTAGACCCAAATCTGGGCTAACTTAAGTCAAAGCTTAGTTTTAGCTTTAGTCACGCTGGTGAAACCGGGCCCTAGGTTCTGCTTATCAATGCTAATGCTAAAATATTTAGTGAACTGTAGATACGAATCGAAACAAATCTCACTGTTTTATTTTGACATGTAAATTTCTGTACTATTCTCTGATGCTATTATAATATTAAGCAGTAGACAGGGGGGAGGCACTTGCCCTCCCCCCCTGCCCCTACCTGCCTACGCCCCTGCCAGCCAGTCTGGATACCAACTTGCATTCCAAATTTCATCAAAATATTTCAATTTTTGCGCGAGTTAGAGTGCGTACGGACGGGCGGATATGTCTCAATCGATTTCTCTTTTCACCCTGATCATTTTGATATATATAAGTCCACATCATTCTGTTACAATTCACCGTTATGAAATCAAAATTATAATACTCTGTGTACTAGTACAGCTGAGTATAAAAATATTTAATGCTATGCATTCTTAATTTAGCTATTTAGGCGCACGAACGTCATGTTCGCCATTCTGAATTCACCCATACTCATTCACATATGTATGTACCCTGCAGCGAAAAAGCTAACTAGTATGCCAAAATTGTAGTATAACTATTAACTGGTATTCGTATGACAATACCATACCAGTTTATTTTGTCTAGTATTATACCAGTTAAATGCAGTTGAACCACAAGCTAGTTATCAAAATACTAGTTTATCAACTGGTATCCAAAAGGCAGCATCATACCAGTTTATTTTATCCAGTATAATGAAATTTGATGAAGTCCAGCTAGGAAAAGCATTGCAATTGAACAAAAAGGGGTATTTTCAAAAAAAAAAAAAGCAAAGGTATTGAAAAAACAGAGTGCCTGTATTTTTATACAATGAGTTTTTTTTTAATTACTGAATATGTGGCTTAAGTTTTTTGTTTTTAAACTGAAATGGTACCTTATTAGTTATTTAATTTAAGAAATATTTTTATGATTCCTGAGTGAATTTTTATACAATGTGTCTGTTTTTGTTTTTTAATTACTTAATATGCATCTTACGTTTTGTTTTTGCTTATAAAACTGAACTGCCACCTATGTATATGTAAGCAATATTTATTTTTATTGAATGAATGAATATAATGAATTACATATGAAATAAATATACTTCAAAATAAATTTTTTTTTGCATACCTAAATTGGTATTCGGTGATTTAGATGCTACTAGTATTTTTCTGACCCATACAAACTGGTATTTAACTGGTATGAGCTTATGCAGAGGAAGACAATTGCCATTTCGTAGGACATTAACACACGAAAAATACCAGATATTTTCATGGGAAATTTACAGTCGGGCAAGTAGTTGACTGTACCCTGCAAACTGGTATAATTCTAGTTTGCAACTGGTTACTTTCGCTGCAGGGTATTTACCCTGGTGTTTTATAAAATTATCTAAATTAAATTCCCAATGTTTGTATGTCTTTGTTGAGCAACATGATAAATCCGCGTTAGTGCCCACCTGTGGTTTTAATACAAGCACATATGCATTAACATATTCGGCCTTTTGTTATTCACGGTTGGAGTACCACTTATTCCTTACTATTAAGAAGTATGCATAATATTTTCTCTTAAACGTGCTTTCATCAGTGTTGCCACACCCAGAGTACAAAATTTACCAAAATTAAAAAAAAATCCAAAAAATTGCCATTCTTTTGAGAGGAACACATACACTTTTATTTGCAATTTCAGGTAAGTAGCCTGCAGGAAGAATAAAATCAGTTCCTAAAAGTAGTTCACTTTTAATTGGCCATTTTGAGACAATTGAAAAAAAATAATCAATTTGTATCAAACAGCAAGAAACCCATTTTTATACTCAGCTGTACTAGTACACAGAGTATTATAGTTTTAATCACATAACGGTGGATTGTAACAGAGTGAAATAATCGAGATATATATAGACTTATATATATCAAAATGATCAGGGTGAAAAGAGAAATCGATTGAGCCATGTCCGTCCGTCCGTCCGTCTGTCCGTCCGTCCGTCTGTCCGTCCGTCTGTAAACACTCTAACTCGCGCAAAAATAGAGATATTTTGATGAAATTTGAAATGCAAGTTGGTATCGAGACTGGGACGGTTGGTATTGAAAATGGGCGAAATCAGACCATGACCACGCCCACTTTTCCTATATAGAAAATATCGGAAATTTGGTATATCAGTCACTAATATAGCTGGAGCGATGAAATTTTACCCACGTGTTGAGCTCAGGCCCCTAGGAAGAAATTTGATGACATTTTGGAAAATGGGCGGTGCCACGCCCACTTATTAAGGGTGAAACCTTGAAAGTTTTATATGTCATAACTCAGAAACCATTGAAGATATATCGACAAAATTTGGTACGCGTGATATACTTACTTAGTCAAATATTTGGACGAAAAATTTCCGAAATCGGTTGAGGGCCACGCCCACTTTTATATATGGGTCTTATAAAGTGACCTAATAAAAACATTTTAAGCGATATCTCTGTCAAATATAAAGATATATCATTGAAATTTTATAGCAAGAGTCCAACTGCGGACATAAAACGAAAAACACAAAAATTTTGGAAAATGGGCGTGGCACCGCCTCTTTTTATAAACAGGAATATACGAGATTTCTGAGCCCATAACTCGACAAATGATTTATATATAATGACTAAACTTGGTGTGTACACTTTTATTACTTGTGGTAATACATGTTGAAAATTTTAGCGAAATCGGTTGACGACCACGCCCACTTTTATATATGGGAACTATAAAGTGACCTAATAAAAACATTTTAAGCGGTATCTTTGTCAAATGTAAAGATAATTCATTGAAATTTTGTGGTATGATTTCTACAATAGACCGGAAACAACAAATAGAAAAATTTTGGAAAATGGGCGTTGCACCGCCTCTTTTTACACAAAGGGATATACGAGATTTCTTAGCCTATAACTCGACAAATAATTGAGATATTATGACGAAACTTGGTTTATACACTTTTATAACATGTGTTAATAGCCACGCAAAAATTTATTGAAATCGGTTTATGACCACGCCTACTTTTTAAGAAAGATATATCTGGAACACTCTTTGGGAATTTGTAACGTGACATCTTTATAACTAGAAGTCATAAAGGAATGAAATTTTGCACAAAGAATAATATTCATATGCTTAGTTGGATGACTGATAAAAATTTAGAAAATGGGCGTGGCTACGCCCATTTTATGCAGCACTCGCTTTATATTAAGTGCACCGTGTTTCCATCAAACGCAAACAAACAATGAAAGCATACAGCTGAGTATCTAATGTTCGATTCCACTCGAACTTAGGCGTCCTTACTTGTTAGTTAGTTTCTTTGTCATGCAGGAATATCCAAAAAAACGTAAAGTGTGCATTGACAAAATCTTTCAAATTCCTGATGAAAATATTTTTATTCAAAAATATTTACATACATATACTGATAGAATTTTCCTGTGAAAATTCCTAATTTTGGATTTGGGAAGCGAAGCAATGCAAATTTTTGCGAATTCCATGAAAGTAAGCATGTATGTATCTATGTAAAAGCTACATCTGCAACCATTTCCCATGTGTTTTTATACTCAGCTGTACTAGTACACAGAGTATTATAGTTTTAATCACATAACGGTGGATTGTAATAGAATGAAATAATCGAGATAGATATGGACTTATGTCAGTGATGCCAAGTGTAGGGAAAAGAGGCTACATGTAGGGAAATTCGACCTCAAATTTGCAGTGTAGGGAAAAGGGACAGATTTTCAAAAAATAGCTAAATGTAGGGAATTTTTGAAGTCAGAAATTTTCGTTTCCTTGCAACGAATTAAATTTTTCTAAGAACCTAAAATTTTTTAATAACTACAAATAAAATGTTTCTGCATGCTTGATGCAATATTTCAAAATTGTAATTTGTTCTTATCTGGCAATATATTCCTTGACCTGCCTACAGGGCCTCGAAGCAAAAGTTTTTTTCGTTAGCTCCTGCTTCGCTCCCAAATTTTTTTGATTTAGCTCTGGGTCCGATGTTACCACCAAATTGCACTTCCAATTTTTTTGTTGTGGTCATCAGAGATGCGTTTGTGGGCTTTTCTTGTCAAACCAGTATAGGAAGTAAGTATATACGGAAATGTGGACGTGGTACCTATCATATAAAGAGAAATTTTCATGTTGTATTTAAAAATTTAAAAATAGAGCTGGTCGAAATTCGACTACTGGTATTCACTGTCAACTTACAATATGTATAAAAACGTGATGAGACCACATGAAATTTGTATCTCTTAGTCAAGGTTTATCTAACTACATTCTTTATTTAAAAAAGTTCATTTATAATAAAAAAAAAATTACAATTATCATTTTTATGAAATATGTACAATGTTATTAAGATAAACCAAATTTCATCTATATATAGGGCTCACATTTCCTTCTGTCTACCAAAAGCTATATCTCCAAAAGTATTAATGTTTTTCGAATGAATCTTTCAGGGGATGTTAGGCGAGACTTTTCTTTATCTAAATTTATTATCTTCATAAATATTTTACTAATATTAATAATAGCAAATTGTTGTTAAATAAACTAACACCATTATCACCAATTTCTGAATTAAACACACACTTAATCCTTACTATATTTTCACACGTAGCTTTATTAAGCTGTTCGCACGACTTTCACACACTTTACTTTTAATTTTATTTGCCGAATTTTACATTTTAATTGTTCGACCAACTGCTTTTGAACCTTTTCAATAATTTTTATGAAATTACTTTGGCCCTTTTGTTGTGAAAATTATTTATTTATTGTTGAGCTCAAGGCCGTTTAAAAATTCCAAAACATACAAATTTTTGAACTTTTTTAAAAAACATTTATTGTCGATATTTCGACCTCATTCTGAGGTCATCTTCAGGACTGAAAAACAATATTAAATACGTTAATACATATACATTTACATATATACGTACATAAACTCTTATAAACATAAACAACTTAAACTTACTTGTTTGCCTATGTTTTTTCGACTGAACAGATGAGCGAATACAAAATCTTAAAGAAGTGAATTTGGAGACATAGAAAACATAAACAATTGAAAATACCGCAAGTGCAAACAAAAATACACAAGAACAACAATACATAGAACAGTAACGTTTAAATATGTATGTATGTATATACATATGTTTCTGTAACCATGCAGCTATCCTTTGTGGTTGTTGTTGGAAATAATTTCAACTCAACTGAGAGGGGACTTTGCACTAACAAATAACACCTATTTTATATATTTTTGTTGTTGGAGAACTAAGTTTCGATAAACATTAGCGCAATTGTCTGTATCCATTTTAAAATTCATCCTTCTATTATTAGGGGTGTTCAATATATGTAACATCTCTAGGGTGTACCGCTTGTGATAGTGTTTTTCATTCTCCAATATTGTAACCTTTTCAAATTGTGGATAATGTCCCGTATTGCTGCAATGGTCTGACAAGGCCGTCTTGCCGTCCGAATGATTATTTCGTAATTTTATATTTGATTTGTGAGCGGAAATCCTTGTCTTTAACTTTGTTTTTGTTGTCCCCACATATACCTTTTCGCATACGTGGGACCCGTCACCACTGCATGGAATTCTATATACTACGTCAGATTTCTCGTTTTTTGGAATTTTGTCTTTGGTGTTACTGTATAGTTGTTTCAAGGTGTTTTTATATGTAAACGCTATTTTGTACTTATCATTGTCATATATATTTGAGTTCTTCATACGTTCTGATAATCCCGCGACATAAATCGATGATTTGTAAATTTTATTTGTTCGTTCTTCGTTTTTGTTGTCCAAAATGTTGACTCGATGTTGATGAATAATTTTATTTATTAGTGAAGGTGGAAAGGCATTGCGATACAAAATGTTTTTGATTATGCCGATATTTTTCCCGTGGTATCTTTTGTCACTTATTGAAAGAATTCTTTGTACGAAATTTTTAGCGGTATTTAAAATTATTGTCTTTTCGTGCTTTGAATAAAAGTTAATTAGTCTCCCTGATGCAGTAGGCTTTTGATACCAGTCTATGGTTATTTTGTTGTTCCGTTTTATTATTAGGGTGTCCAGATATGGTAACATCCCATTATTTTCTTTTTCGATTGTGAACTTGATTGACTTGTTGTAGTTATTGAGGGTGTTGAGAATAATATCACAATCTTCTGTTTTAATAATGGCAAATAGGTCATCAACATATTTGGTGAGTAACCGTGGTTTATTCTTAGAGTCTTTTTCGAGTCTGTGTAATAATTCTTCCATTACGATGTCCGCTATTATTGGTGACACTGGTGACCCCATTGGCATTCCCGACCGTTGCTCCCGATCGTTGCTCCAGAATGGTTGTGCAATAAAACCAACATAGATATCCCAACAGACATTCAGTGGCTTTTGTCTCTTGGTCCGAAATTTGCATTGCAAACAGAAAATAAAGAATTTCCACTATTCAAATTTATAGCCGACGGAGAAAATATCATACAAACAATTACGGACAAAGAAAAACAAGAAATTGAAAGGAATAATTTGACGACACTAATACGCGATCATTTAAATAAAACCAAAATTTCAACGGGAGACAAATTTATTAAAGACACATTACGTTCCACAAGAACATTTTTAAAAAAGAACAAACAACTCCTAGTCATGAGTGCGGATAAAGGCAACGCAACAGTTATTATGGACAAAGTGGAATATGAAACTGAAATGAAAAGATTGGTGAACGACACAACCACATACAGATATTTGAAACGCGACCCTACTAATAAGTTACAGAACAAAAACAATGAGATAGTAGAAAGATTGTACAAAAATAAATTTATTGATGCCAAAGAAAAGAATTCCCTTCTCAGCAAAACGTCCAACCCACCAAGAATTTATGGTTTGCCGAAAATTCATAAAGACGGCACACCATTAAGGCCTAATTGTTCGTCCATTAATGTACCGTCCTACAATTTATGTAAATAGCTCACAAATATTCTTAAAAACTTGACCAAGTCCTCCAAATATAACGTAAAAGACGCACTGGAATTTAAACAGAAGATTGGAGGCTCATATATATATGACGATGAGATTTTAGTGTCGTTAGATGTTGTGTCGTTATTTCCCAGTGTACCGGTTGATTTGGCCATTGAAATTATAACCTCGAGATGGGACGAAATACAAAAGCATACTGTTTTGACTAAAGAGTTATTTTTAACTATACTTAAATTTTGCATAAAGGAGAATTCATACTTCAAATATAATGGAAAGATTTACGATCAACGGTCAGGAATGCCAATGGGGTCACCAGTGTCACCAATAATAACATCGTAATGGAAGAATTATTACACAGACTCGAAAAAGACTCTAAGAATAAACCACGGTTACTCACCAAATATGTTGATGACCTATTTGCCATTATTAAAACAGAAGATTGTGATATTATTCTCAACACCCTCAATAACTACAACAAGTCAATCAAGTTCACAATCGAAAAAGAAAATAATGGGATGTTACCATATCTGGACACCCTAATAATAAAACGGAACAACAAAATAACCATAGACTGGTATCAAAAGCCTACTGCATCAGGGAGACTAATTAACTTTTATTCAAAGCACGAAAAGACAATAATTTTAAATACCGCTAAAAATTTCGTACATAGAATTCTTTCAATAAGTGTCAAAAGATACCACGGGAAAAATATCGGCATAATCAAAAACATTTTGTATCGCAATGCCTTTCCACCTTCACTAATAAATAAAATTATTCATCAACATCGAGTCAACATTTTGGACAACAAAAACGAAGAACGAACAAATAAAATTTACAAATCATCGATTTATGTCGCGGGATTATCAGAACGTATGAAGAACTCAAATATATATGACAATGATAAGTACAAAATAGCGTTTACATATAAAAACACCTTGAAACAACTATACAGTAACACCAAAGACAAAATTCCAAAAAACGAGAAATCTGACGTAGTATATAGAATTCCATGCAGTGGTGACGGGTCCCACGTATGCGAAAAGGTATATGTGGGGACAACAAAAACAAAGTTAAAGACAAGGATTTCCGCTCACAAATCAAATATAAAATTACGAAATAATCATTCGGACGGCAAGACGGCCTTGTCAGACCATTGCAGCAATACGGGACATTATCCACAATTTGAAAAGGTTACAATATTGGAGAATGAAAAACACTATCACAAGCGGTACACCCTAGAGATGTTACATATATTGAACACCCCTAATAATAGAAGGATGAATTTTAAAATGGATACAGACAATTGCGCTCATGTTTATCGAAACTTAGTTCTCCAACAACAAAAATATATAAAATAGGTGTTATTTGTTAGTGCAAAGTCCCCTCTCAGTTGAGTTGAAATTATTTCCAACAACAACCACAAAGGATAGCTGCATGGTTACAGAAACATATGTATATACATACATACATATTTAAACGTTACTGTTCTATGTATTGTTGTTCTTGTGTATTTTTGTTTACACTTGCGGTATTTTCAATTGTTTATAATTTCATGTTTTCTATGTCTCCAAATTCACTTGTTTAAGTTTTTGTATTCGCTCATCTGTTCAGTCGAAAAAACATAGGCAAACAAGTAAGTTTAAGTTGTTTATGTTTATAAGAGTTTATGTACGTATATAAGTAAATGTATATGTATTAACGTATTTAATATTGTTTTTCAGGCCTGAAGATGACCTCAGAATGAGGGCGAAATATCGACAATAAATGTTTTTTAAAAAAGTTCAAAAATTTGTATGTTTTGGAATTTTTAAACGGCCTTGAGCTCAACAATAAATAAATAACCTTTTCAATAATAATAATGGCCACCAAAATATAATGGCGATGCCACACCTACCAAAAGGTAAGTCATATGATAAGGTCGCATTCACAGTGCGCGATTCGGAGCCAATGAAATGAGTAAATAAAGGCGAAGGCCGCCTACGCTGAAGAGTGTACTACGCAGAAGGACATCACCGTGGCGGTAGCCACGGTTAGGGCACACGTCCGGACGGATGGCGTAGCCCAGGGTTATTTTTTATAAGCGCGGCCGAAGGCCGCCAACGCAGAAAAATTCAATACACCCCAACTCGTTTCCCACTGTGACGACGGCCTTATGAAATAATCGACTGCGTGTGGCAACACCGGTGTTTCTATTTCATTGTTTCACAGAGACAAATGAGGTTAAATTTGACTTTTTTTGCAACTTTAACTACAAATTATTTTAAAACTATACACCCCCGGAAGCCAGGACTTTTACATTTAGAATCAGGAGGATCTCCTCTACAACGCCCAATAACTCTTTTTTTCCAACGCGTGGTAGACGGTTGGAAAATTTTCCCATATATAGTTATATAGTATATATACATATATATATATTTATTATATAAACACAAATAAACGTAACAATTCCTAAGTATGCATACGTCGATTTTTGAATAAAAACATTATTTGCATCAATTTTATGTGTGTTTATTGTAATATAGAGAAAATACGGCGTAGGGAAATTTGTAGGGAAAAATTTTGTTAGCGTAGGGAAAAGTAGGGAATTTTTTGGCATGCCGTAGGGATTTTTGGTCCAAGAATATTGGCATCACTGACTTATGTATATACATTAAGGTGGAATGAAAACATATGGAGATTTTTTGTTTGTGAACGTACCAGCAATGAAAAGTTGCCTTTATACGAGTTAATGAACCCCACAAAATTTTTTGGCGATAGGATGCCGTTTTAAACTGCCCCAAGCCCCGCAAAGTTGAAAGCAATAAGTACGATCTGGTACAAATATGAAATTTTGAAAATTATAAAAACAAAAAACGAAGTATGAGGATTGATAAGCTGAGTATTAAAGTGATTTTTTTGGAAACAACAACAACAAAAGTTATTAAAGGTCAAAGTTTATATTATGCATTTTTTAAATTGCAATTACTTAAAAACTACTGAACCGTTTTGGAATAAGAAGAAGGGAACTTTTTTTTGAAATTTTCATTTTAGATGAACCAAAGTACATTAAGCACTGCATGCACATCAAAATTGTATATTAAAGAAATATTGCTTTATTTATTCTGAATGAAACATATCATAAGGAATTTTCACGTAGATTTAACATTTTAGGAGTTATACGCAAATTAAAGTGGGTACTTTTGTGTTATTTTATATTTCGTTGGTTATCTTTTAGATCCTGTTCACATTGGATTTTTCCACTACAGGTGTCCCGTTTTCTTTTTAATACCTTTTCTTGTATCCTTTAGCTACCAGATAATGTACTGAAAACGGAAAAATTTGGACGATTTTTCGATTTCGTCAATATTTGATCCTTTCAAAAAAAAAAAAACAAAAAATTTGGATATCCTTGAAAAAGGAGCAGCTTGGATTTTAATTTCAACCGATGTTTCATCTATAAACATCACATAACACAACCCCACTTTACTTTTTTGTCGACATTTTCATGCAACCCATCGTCGCTTCCTGCCCACCGTGTCTAGCTTTGGAACAAATTGAATTTCCAAAACAATTTTTCACTCCACCTTAATATACATATATCAAAATGATCACGGTGAAAAGAGGAATCGATTGAGCCATGTCCGTCCGTCCGTCTGTAAACACTCTAACTCGCGGAAAAATTGAGATATTTTGATGAAATTTGGAATGCAAGTTGGTACCCAGACTGGGACGGTTGGTATTGAAAATGGGCGAAATCGGACCATGAACACGCCCACTTTTCTTATATAGAAAAAATCGGAAATGTTGTATCTCAGTCACTAATATAGCTGAGCTAGTATTGAGCTCAGGCCCTTATGAAGAAATTTTGTGAAATTTTGGAAAATGGGTGGTGCTATGCCCACTTATTAATGGGCAACCATTAAAAGTTTTATGAGTCATAACTCAGAAACCGTTGAAGATATATCGATGAAATTTGGTACGCGTGATATTATTACATAGGCAAATGTTTGGACGAAAACTTGCCAAAATCGGTTGACGACCAGGCCCACTTTTATATATGGGTATTATAAAGTGACCTAATAAAACATTTTAAGCGATATCTTTGTCCAATATAAAGATATATCATTGGAAAATGGGCGTGGCACCGCCTCCTTTTAGAAGCAGGAATATACTAGATTTCTGAGCCTATAACTTGAAAAATATTGGATATATTATGACGAAGCTTGGTGTATACACTTGTATAACCTGTGGTAATACATGTACAAAATTTTATCGAAATCGGTTGACGACCACGCCCAATTTTATACATGGGAACTATAAATTGGCCTAATAAAAACATTTTAAGCGATATCTTTGTCAAATATAAAGATAATTCATTGAAATTTTGTGGCATGAATCCCACAGTAGACCGAAAAAAAAGCAAAAAATTTTGGAAAATGGATGTGGCACGGCGCCTTTTTAGGCAAAAGGAATCTACGAGATGTCAGAGCCCATAGCTCGACAAATAATGGAGATATTATGAGGAAAATTTGAACATAAACTTTTACCACCTGTGGTAATACATGTTCAAAAATTTAGCGAAATCGGTTTATGACCACGCCTACTTTTTAACAAAGATATTTCTGGAACACCCTTTGGGAATTTGTAACGTGACATCTTTGTAACTATAAGTCATAAAGGAATGAAATTTTGCACCAACAATAATATTTATATGCTTAGTTGGATGAATGGTACAAATTTTGAAAATGGGCGTGGCTACCCCCACTTTATGCGGCGCTCGATTTACATAAAGTCCACCGTGTTGCCATCAAATACAAACAAACAATGAAAGTTCGATTCCACTCGAACTTAGGCTTCCTTACTTGTTTTATCTTAATTTTGCCTAAGGGACGAAGCACTGTGCGACAGGTTTTCATTTCAGTTCAAAGTCCTGTGAGAGCCCCTCTACACCCCTGAAAAATTAATTTTTTCTTGGCCTGCTCCCATAATGGAAAATTAAAAAAAAAAAATTAAAGAGGTAAGAAATCATAAAAATTCGTATATAAATGCACATTTATCTAAATCTTGCGCTTGTAAAATATAAAAACTCAAATTCATTGTTAATTAGTATTAATTCCTTAATTCATTCATAACATTTTGCCTTTGAAAAATAATTTACAAAATATAAGTACTTATTTCATGAAGATAACCTTTTAATTACACTGGATCACAAAATGAATTTTTTTGTCTGTACTTTGGACGTGACTATCCTACAAAAGCTTTGCTTGTTAATAGCTTTAGAACTTTGTACAAACCAAACACACAATCGCACCAACATACTAGGTAGCAAAGACAGAGTGTCATTAAGCTACTGTTGTTGGTATGTGGATTGTAATAAAAGGAAAATTGAAATTTAAGCGAAACAAAGCTGACGGCGGTGGTAGCTCAATTGGATAGACATTGGACTACCAATCGAAACGACTTAAGTTCAATCCTCGGTTGAGGCCGCTTGAAGAAGTCTGATGAGGCGATGTGGTGGTCTCCGAAATGGATCCATTACTTCTACCAAAAAAAAATTCAATTTTTCTTCATTAAAAACTGGCCAGTAGCTCATGTAAATTGACATAAAATAATTATTAGAATTAAAACGGTCATATAAATACAAATGGAAATAATTTCAATTGACACTATTTCATACTCGGTTGGGAAATAAAGTCAATTGGCTTTATTGCGTTTCAATAACGTCAACGATGCTTAAAAGTTGTTCATTCATGAAAATATTTGCTGATTTGGTTTGCAAATCCGTTATGAGAACCGTTTGTTAGTGAATGAAAATGCAATTTTACTCACTTTTATAGCTTAAACAGAATCAGCGTCGGACGAATTTTCGTCGGACGCGGTGGTCTGTCAAACGATTAAAATACACGGCAGTATATGAGAATGAAATAAAAATATACATATGTATGTATGTATGTTTTTTCCCTGCAAAAATTCCGAGTACTCCAGTCGCTAATCCATGGAGTGCTCGCTATGGACCAACCGATTACTCCATAACTTGCCACATTTCATACAAAAAATATGGTCCATTTAACATTGCATGTCATTGCAATGGAGTATATACTCCAGCCCCGCATAACAAACAAATTAATCCATGGAGTAGCTACATTGGATTAATTGATGGAGTACCTAACAGTTAGCCGAACATAACAACAAAAACAAATGTATATCGCGACGACGACGAATGACGTGTATACATACAAACATATGTATGTATGTAGTTATATATGTATACACATATCGTCGTCGCACAGTGGAAAATAATGAGGAGTTTCGGATTAAAAATCTATAACTTTTTTGTTAATGTAGATAGAGTTTC
Organism: Urophora cardui; assembly: GCA_960531455.1. Classification (NCBI taxonomy): domain Eukaryota; kingdom Metazoa; phylum Arthropoda; class Insecta; order Diptera; family Tephritidae; genus Urophora; species Urophora cardui. The sequence goes on along the minus strand of OY482675.1, from coordinate 18,360,043 downwards.
CAACTTTTCGCATATATATAAAGCAAAACGTTGTGCTTCTTGTCCATGAAAAGAAATCGTATACAACAACTAAAATAAATAAAAATGAAAAAGATAAATGTTGAATTCAATTTTTTTTATACATTTTACTTTAAATGTAAGAATAATATTTAAAGACAGTGCATTTATATACAATATACTAGAAAATACAAGTCAAGTCATTTTCCATACAATCAATTTTATATAATTAGTATAGATAACAGGCACTCTCATACAAACGAAAAATAAACTATAAATTAGCAACATAAATTATAAATTAGTTAACATTCAGTAGCAGCAGTGTGTCTTCATCAAGTTCCTGCACATTTCTATTAAACGATTTCCTAATGCTACTGATGTAGGGATCGGAAGTATACAGAAGAGTGTGAAACATGTCTTCATTGGTAGCTAATCGAGAGCATTTTCTGGCATGACATAAGCGAAACTTTTTGTAATCCTTATTACGAGTATTTTTTAGATTATTTAAAAGTAATGTCTTTTTCTTTTCATCAGATTTCCTTATTGCTTCCACAAGTTTAGCTTCTGTACCTTCTTGAAGATATGCATCATAAATGTGGTCAAATCCATATTCATCCAGAAGAATAGTATTTTTCCTTTTCTTGTTAGATTCTGATGCATCTACATATGAAACACAATGGTCTTCCGCGTTTTCCAGAAGAAACAGAAGAGCTGGCTGTTTCAACTTCCATATCTGGTAAAGATACACAGTATTCCGAGTCCAACCAAATACAGTTCTTATCTAAAAACGTTTTAATTTTTCGCGACGCTTGAGCCCATCTTGCATTAAATGACGGAATAATCTGCTTTTGTAGATGATTAACGATCAAACACACATTTTCTTCAGAAACTTCGTATTTACTTTTAAAAATTGTATATAGTGCCTCAACTTTTGTTCCTTCCTCAATATAGGGAAGTATTAATTCACGTTTCGAACACCTGAACGCTGCCATTTCGACAATAAACTTAAGTAAAATCAATAATAATTAAAACTGAAAACTTTGTGTTTGATTTCCTCGGTGACTATGTTTTTATTTTTGAAATAGTACGAGTGTAACGAGTTTTCGTTTTCTGGCTCTGGTTCTTCTTTCCCCAATAACTTCAAAAACCGCAAATATCCGCAGCCAATTTTTTTACACGATTTTAAGAAATACCTGGGCTACAAATACGTATAAATTGTAATGCATAGGGAAGCTTAGCTAACTTTCAAAAGTCTCGGTGAACTTGGAATATATTTATGTTTTATGTTATTATTTAAAAACGTAAATTACTAATAAACTTGGACATAATTTGAAATGTTTAAACGTTATTTATTATCTGCATAAAATTACCTTTTCAAAAAGGTATAACACCATATACCCTCTATAGCAATTTTCTATAGAAACTTAACTTTTAAAGTGATGAAGCGAATCAGTTTGATTTGAATTTTTTCAGATATAGTGCACGGAAGTGTCCCAAAAACCTTCTTTTTACATGAAATTCCAGGAAAATTTTGTACTTTCAGATAGAATAGACATTTGACTATTAAATAAGATCAAATTGCTCTGTTACTAGCGACATTGAAAAAATGATTAAAAATATGCCCTTGTTCTAGCATTTTCGACTGTGCGTCGTCGCGATAAAAATTTGGTTTTTGTTATGTTCGGCTAACTACGAACCGATGCAGATACACGAATCGGTCGTTTGGGCTATGTTAGTGGTCACTTTGAAAGTACTCCAACCTACCACAAATGGAGCATATAATCCAATGATTTTTGCAGGGTTGATGTGGAAAAAATTGAAAATATGGACAGAAGAGAGGAGTCAATGGAAGAAGTAAGGAAACATCGTAATTATAAAAATATGCATATGTATGGCAATTTCGCTTTGATTCTGTTTTACTGGGCGATATTCGCAAACAAATGTCATCGCCGCACCACGCGCAAACACGTCCGGCGATTGGTTCTGTTTAAGCTATTATGTTACCTACTACTAATTAGTTGATAAGTGAATTTAGTGAAGTGTGGTCGTCGAAAAAGCAAACAATTGAACAATTTCGAAATGGTTTTACAATATCCATATGTCGGGAGGCTTAGAAAAAATTCAAAATTATTATTAATTAATCACAAATTCTCATTCTTACGGCGTAAAAAAGATATTAATGCTATAATAAAGATTGCACCGTAAGTGTTTCTATGGATGAAAATGGTAACTGTAAAAAACTGCAACGTTTTTCTTTTATCATAAAAAGCAGTTTAGGAAAAACAAAATTTGGAATTAAAGTCGCGCGATTTTTTATTAAAAAATTTCGCCTGCGGCGATTCTCTTTTGTCATAAAAAGTAGTTTAGGAAAATGGAAATTTGGAGTTAAAAATCTCGCAATTTTTTATTAAAACTTCTCGCCTGCGGCGCTTAACTTTTGTAATATCAGCAGTGCCGCTTTTTCAAAACGAAACAAAGTCAAGTGGGAAATAACGTCAATTGAAATTATCTCCGTTGATCTTGTTACCTGTCATAAAATGTTAAACCAAGCCAAACAAAAACCAAATATCGGCTGTTAAATCGGTTGTCATACTATTAAGCAATTTTACCAACTCAAAATTGTATACCTCTCTAAAAAACACCTTTTAGGAAGTGTGGTATCTAAAAAATAGAGGAAAATATTCTGATTAATAAATAGTAGATATTTACTTTTAAAGGCTACTTAAACTTTTATTAGGTATTATATGTTAATGTAGTACAACTGTGTATACAAATGTAGGTTTTATAAAAACATTAAAAAGTTAAACAAAGATTTTTCGATTTTATATTTTCCAGTTTCGTATCCAATAAACAAAATAGGTGGTGTCAAATCCTCAAATGGTTTATAAGTGTGATATTTTGGATAACGTTAACCAGACAGTGATAACTGAAGTAAGCTGAAAATATTGACAACAGTTAAATAGCAATACTATTACTTTAGAAAAACACGCAACGTAAGGATTATACTTTTACTGCATTAATATACTGCGTTCCTCATACAAGTTTCGTCTGAATAATAACCACAACCATACATAAAACAAAAGTCAATCCATCTTCAATAATTGAAACTGCTATAAATGTTTACGTTGAAAGCGCCTCCTTCTATAGGACCTTTTTTCCGTCTTGGCCTGGCACAATGATTGACCGCGCCACCACATTCGAGGATGTTCCATACAGAGGTAAAATATTAGCAAATAACCTCATTCTTGTTTAAGTTTGCCACAAGGTTAAACCTACCTTTGTTGGCTTTAATATTTATTTTACAACTTACAACATCTATCTATCTAATACCTTTAAACGAGCAATTCTTGTATATATATATATATATATATAATCAGGATCTCGAAAACGGCTCCAACGATTTTCATGAAATTTGGTATGCAGGGAGCCTCGGAGGTGAGCTCTCGAAAAATTTAATTTTTTTACTAACTTTTATCCTGGGTCCCGAGATATGGGTCAAAACGTGGACCCGGATGACCCTCTAATGTCTCTGAGCGATATGGGTATCAAATGAAAGGTATTGATGAGGACTTCAACATAGAACTCTTTTAATTGTGATGCCTAGGCCGGGTCCCGAGATATGGGTCAAAACGTCGACCCGGATGACCCTCGAATGTCTCTGAGCGATATGGGTACCAAATGAAAGGTATTGATGAGGACTTCAACATAGAACTCTTTCAATTGTGATGCCTAGGCCGGGTCCCGAGATATGGGTCAAAACGTGGACAGGGATGAGCCTCGAATGTCTCTGAGCGATATGGGTATCAAATGAAAGGTCTTGATGAGGACTTCAATATAGGGCTCTTTTAATTGTGATGCCTAGGCCGGGTCCCGAGATATGGGTCAAAACGTGGACCCGGATGAGCCTCGAATGTCTCTGAGCGATATGGGTATCAAATGGAAGTTCTTGATGAAGACTTCAACATAGAACTCTTTTAATTGTGGTTCCTAGGCCGGGTCCCGAGATATGGGTCAAAAGGTGGACCCGGATGACCCTCGAATGTCTCTGAGCGGTATGGGTATCAAATGAAAGCTCTTGATGAGGACTTCACCATAGAACTATTTTAATTATGATGCCTAGGCCGGGTCCCGAGATATGGGCCAAAACGTGGACCCGGATGAGCCGCGAATGTCTCTGAGCGATATTGGTATCAAATGAAAGCTCTTGATGAGGACTTCACCATAGAACTATTTTAATTATGATGTCTTGGCCGGGTCCCGAGATATGGGTCAAAACGTGGACCCGGATGAGCCTCGAATGTCTCTGAGCGATATGGGTATCAAATGAAAGGTCTTGATGAGGACTTCAATATAGAACTCTTTTAATTGTGATGCCTAGGCCGGGTCCCGAGATATGGATCAAAACGTGGACCCGGATGAGCCTCGAATGTCTCTGAGCGATATGGGTATCAAATGAAATGTCTTGATGAGGACTTCAACATGGAACTATTTTAATTGTGGTGCCTAGGCCGGGTCCCGAGATATGGGTCAAAAAGTGGACCCGGATGACCCTCGAATATCTCTGTGCGATATGGGTATCAAATGAAAGGTCTTGATGAGGACTTCAACATAGAACTCTTTTAATTGTGATGCCTAGGCCGGGTCCCGAGATATGGGTTAAAACGTGGACCCGGATGAGCCTCGAATGGCTCTGAGCGATATGGGCATCCAATGAAAGGTCTTGATGAAGACTTCAACATAGAACTATTTTAATTGTGGTGCCTAGGCCGGGTCCCGAGATATGGGTCAAAACGTGGACCCGGATGAGCCTCGAATGTCTCTGAGCGATATTTGTATCAAATGAAAGGTCTTGATGAGGACTTCAACATAGAACTCTTTTAATTGTGATGCCTAGGCCGGGTCCCGAGATATGGGTCAAACCGTGGACCCGGATGAGCCTCGAATGTCTGAGCGATATGGGTATCAAATGAAAGGTCTTGATGGGGACTTCAACATAGAGCTATTTGAATTGTGGTGCCTAGGCCGGGTCCCGAGATATGGGTCAAACCGTGGACCAGGATAACCTTCGAATATCTCTGTGCGATATTTGTATCAAATGAAAGGTCTTGATGAGGACTTCAACATAGAACTCTTTTAATTGTGATGCCTAGGCCGGGTCCGAGTTTTTATTTTAACTTTTTATTTCGCTTGCGAGGACCTGCGAAAAAATGGCAGCCCGAGATAAGCTCGGTCATCCAGGTACTGATAATATAAAACAAGTAAAAGCGCCGCTGTCTTCGGCCGTACCGAAGACTTCATACCTTTCATGAGTGGGGAAATGAAAAGTTACCTATGTATGTACATAGCCGGATTAAGTTTAATTTATAATTTTAATTCTGTGGGTTCATTTATGGAAAGATTAGAAAAAATGGTGTCTTGGCTATTTAAATGGAGGAGTTATACACCAAAATGTCCATATCTGAACAATCGGTTGTATGGGAGCTATATGTTATAATGGTCCGATCTTGACAATTTTCGGTAATCCCGTTTGGGCCCATATGGGTACAAATACTTCAAAATTTCACGCCGTTAGCTGTTAAAATGGAGGAGTTATACACCAAAATGTCCATATCTGAACAATCGGTTGTAGGGGAGCTATATGTTATAGTGGTCCGATCTTCACAATTTTCGGTAACCCTGTGTGGATTGTAATAAAAGGAAAATTGAAATTTAAGCGAAACAAAGCTGACGGCGGTGGTAGCTCAATTGGATAGACATTGGACTACCAATCGAAACGACTTAAGTTCAATCCTCGGTTGAGGCCGCTTGAAGAAGTCTGATGAGGCGATGTGGTGGTCTCCGAAATGGATCCATTACTTCTACCAAAAAAAAATTCAATTTTTCTTCATTAAAAACTGGCCAGTAATATAATATATATAATACAATGGCGCTATTATAACTCTGACGAGTTTTATGGCCGAGCTTCTCTCCCAATTCGAGGTGTGCTCCTTTTTGTTTTTCCTACTGATTGGGTGGACCTACAGTTTTATGCCGGCTCCGAACGGCGAATGCATTTTTTGTGAGAAGCTTTTTCATGGCAGAAATACTCTCGGAGGGTATGCCGCCCACTGCCGAGAGGTGACCGCTGCTCTTAAAAAACCCAATAATTGGATTTTTACTAATTAGAAAAATTTGTTTGGCTCGGACCGTGGTTTGAACCCGAGACCTCTGGCATAGCAGGCGAGCACTCTACCCACTGCACCACAAACTGGCCAGTAGCTCATGTAAATTCACATAAAATAATTATTAGAATTAAAACGGCCATATAAATACAAATGGAAATAATTTCAATTGACACTATTTCATACTCGGTTGGGAAATAAAGTCAATTGGCTTTATTGCGTTTCAATAACGTCAACGATGCTTAAAAGTTGTTCATTCATGAAAATATTTGCTGATTTGGTTTGCAAATCCGTTATGAGAACCGTTTGTTAGTGAATGAAAATGCAATTTTACTCACTCTTATAGCTTAAACAGAATCAGCGTCGGACGAATTTTCGTCGGACGCGGTGGTCTGTCAAACGATTAAAATACACGGCAGTATATGAGAATGAAATAAAAATATACATATGTATGTATGTATGTTTTTTGATGTGGAAAAAATTGAAAATATGGACAGAAGAGAGGAGTCAATGGAAGAAGTAAGGAAACATCGTAATTATAAAAATATGCATATGTATGGCAATTTCGCTTTGATTCTGTTTTACTGGGCGATATTCGCAAACAAATGTCATCGCCGCACCACGCGCAAACACGTCCGGCGATTGGTTCTGTTTAAGCTATTATGTTACCTACTACTAATTAGTTGATAAGTGAATTTAGTGAAGTGTGGTCGTCGAAAAAGCAAACAATTGAACAATTTCGAAATGTTTTTACAATATCCATATGTCGGGAGGCTTAGAAAAAATTCAAAATTATTATTAATTAATCACAAATTCTCATTCTTACGGCGTAAAAAAGATATTAATGCTATAATAAAGATTGCACCGTAAGTGTCTCTATGGATGAAAATGGTAACTGTAAAAAACTGCAACGTTTTTCTTTTATCATAAAAAGCAGTTTAGGAAAAACAAAATTTGGAATTAAAGTCGCGCGATTTTTTATTAAAAATTTTCGCCTGCGGCGATTCTCTTTTGTCATAAAAAGTAGTTTAGGAAAATGGAAATTTGGAGTTAAAAATCTCGCAATTTTTTATTAAAACTTCTCGCCTGCGGCGCTTAACTTTTGTAATATCAGCAGTGCCGCTTTTTCAAAACGAAACAAAGTCAAGTGGGAAATAACGTCAATTGAAATTATCTCCGTTGATCTTGTTACCTGTCATAAAATGTTAAACCAAGCCAAACAAAAACCAAATATCGGCTGTTAAATCGGTTGTCATACTATTAAGCAATTTTACCAACTCAAAATTGTATACCTCTCTAAAAAACACCTTTTAGGAAGTGTGGTATCTAAAAAATAGAGGAAAATATTCTGATTAATAAATAGTAGATATTTACTTTTAAAGGCTACTTAAACTTTATTAGGTATTATATGTTAATGTAGTACAACTGTGTATACTAATGTAGGTTTTATAAAAACATTAAAAAGTTAATCAAAAATTTTTCGATTTTTTATTTTCCAGTTTCGTATCCAATAAACAAAATAGGTGGTGTCAAATCCTCAAATGGTTTATAAGTGTGATATTTTGGATAACGTTAACCAGACAGTGATAACTGAAGTAAGCTGAAAATATTGACAACAGTTAAATAGCAATAATATTACTTTAGAAAAACACGCAACGTAAGGATTATACTTTTACTGCATTAATATACTGCGTTCCTCATACAAGTTTCGTCTGAATAATAACCACAACCATACATAAAACAAAAGTCAATCCATCTTCAATAATTGAAACTGCTATAAATGTTTACGTTGAAAGCGCCTCCTTCTATAGGACCTTTTTTTCCGTCTTGGCCTGGCACAATGATTGAACGCGCCACCACATTCGAGGATGTTCCATACAGAGGTAAAATATTAGCAAATAACCTCATTCTTGTTTTAGTTTGCCACAAGGTTAAACCTACCTTTGTTGGCTTTAATATTTATTTTACAACTTACAACATCTATCTATCTAATACCTTTAAACGAGCAATTCTTGTATATATATAATCAGGATCTCAAAAACGGCTCCAACGATTTTCATGAAATTTGGTATGCAGGGAGCCTCGGAGGTGAGCTCTCGAAAAATTTAATTTTTTTACTAACTTTTATCCTGGGTCCCGAGATATGGGTCAAAACGTGGACCCGGATGACCCTCTAATGTCTCTGAGCGATATGGGTATCAAATGAAAGGTATTGATGAGGACTTCAACATAGAACTCTTTTGATTGTGATGCCTAGGCCGGGTCCCGAGATATGGGTCAAAACGTCGACCCGGATGACCCTCGAATGTCTCTGAGCGATATGGGTACCAAATGAAAGGTATTGATGAGGACTTCAACATAAAACTCTTTCAATTGTGATGCCTAGGCCGGGTCCCGAGATATGGGTCAAAACGTGGACAGGGATGAGCCTCGAATGTCTCTGAGCGATATGGGTATCAAATGAAAGGTCTTGATGAGGACTTCGATATAGAACTCTTTTAATTGTGGTTCCTAGGCCGGGTCCCGAGATATGGGTCAAAAGGTGGACCCGGATGAGCCTCGAATGTCTCTGAGCGATATGGGTATCAAATGGAAGTTCTTGATGAAGACTTCAACATAGAACTCTTTTAATTGTGGTTCCTAGGCCGGGTCCCGAGATATGGGTCAAAAGGTGGACCCGGATGACCCTCGAATGTCTCTGAGCGGTATGGGTATCAAATGAAAGCTCTTGATGAGGACTTCACCATAGAACTATTTTAATTATGATGTCTTGGCCGGGTCCCGAGATATGGGTCAAAACGTGGACCCGGATGAGCCTCGAATGTCTCTGAGCGATATGGGTATCAAATGAAAGGTCTTGATGAGGACTTCAATATAGAACTCTTTTAATTGTGATGCCTAGGCCGGGTCCCGAGATATGGATCAAAACGTGGACCCGGATGAGCCTCGAATGTCTCTGAGCGATATGGGTATCAAATGAAAGGTCTTGATGAGGACTTCAACATGGAGCTATTTTAATTGTGGTGCCTAGGCCGGGTCCCGAGATATGGGTCAAAAAGTGGACCCGGATGACCCTCGAATATCTCTGTGCGATATGGGTATCAAATGAAAGGTCTTGATGAGGACTTCAACATAGAACTCTTTTAATTGTGATGCCTAGGCCGGGTCCCGAGATATGGGTTAAAACGTGGACCCGGATGAGCCTCGAATGTCTCTGAGCGATATGGGCATCCAATGAGAGGTCTTGATGAGGACTTCAACATAGAACTATTTTAATTGTGGTGCCTAGGCCGGGTCCCGAGATATGGGTCAAAACGTGGACCCGGATGAGCCTCGAATGTCTCTGAGCGATATTTGTATCAAATGAAAGGTCTTGATGAGGACTTCAACATAGAACTCTTTTAATTGTGATGCCTAGGCCGGGTCCCGAGATATGGGTCAAACCGTGGACCCGGATGAGCCTCGAATGTCTGAGCGATATGGGTATTAAATGAAAGGTCTTGATGGGGACTTCAACATAGAACTATTTGAATTGTGGTGCCTAGGCCGGGTCCCGAGATATGGGTCAAAACGTGGACCAGGATAACCTTCGAATATCTCTGTGCGATATTTGTATCAAATGAAAGGTCTTGATGAGGACTTCAACATAGAACTATTTTAATTGTGATGCCTAGGCCGGGTCCGAGTTTTTATTTTAACTTTTTATTTCGCTCGCGAGGACCTGCGAAAAAATGGCAGCCCGAGATAAGCTCGGTCATCCAGGTACTGATAATATAAAACAAGTAAAAGCGCCGCTGTCTTCGGCCGTACCGAAGACTTCATACCTTTCATGAGTGGGGAAATGAAAAGTTACCTATGTATGTACATCGCCGGATTAAGTTTAATTTATAATTTTAATTCTGTGGGTTCATTTATGGAAAGATTAGAAAAAATGGTGTCTTGGCTATTTAAATGGAGGAGTTATACACCAAAATGTCCATATCTGAACAATCGGTTGTATGGGAGCTATATGTTATAATGGTCCGATCTTGACAATTTTCGGTAATCCCGTTTGGGCCCATATGGGTACAAATACTTCAAAATTTCACGCCGTTAGCTGTTAAAATGGAGAAGTTATACACCAAAATGTCCATATCTGAACAATCGGTTTTAGGGGAGCTATAGGTTATAGTGGTCCGATCTTAACAATTTTCGGTAATCCCGTTTGGGCCCATATGTGTACAAATACTTCAAAATTTCACGCCGTTAGCTGTTAAAATGGAGGAGTTATACACCAAAATGTCCATATCTGAATAATCGGTTGTAGGGGAGCTATATGTTATAGTGGTCCGATCTTCACAATTTTCGGTAACCCTGTTTGGGCTCATATGGGTACAAATACTTTAAAATTTCACGCCGTTAGCTGTTAAAATGGAGGAGTTATACACCAAAATGTCCATATCTGAACAATCGGTTGTAGGGGAGCTATATGTTATAGTGGTCCGATCTTAACAATTTTCGGTAATCCCGTTTGGGCCCATATGGGTACAAATACTTCAAAATTTCACGCCGTTAGCTGTTAAAATGGAGGAGTTGTACACCAAAATGTGTATATCTGAATAATCGGATGTTGTGGAACTATATGTTATAGTGGTCCGATCTTGACAATTTTCGGTAACCTTGTTTGGGCCAAAATGGGCACGTCTACTTCAAAGTTTCATGTCCTTAGCTGTTTAAATGGGGAAGTTATGCACAAATTACATCCAAAAATTTCATGTATATCTGAATAATCGGTTGTTTTCTATATGTTATAGTGGTCCGATTCGGCCGGTTCCGACAAATGATCAGCTGCATATAACAACATAACTGTATTCCGAATTTCATTCAGATATCTCAAAAACTGAGGGACTAGTTTGCGTTCACACAGACGGACGGACGGACATACGGACGTGGCTTAATCGACTCAGCTAGTGATTCTGATTATATCGGTATATATTTTGGTGGGTCCCCCACGCTTCCTTCTGGTACTTTCGACAAAAATTTTTTGGCACTAAGTTATAATACCATTTCATTCTCATGAAAGGTATAACAAGTAATATTGCCGCTGTCTTCGCCGTACCGAAGATTTCATACCTTTCATTAATGGGAAGATGAAAAGTTACATAGTCTGATATCGTTTAATTTATACGTTCAATTCTATGGGTTGTTTATATAAAGATTCATTAGAAAAAAAGTGTCATGATTTAAATGGAGAAGTTATACCCTAATATATATATATATCTGAACAATCGGTTGTAAGGTAGCTATATGAAATAGTGGTCCAATCTTTCCAAATTTCGGTAATATTATTTAGGTGCATATGGGTACAAATACTTCAAAATTTCATGCCCTTAGCTGTTTAAATTGAGAAATTATACCCCTAAATATCCATATCTAAATAGTCGGGTGCATGGGAGCTACATATATGTTATAGAGGTCCGATCTTGACGAATTTCGGTGACGTTATTTACGTCCATATGGGTACAAATACTTCAAAGTTAGCTGTTTAAATGGATAAGTTATATCCCTAAATGTACATATCTGACCAATCTGTTGCTGGGGAGCTATATGTAATAGTGGTCCGATCTTAACAAATAAAAAATATGTGTAATCTGTGTGGAATAGAACAAAAAATGTGACAGCTCGTAGAAAAAGTAAAGATTAATATTTTTTAATTTTTTTGAATAATTACATAAATTTTGTCGTTGTGAAGTACGCGTTGTAAGGAAACGTACCTACGTTAGGTATTTTTAAAATGATGTATTGTGGAACGATTTTCCGTCATCCCTTGTCAAATTTCGTTTGGAGACAACCCGGTTTCGGCTAATATGCGCCATCTTCAGTGTCTTTTTCCGTCCCTTGACAAGGGAGGACGGAAAATCGTTCCACAATACATCATATTCCTACCCTGTGGGAAAAGCAATCACCCAAAAAGTTATATTTTTAAAATCTTTAGATTTCTTTTGGTAAAATTCATTTGATAATTTCTATTTCATGATTTTTGGTCATTTTTCTCAAGGATTTTTGGATTCTTCCCCCATGCAAAATAAATAAATGCTAACTCTATTCACAAAATAAAATTACCAAGAATTAGGGGAAATTAGGGGGAATAGACTTGAGGGTTGCATATTAATATACCAAAATTCATTGTGCTATCCAGCTGCATACTCGGAATACTTCTCAAAATTTGTGCCTCCGTTTTTTAAATTTTTTCGAAAGTTGCATTAATTTTCAGAATTTTTCGGAAAAATTAAATTTAACAATTTTTATCAGAAACTATCTGTTCCCGGTCAAACTTTGCGTTGGCCCACTTCCTAATATAGGTACCTATTAGAAGCGAAAAACGGCACATATTAAAATATTTGGAAGTACCTAGATGACCGAACTTTTCTCGGGCTGCAGACCTCAGCAAAAGTCAGATAAGTTATAGGCACTTACTTATTACGTCTGCTAATTTTTTGTAATTTTTTTTACTTTTTTTTTGTTTCACTCCACTTCACGATGTTATAACTGTGAAAGCTTTCACTCAAATATTATTTTCTATGCGACAAGTATTACCGCCGATATTTCTGCGTCATAACGGTTAACGCTGACCCTTTTACTTTATCTCTTTCAGTTTTTACAGAATTTCAGAAGAACCTGTTATTGGTTTGACATATGGGTTATGCCCTGTCCATGCCCTCTTCATGTCCTTATCCCTTTTTTATTCGTATTGGTTTTCCACGTCCTTCCCTCTACTATTCCCTTAACCTTTCCCTTTCCATTTACCTTTCTTTTCCGTTTACGTTTTCTTTTTCTTTTCCCGTCACATTTCCCTTTCTCTACCGCTCCCTCTTACCTCTCCTTTTCTGTCTTTCTCCCTTTCATTCTCCTGTTATTTATTCTCTCGCTTCCTGTCCTATTCTCTCTCCCCATCCTACTCATTCTCTTTGCCTTTCCACTTCCCTAGGGAACCGGGTTAAGCATAACATAGAGCAGAGTTCTATATTGAAAATATATGATGCCATCGTTGCTTAGCAACCGGGTCCACGTTTTGACCCATATCTGGTGACCCGACCTAGAAATCATAATGAGTACGGCTCTATGTTAAAGCCCTGCTGCACGTTTTGGCCCATATCTGGGCACTTGACCTAGAAATCATAATGAATGCGGCTCATTATAAAGGTCCTGCTCAACAGATTTCAGTTGGCACCAATATCCCTGAGAAATGTTCCGGTGCCATCCGGTTCCACGTTTTAAATCACATTAGGGGACCCGACCTAGAAATCATAATGTGTTCATTTCAATGTAAAGGCCTTGCCCAACGCCTTTCATTAGATACCAATATCGCTGAGAAATATTCTGGGGTCATCCGTGTCCACTTTTGACCCAGATCTGAGGACCAACACGTTTAATTTGATACCAATATTGCTGAGTAATATTCCGGGGCCATTCGGGTCCACATATTGACCCACATTTGGGGATCCCACTTAGGAATCATAATGAGTTCATCTCTATGTAAAAGCCCTGCTCAGCACCTTTCATTAGATACCAATATCACTGAGAAATATTCCGGGGGCATCCGGGTCCACGTTTTGACACACATCGGGGTCTTGACTTAGGAATCGTAATTACTTCATCTCTATGTAAAAGCCCTGCTCAACACCTTTCATTAGATACCAATAGCGCTGAGAAATATTCCGTGGCCATTCGGGTCCACGTTTTCGACCATTTATATGTGGGGAACCGACCTAAGCATGACAATTAAGACGTTAAAGCCCTGCTCAACACCTTTCGTTTGATACCAATAGCGTTTACAAATATTCCTGTGTTCGGACGAAAGCGGCCTTCTAGAGTTATAAGCGTAGTATGCATGTATGGACATGTCTATTTGTTTACTTATATAATTCACGCTTACCTATATATATATATTTTATATTTTTAAAATCTTTAGGTTTCTTTTGGTAAAATTCATTTGATAATTTCTATTTCATGATTTTTGGTCATTTTTCTCAAGGATTTTTGGATTCTTCCCCCATGCAAAATAAATAAATGCTAACTCTATTCACAAAATAAAATTACCAAGAATTAGGGGAAATTAGGGGGAATAGACTTGAGGGTTGCATATTAATATACCAAAATTCATTGTGCTATCCAGCTGCATACTCGGAATACTTCTCAAAATTTGTGCCTCCGTTTTTTAAATTTTTTCGAAAGTTGCATTAATTTTCAGAATTTTTCGGAAAAATTAAATTTAACAATTTTTATCAGAAACTATCTGTTCCCGGTCAAACTTTGCGTTGGCCCACTTCCTAATATAGGTACCTATTAGAAGCGAAAAACGGCACATATTAAAATATTTGGAAGTACCTAGATGACCGAACTTTTCTCGGGCTGCAGACCTCAGCAAAAGTCAGATAAGTTATAGGCACTTACTTATTACGTCTGCTAATTTTTTGTAATTTTTTTTACTTTTTTTTTGTTTCACTCCACTTCACGATGTTATAACTGTGAAAGCTTTCACTCAAATATTATTTTCTATGCGACAAGTATTACCGCCGATATTTCTGCGTCATAACGGTTAACGCTGACCCTTTTACTTTATCTCTTTCAGTTTTTACAGAATTTCAGAAGAACCTGTTATTGGTTTGCCATATGGGTTATGCCCTGTCCATGCCCTCTTCATGTCCTTATCCCTTTTTTATTCGTATTGGTTTTCCACGTCCTTCCCTCTACTATTCCCTTAACCTTTCCCTTTCCATTTACCTTTCTTTTCCGTTTACGTTTTCTTTTTCTTTTCCCGTCACATTTCCCTTTCTCTACCGCTCCCCCTTACCTCTCCTTTTCTGTCTTTCTCCCTTTCATTCTCCTGTTATTTATTCTCTCGCTTCCTGTCCTATTCTCTCTCCCCATCCTACTCATTCTCTTTGCCTTTCCACTTCCCTAGGGAACCGGGTTAAGCATAACATAGAGCAGAGTTCTATATTGAAAATATATGATGCCATCGTTGCTTAGCAACCGGGTCCACGTTTTGACCCATATCTGGTGACCCGACCTAGAAATCATAATGAGTACGGCTCTATGTTAAAGCCCTGCTGCACGTTTTGGCCCATATCTGGGCACTTGACCTAGAAATCATAATGAATGCGGCTCATTATAAAGGTCCTGCTCAACAGATTTCAGTTGGCACCAATATCCCTGAGAAATGTTCCGGTGCCATCCGGTTCCACGTTTTAAATCACATTAGGGGACCCGACCTAGAAATCATAATGTGTTCATTTCAATGTAAAGGCCTTGCCCAACGCCTTTCATTAGATACCAATATCGCTGAGAAATATTCTGGGGTCATCCGTGTCCACTTTTGACCCAGATCTGAGGACCAACACGTTTAATTTGATACCAATATTGCTGAGTAATATTCCGGGGCCATTCGGGTCCACATATTGACCCACATTTGGGGATCCCACTTAGGAATCATAATGAGTTCATCTCTATGTAAAAGCCCTGCTCAGCACCTTTCATTAGATACCAATATCACTGAGAAATATTCCGGGGGCATCCGGGTCCACGTTTTGACACACATCGGGGTCTTGACTTAGGAATCGTAATTACTTCATCTCTATGTAAAAGCCCTGCTCAACACCTTTCATTAGATACCAATAGCGCTGAGAAATATTCCGTGGCCATTCGGGTCCACGTTTTCGACCATTTATATGTGGGGAACCGACCTAAGCATGACAATTAAGACGTTAAAGCCCTGCTCAACACCTTTCGTTTGATACCAATAGCGTTTACAAATATTCCTGTGTTCGGACGAAAGCGGCCTTCTAGAGTTATAAGCGTAGTATGCATGTATGGACATGTCTATTTGTTTACTTATATAATTCACGCTTACCTACTGCATTCATTACAAGTCCATATTCATATGCATACCAGGGATGGGCATTATTCAAGATTTGAATAATTCAATAACAAAAAATAAAAATAAATTTTTATTCTTCATTCTGACGACCTTGAATAAAGAATAAATTTTTATTTTTCATTCCGGTGCCCTTGAATAAAAAATAACTATTTATTCTTCATTATGGTGCCTTTGAATAAAGAATAATTTTTTATTCTTCATTTTGATACCCTTGAATAAGGAATAAAAATTTATTCTTCATTATGATACCCTTGAATAAAAAATAAATTTTTATTCTTCATTCTGATGCCCTTGAATAAAGAACATTTCTTTATTCTTCATCCAAAATAGGTTGAATAAAGAATAATTTTTTATTTTTCATTCAGATAATTTTGAATAAAAAATAAATTTTTATTCACGTTATTCAAATTATTCTTGCAGGTCACACAAATAAATGATTTTGCGAATATTTTTCTGAATACGAACCAAGTAT
Source organism: Urophora cardui (assembly GCA_960531455.1). NCBI lineage: Eukaryota > Metazoa > Arthropoda > Insecta > Diptera > Tephritidae > Urophora > Urophora cardui. Next base: position 18,343,494 of record OY482675.1, on the reverse strand, counting down.
TTTCCCGAGTCCCAACCGAATATTTTTCCGAATACTCTCCCGAATCCGAACCCAAATACTTAACTGAATATATTTCTGAATCCGAACCGAATATTTTACCGAAAACTTTCCCGAATCCGAACCGAAAGTATTCGGTTCGGACTCGGGAAAGTATTCGTTTCGGATAAAGAAAAATATTCGGATAAGTATTTGGGTTCGAATTCGTGAAAGTATCCGGAAAAATATTCGGTTGGGACTCGGGAAAATACTTGGTACGTATTCAGTAAAATATTCGCAAAATCATTTAGTTGTGTGATCTGCAAGAATAATTTGAATAACGTGAATACAAATTTATTCTTTATTCAAAATTATCTGAATGAAAAATAAAATGAAGAATAAAATGAATAATAAAATTATTCTTTATTCAAGGGTGCCGCAATGAAGAATACAAATTTATTCTTTATTCAAGGGTATCAGAATGAAGAACAAAAATTTACATATTTTTTATTTGAATAAAAATTTATTGAAAACCGCCCATCCCTGATGCATACTAAGCTACGGAACCATGTAAACCAGGGCTCAACAGGCTATTAGGTGGGCATCGAAACAAACAACTGTGCAAAAACGTGCGTGAATAAGCTGTGCTGCTCTGCCTCGCAAGACTGTGCTTCTTACACTAAACACGATGCGTGGTCAACCCATATGTCTATGCTTGCACTTTTTTGAGTTTTTCGATATATTAAAACCAGAAAAAAGGTATTAAACCCCCGGAAATTTTCAAAAAAAAAAAAGTATACCACTCTCGAGTATGGACCATTTATGATATTTTAAAGAAAAAGCGCTTCTCAACACTTTGCATTCGATACCAATATTGCTCAGATACATTTCGGGGTCATTCGGGTCCACATTTTGACTAATGTCTGTAGACCGGACCTAGGAATCACAATGAGTACTATTCTATATAAAATCCCTGCTTAATACCCTTTATTTGATACCAATATCGTCCAAAAATATTCAGGGGGAAGCCGGGTCCATGTTTTGACCTTTGTACCTATATCTAGGAAACCATTCCCAGATTTGAAAAAAAAAAAAAAATATGCCTATAAACCATCTAGGGCAAGGTACTCAGCCGGTGTGTAAATTTGGTCAAAATTCCTCCACGCGTTTGGGCGAAAGCCGGCGACAAAGAAATAGCCTTGATCTATCTATTAGGTATATACGAGGTCGGTTCCCTAGATATAGGGCAAAAGGTCAAAACGTGGATCCGGCTTTCACCTGAATATTTTTGGTCGATATTGATATCAAATGAAAGGTATTGAGTAGGGTATTTACATAAAATAGTACTCATTGTGATTCCTAGGTCGGGTCTCCAGATATGGGTCAAAACATGTACCCGAATGACCCCCGAACATATCTGAGCGATATTGGTATCAAATGAAAGGTATTGATGAGGACTTGAACATAGAACTATTTTAATTGTGATGCCTAGACCGGGTCTCCACATTCGGTCAAAACATGGACCCAATGATCCTCAAATGTTTCTGAGCGATATTGGTATCAAATCAAAGGTCTTGATGAGAACTTTGACACAAAACTATTATAATTGTGATGCATAGGCCGGGTTCCTAGATATGGGTCACAACGTGGACCCGGATGAGTCCGAAAAGTGGGAATCATGGCTCCAATACAGAGATGTTCTAGATGTAATGCTCAACCTGGTTCCCTGGGTAAAGGGCAATAAAAAGGAAGAGGAAAATCGAATGGAATGGGAATTGAAGGGGAAGGAAACGAAAATAGAATGGGAAATCGAAGGGGAGAGGGACAGATTGGGAGAGGGAAAGGGTGACGATTGAGAGGGGGAAAGAAAAGCAGGGGTAACGGAAAGGAAAGGGAAACGAAAAGGAGGTGAAAGAAAAAGGAAACGGAGATGAAAGAGGGAAGGGAGTGGAAGTCCAAGAGAGGTCAGGTCTGCAGATGTGGGTCAAAACGTGGGCCCGAATGACCCCGGGATATTTTTAAGATGTATGTATAAATTTCTATCGAAACCCGCATGACCCTTCCATAGAAATAAATTTATTAAACGTGGACGGATGACCACGGAATATTTCCCAGCGATATTGGTATCAAATGAAGAGTGTGGAGCTGGGATTTTATATAGGTATGAACTGATTATTCCTAGGTCGGGTCCCCAGATGTGGGTTAATAAGACGAATAAAAAGGGAGAAGGACATGAGGTAGAGGTATCGCGGCGAAGCAAGACGGATTTGCTTTGGTTCTGGATCTCACACACGGCTTAAACAATTTTCATGAAATTTAGTATACAAGGGGTATCTGGGGCAAAGTTCGGAAAAGTTTTATTCTTCCGCTCATATTTTTATACTCAGCTGTACTAGTACACAGAGTATTACAGTTTTAATCACATAACGGTGGATTGTAACAGAATGAAATAATCGAGAGAGATATAGACTTATATATATCAAAATGATCAGGGTGAAAAGAGAAATCGATTGAGCCATGTCCGTCCGTCCGTCCGTCCGTCTGTAAACACTCTAACTCGCGCAAAAATTGAGATATTTTGATGAAATTTGAAGTGCAAGTTGGTATCGACACTGGAACGCTTGGTATTGAAAATGGGCGAAATCGGACCATGACCACGCCCACCTTTCCTATATAGAAAAAATCGGAAGTATCTCAGCCACTAATATAGCTAGAGTGATGAAATTTTACCCACGTGTTGAAGTAAGGCCCCTAAGCAGAAATTTGATGGAATTTTGGAAAATGGGCGGTGCCACGCCCACTTATTAAGGAGCAAACATTGAAAGCTTTATGAGTCATAACTCAGAAACTGTTGAAGATATATCGATGAAATTTGGTACGCATGATATACTTACTTAGGCAAATGTTTGGACAAAAAATTGTCAAAATCGGTTGACGGCCACGCCCACTTTTATATATGGGTATTATAAAGTGACCTAATAAAAACATTTTAAGCGATATCTTTGTCAAATATAAAGATAATTCATTGAAATTTTGTGGCAAAAGTTCCACAATAGACCGGAAACAAAAAATAGACAAATTTTGGAAAATGGGCGTGGCACCGCCTCTTTTTAGACAAAGGAATATACGAGATTTCTTAGCCTATAGCGCGACAAATAATTGAGATATTATGACGAAACTTGGTTTATACACTTTTATAACTTGTGTTAATAGACACGCAAAAATTTATTGAAATCGGTTTATGACCACGCCTACTTTTTAACAAAGATATTTCTGGAACACCCTTTGGGAATTTGTAACGTGACATCTTTGTAACTAGAAGTCATAAAGGAATGAAATTTTGCACAAAGAATAATATTCATATGCTTAGTTGGATGGCTGATAAAAATTTTGAAAATGGGCGTAGCTACGCCCACTTTATCTAGCACTCCCTTTATATAAAATACAGCGTGTTTCCATCAAACGCAAACAAACAATGAAAGCATACAGCTGAGTATCTAATGTTCGATTCCACTCGAACTTAGGCTTCCTTGCTTGTTTTTTTTTTAACTTTTTATTTCGCTTGGCAGCCCGACATAAGCTCGGTCATCCGGGTACTAGGGGTCTTAATTGTGATGCCTAGGTCGGTTCCCCAGATATGGGTCAAAACGGGTCCACGAATGACCCGGAATATATCTAAGCGATATTGGTAACAAATGAAGTCAACACCCAAGGATTTTACACAGAGATGAACTCATTGTGATTCCTATGTCGGGTACCTAAGTTTGTGTCAGAACGTGGACCCGGATGACAAGGGATATTTTTCACTAATATTGGTATCAAATCAAAGGTGTTGATCAGGACGATATAAAAGATCCGTACCCATTATGATTCCTGGTCAAGTCCCCAGATGTGGCGGCTCAAAACGTAGACCTGGATGACCACGAAATATTTCCCAGCGATATTGGTATCAAACGAAGGGTGTTGAGCTGGGATTTTACATAACTCATTATTCCTAGGTCGGGTCCCCAGATGTGCAATACTGATATAAAGTGAAAGGTGTTGAGCAGGGCTGCCAGACGTACTAATTTGATCAGTACAATACTGATTTTTCGTGCTCCGTACTGATGGTTTTACAAACCTTAAGAAATACTGATTTTTGGATTTTGTACTGATTTTTAGCCGACACTAAAAAATTTCATTTTTATCACCCTGCACTGTTTTTAATTTTCCAACTGTTTTCATTTGACGCTTGTAATGCCGTGGCTATGCTTACGACAATACTAGACGAGCAACGTGTTTTCGGACTCTCACATCGATCAAATTTGCTGGGTGAAACAAGCACCCAGCACGCCGAGGTTTCGGGGTAATAATGTGTTATGTTGTGTGTGTGCGCTCTAATCATTGATTTAAGCGTAACCACCTCTCACCGATGACGAAAATGTGTCCGAATTGCATCGGTGTTTTGCTCGTAAGCATAACCACGGCATATCCATGAAACAATTAGGAAGGAGGAAGCAATGCGAACGTTAAATGTCATAGAAACATGATTGATAGTTAACGATACGGAAACAAAAACAAAATGCCAGTAATAAAGACGATTTTCTCCGCATATATTGTTTTTTTATACTCAGCTGTACTAGTACACAGAGTATTATAGTTTTAATCACATAACGGTGGATTGTAACAGAATGAAATAATCGAGATAGATATAGACTTATATATATCAAAATGATCAGGGTGAAAAGAGAAATCGATTGAGCCATGTCCGTCCGTCCGTCCGTCCGTCCGTCCGTCCGTCCGTCCGTCCGTCTGTCCGTCCGTCCGTCCGTCCGTCCGTCTGTAAACACTCTAACTCGCGCAAAAATTGAGATATTTTGATGAAATTTGGAACGCAAGTTGGTATCGAGACTGGGACGGTTGGTATTGAAAATGGGCGAAATCGGACCATGACCACGCCCACTTTTCCTATATAGAAAAAATCGGAAATTTGGTATCTCAGCCACTAATATAGCTAGAGTTTTAAAATTTTACCCACGTATTGAGCTCGGGCCCTTATGAAGAAATTTGATGAAGTTTTGGAAAATGGGCGGTGCCACGCCCACTTATTAAGGGTCAAACATTGAAAGTTTTATATGTCATAACTCAGAAACCGTTGAAGATATATCGATGAAATTTGGTACGCGTAATTTGCTTACATAGACAAATGTTTTGACGAAAAATTATCAAAATCGGTTTACGGCCACGCCCACTTTTATATATGTGTATTATAAAGTGACCTAATAAAACCATTTTAAGCGATATCTCTGTCAAATATAAAGATCTATCATTGAAATTTTGTCGCATGAGTCCAACTATGGACATAAAACAAAAAACACAAAAATTTTGGAATATGGGCGGTGCCACGCCCACTTATTAAGGGGCAGACATTGAAAGTTTTATGAGTCATAACTCAGAAACCGTTGAAGATATATCGATGAAATTCGGTACGCGTAATATAATTACTTAGTCAAATGTTTTGGCGAAAAATTATCAAAATCGGTTGACGGCCACGCCCACTTTTATATATAGGAAATATAAGGGGGCCTAATAAAAACATTTTAAGCGATATCTCTGTCAAATATAAAGATCAATCACTGAGATTTTGTGGCAGGAGTCCAACTATGGACATAAAACAAAAACTACAAAAATTTTGGAAAATGGGCGGTGCCACGCCCACTTATTAAGGAGCGAATATTGAAAGTTTAATAAGCCATAACTCAGAAACCGTTAAAGATATATCGATGAAATCTGGTACGCGTGATATATTTACTTAGCCAAATGTGTGGACGAAAAATTACCAAAATCGGTTGACGACCGCGCCCACTTTTATATATGTGTATTATAAAGTGACCTAATAAAACCATTTTAAGCGATATCTATGTGAAATATAAAGATAATTCATTGAAATTTTGTGACATGAGTTTTACAATAGACCGGAAACAAAAAATAAAAAAGTTTGGAAAATGGGCGTGGCACCGCCTCTTTTTAGACAAAGGGATATATGAGATTTCTTAGCCTTTAACTCGACAAATAATTGAGATATTATGACGAAACTTGGTTTATACACTTTTATAACATGTGTTAATAGACACGCAAAAATGTATTGAAATCGGTTTATGACCACGCCTACTTTTTAACAAAGATATTTCTGGAACACCCTTTTGGAATTTGTAACGTGAAGTCTTTGTAACTAAAAGTCATAGAGGGATGAAATTTTGCACTAACAATAATATTTGTATGCTTATTTGGATGATTGATATAAATTTTGAAAATGGGCGTGGCTGCGCCCTGTTTATGCAGCACTCGTTTCATATAAAATACACCCTATATCGAACAAACGCAAACAAACAATGAAAGCATACAGCTGAGTATCTAATGTTCGATTGCACTCGAACTTAGGCTTCCTTACTTGTTTTTTTTGAAGGCAATGTACTGATTTTTTCGGGAAAGGTATCTGGCAACCCTAGCTAAATAGAGCTTTTTCATTGCGATTCTTAGGCCCGGTACTCAATCAGGGTAAAATAGTGTACCCGGATACCACGGAATGTTTTTAAGCAGCGATGATATCAAATGAGAAGTGGAATACAGGGTTATGTTATGCTAAACCCGGTTCCCTAGGGAAAGGGAAAGTGGAAGGTTAATGGGAATGGAAAAGGAAAAGGGACAGAACAGGAGAGAAAGAATATAATGTAAATGGAACGAAGAGGATGGGGAGAGAGACAGTAAGAGAGGAAATAAGAGAGGGAATAAGAGAGGGACGAAAGGGAGAAAGACAGAAAAGTATAGGTGAGGAGAGCGCCACAGAAATGGAAAGGGAAGCGGAAATGTGACGGGAAAGGAAAAGGAAAACGGAAGCGGAAATAAGAGGGAAAGATAAATGGGAAGGGAAAGAGAAGGGGAGTAACAGAGGGAAAGGGAGTGGCAAAATAGGGATAAGGACATGAAGAGGGCAAGCTTTTGAAAATATAAATTTTTTCCTACACTTTTTTAAAGTTATCTGACTTTTGCTGAGGTGTGCAGCCTGAGGAGCTCGGTTTCTAGATACTTCCAACTTATTTTAAAATAATTTAATATAGAAAAAAACCGATGAACGAAAATATAAGTATTCAAGAAAAAGCGTCGGAAGCTCAGTATGTGACAAAATATTTAAAATCCGTAGGTATTTTTTTACTAATATTTTTATTTTGAATTTTTTGGAGATTTCATATATTGTACACTTTAATTTCGCAACTAGGTATATTTCATTTTGTACTAGTTGTACGAATCGAATATTTTCATGTTCAAATATTATTGAGCACCCCACGCTTTTCCTTAAATACTTACATATATTTTCGTTCATCGTTTGGTTTCTGTATTAATTTATTTCTCAATTTTTAGTGCGATTTTTAGATTAAAGCGTTTTTTTTTAGTTTTTTTTTTAGCTATTATTTATTTTTCATTTCTTAGTTAAATTTTTCATTAGAGGACGTTTTATTCGGACGCCAAGAATAAAAGTAAAAAGAAATAAAAAAAAAATAACCTTTTGCAAAAGAAGTATTTCGATCGCTTCAGTAGAACCCGAAATAAAACACGTTCAAAATTCCAAGGAAAATATGTTTTTCGCTTTCTTTGGTCTTTTAGGTTCATTTTACAGGAAAATTTTCTGAGGAGATCCCTGATAAAATTTTATGGCGAACAATTTTCTAGAACATTTCAAACCTCTAGCGACCTTATTAATACTACTTTGCTTGAGTTCCTACAAAAAAGGGATCAAAATAACCCTTTTCAGTTCTAGCTGCTTCCTAACACTTAACAGCAAGTTTTTATATCAGCTGTACTAGTACACAGAGTATTATAGTTTTAATCACATAACGGTGGATTGTAACAGAATGAAATAATCGAGATAGATATAGACTTATATATATCAAAATGATCAGGGTGAAAAGAGAAATCGATTGAGCCATGTCCGTCCGTCCGTCTGTAAACACTCTAACTCGCGCAAAAATTGAGATATTTTGATTAAATTTGAAATGCAAGTTGGTATCGAGACTGGGACGGTTGGTATTGAAAATGGGCGAAATCGGACCATGACCACGCCCACTTTTCCTATATAGAAAAAATCGGAAATTTGGTATCTCAGTCACTAATATAGCTGGAGCGATGAAATTTTACCCGCGTGTTGAGCTCAGGCCCCTAGGATGAAATTTGATGAAATTTTGGAAAATGGGCGGTGCCACGCCCACTTATTAAGGGTCAAACATGGAAATTTTTATATGTCATAACTCAGAAACCATTGAAGATATTTCAATGAAATTTGGTACGCGTGATTTACTTACTTAGGCAAACGTTTGGACGGAAAATAGTAAAATCGGTTGACGGCCACGCCCGCTTTTATATATGGGTCTTATAAAGTGACCTAATAAAAACATTTTAAGCGATATCTCTGTCAAATATAAAGATCTATCACTGAAATGTTGTGGCATGAGTCCAACTATGGACATAAAACAAAAAACACAAAAATTTTGGAAAATGGGCGGTGCCACGCCCACTTATTAAGGGGCAAATATTGAAAGTTTTATGAGTCATAACTCAGAAACCATTGAAGATATATCAATGAAATTTAGTACGCGTGATATACTTCTGTCCGTCCGTCTGTCCGTCTGTCCGTCCGTCTGTCCGTCTGTCCGTCTGTAAATACTCTAACTCGCGCAAAAATTGAGATATTTTGATGAAATTTGAAATGCAAGTTGGTATCGAGACTGGAACGGTTGGTATTGAAAATGGGCGAAATCGGACCATGACCACGCCCACTTTTCCTATATAGAAAAAATCGGAAATTTGGTATCTCAATCACTAATATAGCTGGAGCGATGAAATTTTACCCACGTGTTGAGCTCAGGGCCCTAGGAAGAAATTTGATGAAATTTTGGAAAATGGGCGGTGCCACGCCCACTTATTAAGGGCCAAACCTTGAAAGTTTTATATGTCATAACTCAGAAACCATTGAAGATATATCGATGAAATTTGGTACGCGTGCTTTGCTTACTTAGGCAAACGTTTGGACGAAAAATAGTTAAAATCGGTTGACGGCCACGCCCACTTTTATATATGTGTATTATAAAGTGGCCTAATAAAAACATTTTAAGCAATATCTCTGTCAAATATAAAGATCTATCATTGAAATTTTGTCGCATGAGTCCAACTATGGACATAAAACAAAAAACATAAAAATTTTGGAAAATGGGCGGTGCCACGCCCACTTATTAATGAGCAAACATTGAAAGTTTTATGAGTCATAACTCAGAAACCGTTGAAGATATATCGATGAAATTCGGTACGCGTGATATACTTACTTAGGCAAATGTTTGAACGAAAAATTTCCAAAATCGGTTGACGGCCACGCCCACTTTTATATATGTGTATTATAAAGTGGCCTAATAAAAACATTTTAAGCGATATCTCTGTCAAATATAAAGATATATCATTGAAATTTTATAGCAGGAGTCCAACTGCGGACATAAAACGAAAAATACAAAAATTTTGGAAAATGGGCGTGGCACCGCCTCCTTTTAGAAACAGGAATATACGAGATTTCTGAGCCCATAACTCGACAAATAATTTATATATAATCATGAAACTTTGTGTGTACACTTTTATTACTTGTGGTAATACATGTTCAAAATTTTAGCGAAATCGGTTTGACGACCACGCCCACTTTTATACATGGGAACTATAAAGTGGCCTAATAAAAACATTTTAAGCGATATCTTTGGCAAATATAAAGATAATTCATTGAAATTTTGTGGCATGAGTTCCACAATAGACCGGACACAAAAAATATATAAATTTTGGAAAATGGGCGTGGCACCGCCTTTTTTTAGACAAAGGAATATACGAGATTTCTTAGCCTATAACTCGACAAATAATTGAGATATTATAACGAAACTTGGTTTATACACTTTTACAACTTGTGTTGATAGACACGCAAAAATTTATTGAAATTGGTTTATGACCACGCTTACTTTTTAACAAAGATATTTCTGGAACACCCTTTGGGAATTTGTAACGTGACATCTTTGTAACTAGAAGTCAAAAAGGAATGAAAGTTGGCACAAAGAATAATATTCATATGCTTAGTTGGATCACTGACAAAAATTTTGAAAATGGGCGTGGCTACGCCCACTTTATGCAGCACTCGCTCTATATAAAATACACCGTGATTCCATCAAACGCAAACAAACAATGAAAGCATACAGCTGAGTATCTAATGTTCGATTCCACTCGAACTTAGGCTTCCTTACTTGTTTTTATTATAGTTATAATTAATATTAGAATATTGAATTAATTAAAAACTAAATTTAACTAATAATAAATAATAGCTTAAAAAAACTAAAAAACACGCTTTAATCTTAAAAATCGTAATAAAAATTTAGAAATAATTTAATTAGAAACAAAATGATGAACGAAAATATAAGTATTTAAGGAAAAGCGTCGGGTGCTTAGTATGTCAAAAAATATTTAAAATCGCTGTTTTTTTTAATAATATTTTTATTTTGACTTTTTTGAGATTTCATATAACGTACTCTTTAATTTCTCAACTAGGTATGTATGTATATTTTTGTACTAGTTGTATGAATCGAAATATTATTGAGCACCCGCACGCTTTTCCTTAAATACTTATATTTTCGTTCATCATTTTGTTTCTAATTAAATTATTTCTCAATTTTTATTACGATTTGTAAGATTAAAGCGTGTTTTTCAGTTTTTTAAGCTATTATTTATTTTTAACTTTTTAGTGAAATTTTTCATTAAAGGATGTTTTATGCGGACGCAAGAATAAAAGTAAAAAGAAGTCTGATGAAGGGATGTGGTGATCTCCGAAATAGATCTACATACATATGTATTTATAACTTCTACCAAAAATATTAATTTTTCACATAAATTTTTTCCTTATAAAAAGAAAATTGGTCATGAGAGCTCAAAAATAAAGCCTAAACGAAATAAAAGCGTGTTAAAAATAGCGTGAGAAAATAAAAATTGCCAAACACATGTGAAAGTTACCAAGAAACCAACAGCGAAAAAATAACCTATTTTGGTAATTACCAAGATCGGCAACCGTGCTATAATTGCTATAATTTATAGCCTATAATAGAATTTGAACAAAGAAAAACAAAAAACCAGTTCTTGCTTTGCATACGTATGTATGTACATGCGGTTGTTTTTTATTGCAAACACAACAACAACAAAACAGAAAGCTTGTTTCTTATTGGCTTGCATCCGGGAGTGAATTGAATGAAATTCATAGAGGCTATTTTGAAGAGAGGTAACTTAAAAGCCTCAATGAAGCATAGAATATAATGTTGAGTGTGCACTATATGATGTCGGTGGGCTGAATCTCATATTGATGTCAGGTTTCGAATCCGGAGGAGAATAGAAATAATAGAGGAAAGAACACAATAAAAGTAAAGTGAATGTTTCAAAAAAATAATAATTGAGTTAAACTTTGCAACTTTTAGGATGGGATGAAGTCACATACATACATACATACATACATACAGGTGAAGCTAATAAAAGCGTGTTAAAAAACAATTTTTGCTTTCGATGATTTAAAAGTAATGCAAAGAATTGAAATAAATAAGAAAAAAGTATCTGATCTGGAAGAACTATACCTGATGCAAAATTCAGCGATTTAATGGAATTAATTGAATTTATTGACCCCCAACATCGTCAGTTCTACAAGAATCTGCAGAAGTATCCAGATATTATAGATGGTGGAATGGCTAGCGGAGAGAGTGATGACGAACAAGTAAGGAAGCCTAAGTTCGAGTGGAATCGAACATTAGATACTCAGCTGTATGCTTTCATTGTTTGTTTGCATTTGATGGAAACACGCTGTATCTATACTAATTATATAAAATTGATTGTATGGAAAATGTATGTAACGCGATAACTCAAAAAGCACTGGACCGATTTTAATAATTATTTTTTTAAAATGTCACAAATGGTAAATTCTCGACAACCATGTACTTTTTTTGCGTATTTCTGAGACTTTAATACATTTTTCCCGGTTTTAAATTTCGAAAAACTCAAAAAAGCGTAAGCATAGACAGATTCGTTTGGTCATTTGCCGTGTTCAGTGGAGGCGTCGCAGTCGTGCCAGGCAGCGCAGCGTAGACGACTCATATGTTTGTTTTTGCACGGTTTGTTGTTTGTCTCGGTGGCAATAAAAAACCTGTTTACACATGCATACTATCCTATAACTCAAGAACGCCTGCACCTACACGTGCGGTATTGGTATCAAATGAAAGGTGTTGAGCAGGACTTCAACCTAGACATCCTCCCCAGTCTGGGTAAGAATGTGGACCCAGATGACTCCGGAATGTTTTTGAACGATATTGGTATGGAATTAAAGGTATTGAGCAGGGCTTTAACACAGACCTATTTTCATTGTGATTTCCATGCCGGGTCTCCTGATATGGGTCAAAAGGTGGATCTGGATGACGTCGGGATGTGTCTGAACGATATTGATTTCGAATGAAAGGTATTGATCTGGACTTCAATATAGAGCTATTTTAATAGTGATGCCTGGGCCGGGTCTCCAGTTAAGGGTCAACAGGTGGACCGGATGACCCCCGAATATTTCTGAGCGATACTGCTATCAAATGAAAGGTCATGATGAGGTCTTCGACGTAGAATTATGTTATTTGTGATGCCTGTGACGAGTCCCAAAATATGGGTCAAAATGTGACCTCGGATTAACCCGGAATGTGTCGGAGCAATATTGTTATGAAATGAAATGTTTTGAACAAGGATTTTACATAGAGTTCTATTCATAATGATTCCTAGACCGGGTCCCCAGATATGGGTCAAAATGCGGACCCGGTTTTTTGGCGATATTGGTATCAAATTAAGAGTGTTGGGAACGGCGTCAACATAGAGCTGTAGTGATGGCTAGACAAGGTCATCAAGTGGACCCAGATAACCCCGGAATAACTTAACTTAAATTAACTTGGCTTGACTTGACCTGACTTGACTTGACTTGACTTGACTTGACTTTGGTTAACTATTATTCCTCATTGCGAAGCAACGGGTATTTGCTAGTTTTATATAAAGGGAGTGCTAGATAAAGTGGGCGTAGCCACGCCCATTTTCAAAATTTTTATCAGCCATCCAACTAAGCATATGAATATTATTCTTTGTGCAAAATTTCATTCCTTTATGACTTCTAGTTACAAAGATGTCACGTTACAAATTCCCAAAGGGTATTCCAGAAATATCTTTGTTAAAAAGTAGGCGTGGTCATAAACCGATTTCAATAAATTTTTGCATGTCTATTAACACAAGTTATAAAAGTGTATAAACCAAGTTTCGTCATAATATCTCAATTATTTGTCGAGTTATAGGCTAAGAAATCTCGTATATTCCTTTGTCTAAAAAGAGGCGGTGCCACGGATGTTTTATGCGGACGCAAGAATAAAAGTAAAAAGAAGTCTGATGAAGGGATGTGGTGATCTCCGAAATAGATCTACATACATATGTATTTATAACTCCTACCAAAAATATTAATGTTTCACATACATTTTTTCCTTATAAAAAGAACATTCGTCATGAGAGCTCAAAAATAAAGCCTAAACGAAATAAAAGCGTGTTAAAAATAGCGTGAGAAAATAAAAATTGCCAAACACATGTGAAAGTTACCAAAAAACCAACAGCGAAAAAATAACCTATTTTGGTAATTACCAAGATCGGCAACCGTGCTATAATTGCCATAATTTATAGCCTATAATAGAATTTGAACAAAGAAAAACAAAAAACCAGTTCTTGCTTTGCATATGTATGTATGTACATGCGGTTGTTTTTTATTGCAAACACAACAACAACAAAACAGAAAGCTTGTTTCTTATTGGCTTGCATCCGGGAGTGAATTGAATGAAATTCATAGAGGCTATTTTGAAGAGAGGTAACTTAAAAGCCTCAATGAAGCATAGAATATAATGTTGAATGTGCACTATATGATGTCGGTGGGCTGAATCTCATGTTGATGTCAGGTTTCGAATCCGGAGGAGAATAGAAATAATAGGAGAAAGAACATAATAAAAGTAAAGTGAATGTTTCAAAAAAATAATAATTGAGTTAAACTTTGCAACTTTTAGGATGGGATGAAGTCACATACATACATACATACAGGTGAAGCTAATAAAAGCGTGTTAAAAAACAATTTTTGCTTTCGATGATTTAAAAGTAATGCAAAGAATTGAAATAAATAAGAAAAAAGTATCTGATCTGGAAGAACTATACCTGATGCAAAATTCAGCGATTTAATGGAATTAATTGAATTTATTGACCCCCAACATCGTCAGTTCTACAAGAATCTGCAGAAGTATCCAGATATTATAGATGGTGGAATGGCTAGCGGAGAGAGTGATGACGAACAAGTAAGGAAGCCTAAGTTCGAGTGGAATCGAACATTAGATACTCAGCTGTATGCTTTCATTGTTTGTTTGCGTTTGATGGAAACACGCTGTATTTTATATAAAGGGAGTGCTAGATGAAGTGGGCGTAGCTACGCCCATTTTCAAAATTTTTATCAGCCATCCAACTAAGCATATGAATATTATTCTTTGTGCAAAATTTCATTCCTTTATGACTTCTAATTACAAAGATGTCACGTTACAAATTCCCAAAGGGTATTCCAGAAATATCTTTGTTAAAAAGTAGGCGTGGTCATAAACCGATTTCAATAAATTTTTGCGTGTCTATTAATACAAGTTATAAAAGTGTATAAACCAAGTTTCGTCATAATATCTCAATTATTTGTAGAGTTATTGGCTCAGAAATCTCGTATATCCCTTTGTGTAAAAAGAGGCGGCGCCACACCCATTTTCCAAAATTTTTCTATTTGTTGTTTCCGGTCTATTGTGGAACTCATGTCACAAAATTTCAATGAATTATCTTTATATTTGACAAAGATATCGCTTACAATGTTTTTATTAGGTCACTTTATAATACACATATATAAAAGTGGGCGTGGTCGTCAACCGATTTCGCTAAAATTTTCAACATGTATTACCACAAGTAATAAAAGTGTACACACCAAGTTTAGTCATTATATATAAATTATTTGTCGAGTTATGGGCTCAGAAATCTCGTATATTCCTGTTTATAAAAAGAGGCGGTGCCACGCCCATTTTCCAAAATTTTTGTGGTTTTCGTTTTATGTTCATAGTTGGACTCATGCCACAAAATTTCAGTGATAGATCTTTATATTTGACAGAGATATCGCTTAAAATGTTTTTATTAGGTCACTTTATAATACACATATATAAAAGTGGGCGTGGCCGTCAACCGATTTTGACAATTTTCCGTCAAAACATTTGCCTAAGTAAGTAAATCACGCGCACCAAATTTCATCGATATATCTTCAACGGTTTCTGAGTTATGACTCATAAAACTTTCAATGTTTGACCCTTAATAAGTGGGCGTGGCAACGCCCATTTTCCAAAATTTCATAAAATTTCTTCATAGGGGCCTGAGCTCAACATGTGAGTAAAATTTTATCGCTCCAGCTATATTAGGGACTGAGATACCAAATTTCCGATTTTTTCTATATAGGAAAAGTGGGCGTGGTCATGGTCCGATTTCGCCCATTTTCAATACCAACCGTCCCAGTCTCGATACCAACTTGCATTCCAAATTTCATCAAAATATCTCAATTTTTGCGCGAGTTAGAGTGTTTACAGACGGACGGACGGACGGACGGACGGACGGACGGACGGACGGACGGACGGACATGGCTCAATCGATTTCTCTTTTCACCCTGATCATTTTGATATATATAAGTCTATATCTATCTCGATTATTTCATTCTGTTACAATCCACCGTTATGTGATTAAAACTATAATACTCTGTGTACTAGTACAGCTGAGTATAAAAATTAAGTTCATTTGAACATCCCTACACTTTATTCGCTACTTATGTTTAATCATACAATAACATGTAAATATGTACATACGTGTGTGCATAAGTTAGAAACGAATTATAGTAGGAAAGAAACTAGCAACAAATTTTCTATCAGATGTCGAAGGCAGGCAATAGCTCAGCGGTTAGAACTGTAGTTATTGTACTGCAAGGTGCGCTAGTTCGAGTCTTGGCAGAAGCAAAAGTAACCTGATGAGTCTTAGAGGGATCTAAGGTGAAACAGCTGTAGTTACATCCATGCTTAAAAAGTTTTTTTCTAGTTTCTAAAAAATAAAATATAACCTGGGCCTGTGCTAATTAAATTAAATAGATATATCTTTATATTTGACAGAGATATCGCTTAAAATGTTTTTATTAGGCCACTTTATAATACACATATATAAAAGTGGGCGTGGCCGTCAACCGATTTTGGAAATTTTTCGTCCAAATATTTTCCTCAGTAAATATATCACGCGTACCGAATTTCACCGACATATCTTCAACGGTTTCTGAGTTACGACTCATAAGACTTTCAATGTTTGCCCCTTAATAAGTGGGCGTGGCACAGCCCATTTTCCAAAATTTTTGGTTTTTTGTTTTATGTCCATAGTTGGACTCATGCGACAAAATTTCAATGACAGATCTTTATATTTGACAGAGATATGGCTTAAAATGTTTTTATTTGGTCACTTTATAATATACATATATAAAAGTGGGCGTGGCCGTCAACCGATTTTAACTATTTTCCGTCCAAATGTTTGCCCAAGTATGTAAATTACGCGTACCAAATTTCATCGATATATCTTCAATGGTTTCTGAGTTATGACATATAAAACTTTCAAGGTTTGACCCTTAATAAGTGGGCGTGGCACCGCCCATTTTCCAAAATTTCATCAAATTTCTTCCTAGGGGCCTGAGCTCAACACGTGGGTAAAATTTCATCGCTCCAGCTATATTAGTGACTGAGATACCAAATTTCCGATTTTTTCTATATAGGAAAAGTGGGCGTGGTCATGGTCCGATTTCGCCCATTTTCAATACTGACCGTCCCAGTCTCGATATCAACTTGCATTTCAAATTTCATCAAAATATCTCAATTTTTGCGCGAGTTAGAGTGTTTATAGACGGACGGACAGACGGACGGACATGGCTCAATCGATTTCTCTTTTCACCCTGATCATTTTGATATATATAAGTCTATATCTATCTCGATTATTTCATTCTATTACAATCCACCGCTATGTGATTAAAACTATAATAATCTCTGTACTAGTACAGCTGAGTGTAATTAGAAAGACAATCATAATTGTTACTCTCTTTTTTTATACTCAGCTGTACTAGTACACAGAGTATTATAGTTTTAATCACATAACGGTGGATTGTAACAGAATGAAATAATCGAGATAGATATAGACTTATATATATCAAAATGATCAGGGTGAAAAGAGAAATCGATTGAGCCATGTCCGTCCGTCCGTCCGTCCGTCCGTCCGTCCGTCCGTCTGTCCGTCCGTCCGTCTGTAAACACTCTAACTCGCGCAAAAATTGAGATATTTTGATGAAATTTGAAATGCAAGTTGGTATCGACACTGGAACGGTTGGTATTGAAAATGGGCGAAATCGGACCATGACCACGCCCACTTTTCCTATATAGAAAAAATCGGAAATTTGGTATCTCAGCCACTAATATAGCTAGAGTGATGAAATTTTACCCACGTGTTGAGCTTAGGCCCCTAAGAAGAAATTTGATGGAATTTTGGAAAATGGGCGGTGCCACGCCCACTTATTAAGGAGCAAACATTGAAAGCTTTATGAGTCATAACTCAGAAACTGTTGAAGATATATCGATGAAATTTGGTACGCGTGATATACTTGCTTAGGCAAATGTTTGGACGAAAAATTGTCAAAATCGGTTGACAGCCACGCCCACTTTTATATATGGAAACTATAAAGGGGCCCAATAAAAAAATTTTAAGCGATATCTCTGTCAAATATAAAGATATATCATTGAAATTTTATGCCAGGAGTCCACCTGCGGACATACAACGAAAAACACAAAAATTTTGGAAAATGGGCGTGGCACCGCCTCTTTTTAGAAGATGGAATATACGAGATTTCTGAGGCCATAACTCGACAAATAATAGATACATTATGACGAAACTTGGTGTGTACACTTTTATTACTCGTGGTAATACATGTTGAAAATTTTAGCGAAATCGGTTGACGACCACGCCCACTTTTATATATGGGTATTATAAAGTGGCCTAATAAAAACATTTTAAGAAATATCTTTGTCAAATATAAATGTAATTCATTGAAATTTTGTGGCATGAGTTCCACAATAGACCGGAAACAAAAAGTAGAAAAATTTTGGAAAATGGGCATGGCACCGCCTCTTTTTAGACAAAGGAATATACGAGATTTCTTAGCCCATAACTCAACAAATAATTGAGATATTATGACGAAACTTGGTTTATACACTTTTATAACTTGTGCTAATAGACACGCAAAAATTTATTGAAATCGGTTTGTGACCACGCCTACTTTTTAATAAAGATATTTCTGGAACACCCTTTGGGAATTTGTAACGTGACATCTTTTTAACTAGAAGTCATAAAGGAATGAAATTTTGCACAAAGAATAACATTCAAATGCTTAGTTGGATGACTGATAAAAATTTTGAAAATGGGCGCGGCTACGCCCACTTTATGCAGGACTTGCTTTATATAAAGTACCTACACCGTGTTTCCATGAAACGCAAACAAACAATGAAAGCATACAGCTGAGTATCTAATGTTCGATTCCACTCGAACTTAGGCTTCCTTACTTGTTTTAAATCGGATGAGCTTTTGTTGCTAAAAGTTTTGAACAAATTGGTACACTCTTTTGTGACACTACACTCCACTCGCGAACAGGGATCAGGGATACTCACTTTTAGGTATTCAGGATAAAGATAAAAAAAGGCGGTATAGAATTTTGTATTATATTTTAATGTGAGGATGTCTTAACGCTTTGGCGATTTAACAATTGTGTCTTGTGTTTACTTTACAAAAGTTGACGTATTGTTTTTGTGTGGTGTGTTACAATATGTGTATATGTTAGGGGTGTGGTGTAAATGGATATTGTAAAGTGTGGTGTAATAATGTTTTGATGTTGAATGTGATGCTGCGATGTGACCGGTTGATGTGCAAGAGTTTTTTGTTGAATGTTGGTGAGTGATGTGATGTCATATTGGTGTGTGGATGGTGATGTGGCGCTGATGCTGTGGTAATGTGATGCGAGGGGCGGGCGACGGCCAAAGTCATTTGAACATCCCGGCCCCCTAGGCGAATTTATTAGCCTAGCAAATGCTGGAGCTGTTGCAATGTCTCCACCACATTGCTAAGCCCGGTGGCACGACCCCTGCCTCGTCGTGCGGTTGATGTTGGTGCGCTGCGCCAATGCGTTGCGTTGCGTTGGTAAGTTGGTGCGCGTGGACTGTAGCGACCCCGTGCACGTTGCGGCTGATAAGGGCACGGGGCGCCGCTATTTCGGTTCGGTGGCGGTACGGGCATGCGGTGGCTGGGCGTACAATGCAGCAGCATATGGTGCGGTCGGTCGCACCCTGATGCCCTTTTACTGCAAAATGATCTCGATAGACTTTTCTTATGGTGTTCTAACTCTCTGCTGTCTTTAAATATTAATAGATGCTATAGTATTTCATTTTCCACACAATCTTTTCCCATTTCTACTAGTTATCGAATTTCTAATTCTAATCTGCTTTGTCTTACTGAAGTTAAAGATCTAGGTGTCATTTTTGATAATAAATTCTCCTTTAACAGTCATATTAATCATATCACTTCCAAGTCCTACTCAGTTCTTGGCTTTATCAGGCGTAATACTTCTAAATTTTCTGATCCGTACACATTCAAACTGCTTTTTACTTCATTCGTTTGCTCTCATTTAGAATATGCCGTTGTTATATGGAGACCTTTTATTCAGCTTCATATTAGTAGGATTGAACGCGTTCGAAAGGTTTTCTTGAAGTTCGCTCTACGATCTTTGGAATTCGAGAAGCCATTACCTTCGTATGAATCGCGCCTAATGCTCATTAATTTAAGAACCTTAGAAGTAAGAAGAACAGCTCTTTCTTTGTCTTTCTTCCATTGTATTATTTCCGGATCATTTGACGGTCCAGACCTTTTAAGTAGAATTGGGTTTAATATACCACGACGGGCTCTGCGTAGTTCTCTCCCGTTCTATGTGGAGACACACAAAACTATTTTTAGCAGTAATGCCCCTATTGCCCGTGCCTCGAGGGAGCTTAATCTTTATTTTAGCAAGGTTTCCTTAGATTTTTCTATGTCTAAAGATGTTTTTTCAAATCTTTTGTATACCATTCTATAATTTAATACATTCAATTTTAATGATATTTATATACTATTTGCCTAAATTTTGTATTCGGTATGTATCATATTTCATAACTTTCTAAGTCTGTAAGAATTTGTTTCATAGACTTAAACATAAATAAAAAAAAATAATAAATAATATTTGGCAACGAACCTCCGAAGTGCAGTCGACGATTGTATGTGACGCAGCCAGGCAATTCATGCAGTACCCATGCGCTTGCGCCACTTGCTGGCGTTGGAGCGGCTGCATGCCGCGGAATATTGCGCATAAGCGCAGCGCGTGGAGACGGCGGCATAGTGGGCATTCCACGGACGCCTGCCGAGCACTCCTACCTGCTGTGGACGTTCCGTTGTGTGCGTTGTTGATGGTTGGTGAGCGCACTACGTTGCGGGGTGCGGCGCTGCCAGCCTGAGGTGTGCGAACTTGCGTCGATCCTCTTTGGCTATTTTATAGCTTGGAAGCATATTTGTTAGTTGCGGAAGAACTATAGCTTGGGCTTGTATTCTTAAGTCCGCGTTGGGGGAAATAAGGGTTAATGAGCAGATTTTTGAAGAGTTTTGGACTACTCTTACGCCCATACACAAGATTTCGTAGTTAGAATTTTTGGTTGGGAGTCTTAAGCGTTTTTGAGCTTTCGGCGAGATAAATGATCTTTGTGAGCCTTGATCGATTAGAGCTCTTAACTGGAATACTTCTCCTGGGTGCTCAATTGAGATAATTGCCGTAGACAATAGAATTTTGCTTTCATTGTGAGAATGAAGCGTTTGAATTTGCACTGCGTGTGAGCAGCATGGTTGATATGATTCAGTTTCGGGATTTTGGGACGTGGAGCATCGAATGATGTCTCTCTTGGAATTTGCTTGGGCAAACTGACTGGTTATGGGAACGTGCAAGACAGTTTGAGCATAAATTATTATTCTTTACAAAATTATGTTTTTCCAGGGCTGACATTTCTTTGAACTTCTCGCAAGATCGGATAGAGTGTCCTCCGTTGCATAGTGGGCATGGCGGTCTTTGATTTTCGGCAGTGTATGTTTGCGATTTATTGAAACTTCTGTTGTGGGAAGTGTAATTACTGGCTTGTGGTTTGGTAAAGTTTCTATCGTTTTGGGTGTTCATGGGTTTGAACTTATTACCTACTCTCTCAGCGATTTCGTACTGGGTCGTTAGGAAATCTTTCATTTGTTGCCACGTTGGCCATTTTTTGCGGGATGTGAGTGATTGTTCCCACAGCAATAATGATTTTTCTGGTAGTGCAGTTGCGCATATATTTACCAGAATAGGGTCCCAATTATCAGTGGGAATTTTTTGTGTTTGAAGCACTGACAAGCAATTAGTTACCGTGGAATGTAACTTGATAAATTCTTCGCTTGTTTCTTTTTGTATTTTTGGCAAGTTCATTAGGATTGTTATTTGTTTATCGACCAGTACTCTTTGATTTTCGTATCTTTCTTTTAATGCCGCCCAAGCTAGATTGAAATTGTCGTCACTTAGACCGAATTGGTTTACGATTGCTGCTGCCTGACCTTTCGTTTTGTATCGGAGTTGATACAATTTTTGGGCTTGTGATAATTTTGGATGGTTGATGTACACGGCTGTAAACATGTCCCGGAAGGACGGCCATTGTTCATAACCTACATAAAATATTTCGGTATCACAAGCTGGCACTTTGAGATAAGGGCCTGATCTTGCTTCTGATGTGTGGGTTCGGGAGTTGTCTACTTTCGGGGTTGAAGTAGATGAAATAGGCCTTAGTAGTTTGAGTTGATCGTTGATCATGGCCTTTGTTTCTTCATATCGGTCAAGGCAGTTTTCGTACTTAGTGAATGCCGAGGATTTGAAATTTTCAGGCAGATCCGAGTCATCGGTTTCGATGATCTCATCATATGCCAATTGGAGCCGTGTCCAAAAGCTTTCAAGGCTTTTTGTTTTTACCTCCAAAGTCGATTCGGAGTTGCTTTGGATGGGTGCGGAAGTGAATCTAGTACAGTACCTAATAAGCCTGTCACTTTCCATAATAAATTTTGCAGCCGAAAAATCTTTAGTTTTTTTGAGCTGCTTTGAGCGTGTTCCATCTGCAGGGGTGCCTTGGAGCTTATCTTATTCCATTTCGGGAATTTTAAGAGTTTTTGGGTTTGACTCCTTACTCAGGGATTTGTCTGATGGCATTTAAACGAATTAGAAAAATTTAATTTAATTTAAACTCGCTAATTGTGTAAATATCCGCAAATTAAAATTTTGTTTGTTTTAAATATATTTGTGTTTTATGACCGCTTATTGATTTGGTTTTTGAGTTTTGTATATTTGTATATATTGGCTTTCTTTTACCATAGGTGCCTTTCTGAATGGCGTCGAAGGACCA
Source organism: Urophora cardui (assembly GCA_960531455.1). Classification (NCBI taxonomy): domain Eukaryota; kingdom Metazoa; phylum Arthropoda; class Insecta; order Diptera; family Tephritidae; genus Urophora; species Urophora cardui. The sequence continues at coordinate 18,320,809 of OY482675.1, read as the reverse complement.
TGAACAAATTGGTACACTCTTTTGTGACACTACACTGCGAACAGGGATCAGGGATACTCACTTTTAGGTATTCCGGATAAAAGATAAAAAAAAGGCGGTATAGAATTTTGTATTATATTTTAATGTGAGGACGTCTTAACGCTTTGGCGGTTTAACAATTGTGTCTTGTGTTTAGTTTACAAAAGTTGACGTTTTGTGTGGTGTGTTACAATATGTGTATATCAGGGATGCCACTAAGAATATTTTTTTCCTACCAAAAACCTACCAAAATGTCTTCGAGCCTACCAATTTTTTTTTAATGTGAGATTTAACCATATTCAACAAATTCATTTAGGGTAACTGTGCCAGTAACCGACCACCCTGCAGTAACCAGACATTGTTTTCTTACCGCTTAAAATAAAAGAAAAAACTTAATTTTTTTTTTATTTTGAAAACTTTAGTATTAAATTTAATATTATTTGTACAAATTAATGATAAGAATGTGAAGGAAAAGAGGAGCAAGCAGCAGTTTCCAGATAAACAAAAACTTGAGCTGGCGTTAAATGATATTCGGACAAGGTTGAATTGGGTATTAGTGGCTGCCACCGCTCATCCAGTGCGGAGGAAATCAGGATTTACATTTTATGGAATAACATTTGAGGAATAATGAGGGCAACGAAAAAGGTGCCCCGGCCAAGAAAGTACTTCTGTCGAAACCCACTGAGCGCAGAAGAAAGGGGAGACCTCCACTGCCTTGGGAAGATCAGGTGGACAGCGATGCTTGATCCCTAGGTACTCCCAAATGGCGCCACGCTGCATGAAACAGAAATAGCTGGCGCGCTATGTTGGACTCGGCCAAAATCGTCTAGAAAGTTACGTGCCAATTAAGTAAGTAAGAGGACAAGCAACTGATCCTGAAGGAAACGCAAGAAGATTTATCGAGGGAAATAGCGGACATTGTTTCCATTTGGTACAGCAAATACATTTACTACCTAGGCAGGCCTGATAGCCTGTTGTGATACCACACGGAGCTCTTTATTACACACCATGTAGACGAATAACCTTGTTAGCTGTTTGTTTGTTTCATATAGTGTAAAATGTCAGATGCCTTTCTGTTTTCAATCTCCTCCAGTTGTGTCTGTGGGGCCAAGTGTACTTGAAGCTCAAAGAAAACGTTTCCTCCTGGCAGAGTTTTGTGACAAAATTCTACTGAGAAGACACGTTTTCTCAACAGTGTTGTGGCAAAGTGACCAAATGTACCAAATCACTAATGTTAGTTGAACGGATGCAAAAACCTACCAAAATTCAAATCGTCCTACCAACCTACCAAGAGGAATACAACCTACCAGTTTTGGTAGGAAAAGCCCAAAAGTGGCATCCCTGGTGTATATGTTAGGTGTGTGGTGTAAATGGATATTGTAAAGTGTGGTGTAATAATGTTTTGATGTTTAATGTGATGCTGCGATGTGACCAGTTGATGTGCAAGAGTTTTTTGTTGAATGTTGGTGAGTGATGTGATGTCATATTGGTGTGTGGATGGTGATGTGGCGCTGATGCTGTGGTAATGTGATGCGAGGGGCGGGCGACGGCCAAAGTCATTTGAACAAGTTGTTTTAATAATAATAATAATAATAATAATAATAATAATAATAATAATAATAATAATAATAATAATAATAATAATAATAATAATAATAATAATAATAATAATAATAATAATAATAATAATAATAATAATAATAATAATAATAATAATAATAATAATAATAATAATAATAATAATAATAATAATAATAATAATAATAATAATAATAATAATAATAATAATAATAATAATAATAATAATAATAATAATAATAATATAATAATAATAATAATAATAATAATAATAATAATAATAATAATAATAATAATAATAATAATAATAATAATAATAATAATAATAATAATAATAATAATAATAATAATAATAATAATAATAATAATAATAATAATAATAATAATAATAATAATAATAATAATAATAATAATAATAATAATAATAATAATAATAATAATAATAATAATAATAATAATAATAATAATAATAATAATAATAATAATAATAATAATAATAATAATAATAATAATAATAATAATAATAATAATAATAATAATAATAATAATAATAATAATAATAATAATAATAATAATAATAATAATAATAATAATAATAATAATAATAATAATAATAATAATAATAATAATAATAATAATAATAATAATAATAATAATAATAATAATAATAATAATAATAATAATAATAATAATAATAATAATAATAATAATAATAATAATAATAATAATAATAATAATAATAATAATAATAATAATAATAATAATAATAATAATAATAATAATAATAATAATAATAATAATAATAATAATAATAATAATAATAATAATAATAATAATAATAATAATAATAATAATAATAATAATAATAATAATAATAATAATAATAATAATAATAATAATAATAATATAATAATAATAATAATAATAATAATAATAATAATAATAATAATAATAATAATAATAATAATATAATAATAATAATAATAATAATAATAATAATAATAATAATAATAATAATAATAATAATAATAATAATAATAATAATAATAATAATAATAATAATAATAATAATAATAATAATAATAATAATAATAATAATAATAATAATAATAATAATAATAATAATAATAATAATAATAATAATAATAATAATAATAATAATAATAATAATAATAATAATAATAATAATAATAATAATAATAATAATAATAATAATAATAATAATAATAATAATAATAATAATAATAATAATAATAATAATAATAATAATAATAATAATAATAATAATAATAATAATAATAATAATAATAATAATAATAATAATAATAATAATAATAATAATAATAATAATAATAATAATAATAATAATAATAATAATAATAATAATAATAATAATAATAATAATAATAATAATAATAATAATAATAATAATAATAATAATAATAATAATAATAATAATAATAATAATAATAATAATAATAATAATAATAATAATAATAATAATAATAATAATAATAATAATAATAATAATAATAATAATAATAATAATAATAATAATAATAATAATAATAATAATAATAATAATAATAATAATAATAATAATAATAATAATAATAATAATAATAATAATAATAATAATAATAATAATAATAATAATAATAATAATAATAATAATAATAATAATAATAATAATAATAATAATAATAATAATAATAATAATAATAATAATAATAATAATAATAATAATAATAATAATAATAATAATAATAATAATAATAATAATAATAATAATAATAATAATAATAATAATAATAATAATAATAATAATAATAATAATAATAATAATAATAATAATAATAATAATAATAATAATAATAATAATAATAATAATAATAATAATAATAATAATAATAATAATAATAATAATAATAATAATAATAATAATAATAATAATAATAATAATAATAATAATAATAATAATAATAATAATAATAATAATAATAATAATAATAATAATAATAATAATAATAATAATAATAATAATAATAATAATAATAATAATAATAATAATAATAATAATAATAATAATAATAATAATAATAATAATAATAATAATAATAATAATAATAATAATAATAATAATAATAATAATAATAATAATAATAATAATAATAATAATAATAATAATAATATAATAATAATAATAATAATAATAATAATAATAATAATAATAATAATAATAATAATAATAATAATAATAATAATAATAATAATAATAATAATAATAATAATAATAATAATAATAATAATAATAATAATAATAATAATAATAATAATAATAATAATAATAATAATAATAATAATAATAATAATAATAATAATAATAATAATAATAATAATAATAATAATAATAATAATAATAATAATAATAATAATAATAATAATAATAATAATAATAATAATAATAATAATAATAATAATAATAATAATAATAATAATAATAATAATAATAATAATAATAATAATAATAATAATAATAATAATAATAATAATAATAATAATAATAATAATAATAATAATAATAATAATAATAATAATAATAATAATAATAATAATAATAATAATAATAATAATAATAATAATAATAATAATAATAATAATAATAATAATAATAATAATAATAATAATAATAATAATAATAATAATAATAATAATAATAATAATAATAATAATAATAATAATATAATAATAATAATAATAATAATAATAATAATAATAATAATAATAATAATAATAATAATAATAATAATAATAATAATAATAATAATAATAATAATAATAATAATAATAATAATAATAATAATAATAATAATAATAATAATAATAATAATAATAATAATAATAATAATAATAATAATAATAATAATAATAATAATAATAATAATAATAATAATAATAATAATAATAATAATAATAATAATAATAATAATAATAATAATAATAATAATAATAATAATAATAATAATAATAATAATAATAATAATAATAATAATAATAATAATAATAATAATAATAATAATAATAATAATAATAATAATAATAATAATAATAATAATAATAATAATAATAATAATAATAATAATAATAATAATAATAATAATAATAATAATAATAATAATAATAATAATAATAATAATAATAATAATAATAATAATAATAATAATAATAATAATAATAATAATAATAATAATAATAATAATAATAATAATAATAATAATAATAATAATAATAATAATAATAATAATAATAATAATAATAATAATAATAATATAATAATAATAATAATAATAATAATAATAATAATAATAATAATAATAATAATAATAATAATAATAATAATAATAATAATAATAATAATAATAATATAATAATAATAATAATAATAATAATAATAATAATAATAATAATAATAATAATAATATAATAATAATAATAATAATAATAATAATAATAATAATAATAATAATAATAATAATAATAATAATAATAATAATAATAATAATAATAATAATAATAATAATAATAATAATAATAATAATAATAATAATAATAATAATAATAATAATAATAATAATAATAATAATAATAATAATAATAATAATAATAATAATAATAATAATAATAATAATAATAATAATAATAATAATAATAATATAATAATAATAATAATAATAATAATAATAATAATAATAATAATAATAATAATAATAATAATAATAATAATAATAATAATAATAATAATAATAATAATAATAATAATAATAATAATAATAATAATAATAATAATAATAATAATAATAATAATAATAATAATAATAATAATAATAATAATAATAATAATAATAATAATAATAATAATAATAATAATAATAATAATAATAATAATAATAATAATAATAATAATAATAATAATAATAATAATAATAATAATAATAATAATAATAATAATAATAATAATAATAATAATAATAATAATAATAATAATAATAATAATAATAATAATAATAATAATAATAATAATAATAATAATAATAATAATAATAATAATAATAATAATAATAATAATAATAATAATAATAATAATAATAATAATAATAATAATAATAATAATAATAATAATAATAATAATAATAATAATAATAATAATAATAATAATAATAATAATAATAATAATAATAATAATAATAATAATAATAATAATAATAATAATAATAATAATAATAATAATAATAATAATAATAATAATAATAATAATAATAATAATAATAATAATAATAATAATAATAATAATAATAATAATAATAATAATAATAATAATAATAATAATAATAATAATAATAATAATAATAATAATAATAATAATAATAATAATAATAATAATAATAATAATAATAATAATAATAATAATAATAATAATAATAATAATAATAATAATAATAATAATAATAATAATAATAATAATAATAATAATAATAATAATAATAATAATAATAATAATAATAATAATAATAATAATAATAATAATAATAATAATAATAATAATAATAATAATAATAATAATAATAATAATAATAATAATAATAATAATAATAATAATAATAATAATAATAATAATAATAATAATAATAATAATAATAATAATAATAATAATAATAATAATAATAATAATAATAATAATAATAATAATAATAATAATAATAATAATAATAATAATAATAATAATAATAATAATAATAATAATAATAATAATAATAATAATAATAATAATAATAATAATAATAATAATAATAATAATAATAATAATAATAATAATAATAATAATAATAATAATAATAATAATAATAATAATAATAATAATAAAATAATAATAATAATAATAATAATAATAATAATAATAATAATAATAATAATAATAATAATAATAATAATAATAATAATAATAATAATAATAATAATAATAATAATAATAATAATAATAATAATAATAATAATAATAATAATAATAATAATAATAATAATAATAATAATAATAATAATAATAATAATAATAATAATAATAATAATAATATAATAATAATAATAATAATAATAATAATAATAATAATAATAATAATAATAATAATAATAAATAATAATAATAATAATAATAATAATAATAATAATAATAATAATAATAATAATAATAATAATAATAATAATAATAATAATAATAATAATAATAATAATAATAATAATAATAATAATAATAATAATAATAATAATAATAATAATAATAATAATAATAATAATATAATAATAATAATAATAATAATAATAATAATAATAATAATAATAATAATAATAATAATAATAATAATAATAATAATAATAATAATAATAATAATAATATAATAATAATAATAATAATAATAATAATAATAATAATAATAATAATAATAATAATAATAATAATAATAATAATAATAATAATAATAATAATAATAATAATAATAATAATAATAATAATAATAATAATAATAATAATAATAATAATAATAATAATAATAATAATAATAATAATAATAATAATAATAATAATAATATAATAATAATAATAATAATAATAATAATAATAATAATAATAATAATAATAATAATAATAATAATAATAATAATAATAATAATAATAATAATAATAATAATAATAATAATAATAATAATAATAATAATAATAATAATAATAATAATAATAATAATAATAATAATAATAATAATAATAATAATAATAATAATAATAATAATAATAATAATAATAATAATAATAATAATAATAATAATAATAATAATAATAATAATAATAATAATAATAATAATAATAATAATAATAATAATAATAATAATAATAATAATAATAATAATAATAATAATAATAATAATAATAATAATAATAATAATAATAATAATAATAATAATAATAATATAATAATAATAATAATAATAATAATAATAATAATAATAATAATAATAATAATAATAATAATAATAATAATAATAATAATAATAATAATAATAATAATAATAATAATAATAATAATAATAATAATAATAATAATATAATAATAATAATAATAATAATAATAATAATAATAATAATAATAATAATAATAATAATAATAATAATAATAATAATAATAATAATAATAATAATAATAATAATAATAATAATAATAATAATAATAATAATAATAATAATAATAATAATAATAATAATAATAATAATAATAATAATAATAATAATAATAATAATAATAATAATAATAATAATAATATAATAATAATAATAATAATAATAATAATAATAATAATAATAATAATAATAATAATAATAATAATAATAATAATAATAATAATAATAATAATAATAATAATAATAATAATAATAATAATAATAATAATAATAATAATAATAATAATAATAATAATAATAATAATAATAATAATAATAATAATAATAATAATAATAATAATAATAATAATAATAATAATAATAATAATAATAATAATAATAATAATAATAATAATAATAATAATAATAATAATAATAATAATAATAATAATAATAATAATAATAATAATAATAATAATAATAATAATAATAATAATAATAATAATAATAATAATAATAATAATAATAATAATAATAATAATAATAATAATAATAATAATAATAATAATAATAATAATAATAATAATAATAATAATAATAATAATAATAATAATAATAATAATAATAATAATAATAATAATAATAATAATAATAATAATAATAATAATAATAATAATAATAATAATAATAATAATAATAATAATAATAATAATAATAATAATAATAATAATAATAATAATAATAATAATAATAATAATAATAATAATAATAATAATAATAATAATAATAATAATAATAATAATAATAATAATAATAATAATAATAATAATAATAATAATAATAATAATAATAATAATAATAATAATAATAATAATAATAATATAATAATAATAATAATAATAATAATAATAATAATAATAATAATAATAATAATAATAATAATAATAATAATAATAATAATAATAATAATAATAATAATAATAATAATAATAATAATAATAATAATAATAATAATAATAATAATAATAATAATAATAATAATAATAATAATAATAATAATAATAATAATAATAATAATAATAATATAATAATAATAATAATAATAATAATAATAATAATAATAATAATAATAATAATAATAATAATAATAATAATAATAATAATAATAATAATAATAATAATAATAATAATAATAATAATAATAATAATAATAATAATAATAATAATAATAATAATAATAATAATAATAATAATAATAATAATAATAATAATAATAATAATAATAATAATAATAATAATAATAATAATAATAATAATATAATAATAATAATAATAATAATAATAATAATAATAATAATAATAATAATAATAATAATAATAATAATAATAATAATAATAATAATAATAATAATAATAATAATAATAATAATAATAATAATAATAATAATAATAATAATAATAATAATAATAATAATAATAATAATAATAATAATAATAATAATAATAATAATAATAATAATAATAATAATAATAATAATAATAATAATAATAATAATAATAATAATAATAATAATAATAATAATAATAATAATAATAATAATAATAATAATAATAATAATAATAATAATAATAATAATAATAATAATAATAATAATAAT